>QLTV01002671.1:100819-146516 GCA_003457575.1 Thermophis baileyi
ATGCTATGCTATGCTATGCTATGCTATGCTATGCTATGCTATGCTATGCTATGCTATGCTATGCTATGCTATGCTATGCTATGCTATGCTATGCTATGCTATGCTATGCTATGCTATGTTATGCCAGAGTGGGAAGGCGGCCACGGGAGACTCGTCTTCACATCTCTTGGCTTGCCTGCGGCCTGTGCAGCATGTCAGGATCGCCTGCCTTCCGCCCTGCACCTCTGCCTCCGTCTGCTCCCGGTGCCATCGCACGAAGACAAGCCTCCCGTGGCCGGCTGCTCACTCTGGCCCACTGACTTGGCTTTCCTGCAGCTTGCGCGGCCTGACCGGATCGCCTTCCTCCTCACCTCCCCACTCTTCTGCCTCCATCTGCTGCTTGGACAGGGAATCAACTCACCTGCGCTGCATGGGCTGCGCAGCTCCAGAGTGTGCCAAGGGAATGGCGGGCTGCAGCTGCTGCCGGATTACTGTCGGTCCCCGCGTGCTTGCCGCCTCTTCAGTGCGCTGATCACCCTGAAATCATGTTTCTCTGAAAATAAGCCCTAGTGCTTACCCTGTTTCCCCCAAAATAAGACATCCCCTGATAATAAGCCCAATCGGGCTTTTGAGTGCATGGCAATAAGGCCAAGCGCTTATTTCAGGGTTCAAAAAAATATAAGACAGGGTCTTATTTTTGGGGAAACATGGTATTTTGGAGCCCACAAAAATATAAGACCGGGTTTTATTTTCAGGGAAACACGGAATAGAGATAGAGAGATAGAAATAGGGATAGGGATAGAGATAGAGATAGAGATAGAGATAGAGATAGCAATAGCGATAGCGATGATAGAGATAGAGATAGAGATAGCAATAGCGATAGCGATGATAGAGATAGAGATAGAGATAGAGGGTGTATTTAACACTAAATAACAGTAAGCAATATAACCGTGACCTGAGCCTGAACCTAGAAGGACCCAGCTGATACCTTAGAACTGTTTAGGATGAACAAGTCAGAGCACAGTCTGCGTCTCAGTTCAGATGAGAACAAGAGTTTGTGTGACAACAATGCAGTTGGAAGCAGTAACAGAAAGAAATTGCATTTAGCTGTAGCTGTTCCGGTCCAATCAGTAAAGACAGCTTTGAAAGCAAAAGCATGGATGTTTTAAATTACTAGTACAAATTAGTAATACAAACGAGTGGTGACCTGTAACTGCTAATGTAAGCTTGTCATATGCAA
The DNA here is from genome assembly GCA_003457575.1 of Thermophis baileyi. Classification (NCBI taxonomy): domain Eukaryota; kingdom Metazoa; phylum Chordata; class Lepidosauria; order Squamata; family Dipsadidae; genus Thermophis; species Thermophis baileyi. Next base: position 102,039 of record QLTV01002671.1, read on the forward strand.
GGTAATTTATTGGCTGATATTTGCTTTGGTTTTCTTCTTGCCCTTTTTCTTAAGCACCAATGACAGCTATTCAAAGCCCATTGGAAGGTCTAATTTCCTCCCCAAGGATTTCAATCAGTTCTAGACTTTTTTGGGGGGGGTGGGGGGGTGGTAGAGAGATTTCCTGATTTTGTTCTCTTTTTCCCTTAGCATTTGGTCTATTTCTGAATGGAGGGGTCCTAATGCTACCCAATGAAATAGCCATTTTGGTTTCTCCTCTTCTAACCAATGCAAACATTGGAAATCTTAGTAGCAAAATGTCTCAGTAGATGACAACATCTGATGGATTTTGTCTGGGTTCAGAAGCTAATCAGGGGTGGGCCTAGATCAGGGGTGTCAAACTCGATTTCATTGAGGGCTGCATCAGGGTTGTGTTTGACCTTGGGGAGCTGAGGTGGGCATGGCCAGGGTGGGCGTGGCCAGCTTGACATCACTCGTGTTGGGGGCACCTTATGGTGGCCCAAGTACTCTGCCAGCGAAAACAGGCTCCGTTTTCGGCTGGGATGGCCTCCTTCAACCCTCTGCCAGTGAAAACGGAGCTCAGGAGGGCCGCGAGCGGTCCTCCTGAGCTCCGTTTTCTCTGGCAGAGGCACCACGTGCCGGTCCTTTACTGTTTTCAGGGCGGCCCCATGGACCAGATCTTAGCACTCTGCAAGCTGGATCCGGTTCGTGGGTCTTGAGTTTGACACCCCTGGCCTAGATAGTGTTTGGAGGAAAATTCTAAGTTAGACTGGGAAATCAAAGAAATATCCCAGAAAAGTAGACCATCTGCAGGCACTATATGACTGATTTGTCCTTCGTTAGACATGGAAATACAGATGGTAATGTGTAGGATTCAAATCCTTTATCAGGAATTGAACTCACAGAGCTTTGCACTTAAAATAGCAATAGCACTTAGATTTATATACCAGTTCATGGTGCTTTACGGCCTTCTCTAAGCAGTTTACAGAGTTAGCATAATGCCCTCAACAATCTGGGTCCTCATTTTACCGAGCTCAGAAGAATGGAAGGCTGAGTCAACCTTGAACCGATCACGACTGAACTATTGGCAGTGGGTAGAGTTTGCTTGCAATACTGCATTCTAACCATTGTGCCACCATGGTTTTTAAATGACTATATACAATGCATTCTGGAGGTCTAGAGGTCTCCAGGTTCTGATGTTCAACAACTGTAGGAGGAGATATCTTAGAAATGCTATCTTAATGGTATAAATCCACCTTGCTTTAAGTTCCAAGAGCAAAATAAATACAAGTGTTATGCCATGCTCCCATACACACTGTTTATGTAACTCTTACACACAAACGCACATATCCCAATGAATATAGAACACTTCTGTCCAAAGACTCTGAACCAGTTCTGCATCTAAATCAACCTTGCTTGAGATCAACTAAAACAAACTGCTACATCTTTCATGCTTGTGGTTGTGGTTTATGCTTGTAGATGGTTCATTTTTGTAGTTTGCCAGAACTTTATCCTCACACTTCCCAGCAATGAAACCCAAGCAAGTTGTGAGTGAAAAAGGTGTGAAGGCTTTCAACTCCTCCTCCTAGAAGCCACTCAGAAGTTCGGGGAGATTGCCAAGCAAAGCTACAAAACAAGCAAAGGTAAGGATGGGTACATGAGAAATGTACTTCCTCTTTTACGGTCTGGGGAAGGTGAGGAGTTTTATATCCCAGGTACCAAAATTCAGGATGGAGCAGTGACCATTAGCATCATGATCTCAACATCTTGAGGTAGGCTGGAGAAAGGAAGACTGAGATTGGAAATAATGACAGTATGGAAGTACAGGAAGTTCTTGGCTTACGACCACAACGAGAACCAGAATTTCATTTGCCAAGCAAGGTGCCTGGTTTTACAACCTTTTTGCCATGGAGACTGAAATAAATCTGGCTTCCTCCATTGACTTTGCTTATTGGAAGCTGGCTGGGAAGGTCTCAAACAGCAATCACATGATTCTGGGGCACTGCAACCATTGTAAATAGATGCTAATTGCCAAGTGTTCAAATTTTGATGATGTGACCCTGGGATGCTGCCATGGTCATTAAGGGCATGGATCAATTATAAGTCACTTTTTCAGTGCTGTTGTAACTTCAAACAGTCGCTAAATGAATGATTGTATGTTGAGGACTACCTGTATCCCTCCATGTAAGTTCTTGCAAAAGAAAAAAAAATCCTACAAAAGAGCCAGAACAATTGCACACAAACACACACACCAAATACATGCATGGACACTCAGTAGTGGTGGAGAGAGAGCCTCTATGTCAGGGATATCAAATTCAAGGCCCGCGGGCCGAATCTGGCCCACGATGTGGTCAAATCCGGCCCATGGGGCCATCCTGGAAAATGTAAGGGGCCGTCCCGTGTCGCTTTGGCCCGGTCTACCCAATGCAAAGAGGAAACATTGGGCCAGCGTGGCTTTGGCCCGGTCTACCCAGTGCGAAGAGGAAACATGCCAGCAGTTTGAGGAGTGGCGTCAAGCTGGCCACACCCACCCAGTCGACCACGCCCACCCAGTCGGCCACGCCCACCCAGTTGGCCACGCCCACCCAGCCCCCTGAGGTCAACCACAGCCCTGATGCGGCCCTCAATGAAATTGAGTTTGACACCTCTGCTCTATGTGATTTTAATTAGGTGAAAACCGTGGGAGTTTTCAGAGTCGGTTTTCACCAGATAGGTGCCAATGTGATATTTCCAATAAAGCTAGTCTTTGAGGAATCTCCTGGCCTTGGAGTTTTGCTTGATATGGATTTATTACTTGGAACCCTGACACAATGACTGTTACACAAATAGGTTTTGGGTGTATGCACTAGACAAAAAAAAAGTCTGTTCCCCCTCCTGGACTGTATATTGACATTGCTGTGTTCTAAGAAACATAAATACTGGACCAGAGAATTGGTGATATTCTTTGGGTGGAAGGGAAAGCAAAGACCTTTTGTGTAACATTTCTCTTAATATCTGATGAATAATAAAGAGACACAAATCTGCACAGTCACCCATCTTAACTCTGACTTAATCAACCAAATGTTATGGCATCTTAAAGTCATACTGATTACATTAGCCATGAACAACTGTAATATAATAGGGAAACTAATATTGTTGTAGGACAGGGGTGTCAAACTTGATTTCATTGAGGGCCGCATCAGGGTTGTGTTTGACCTTGGAAGGCCAGGGGCAGGAGGGGCCATGGCTGGGTGTGTGGCCATGGTGGGCGGGGGCGGGGGCATGGCCATGTTGGGCGTGACACAGGACTCGTGTCGGGGGCACCTGTGGTGGCCAAGTGCTAAGGCAGGACTTCTCTGAGACCCTCCCTCACTCTCATTATAATCTCCTTCCTTCCTTCCTTCCTTCCTTCCTTCCTTCCTTCCTTCCTTCCTTCCTTCCTTCCTTCCTTCCTTCCTTTCCTTCTTTTTCCTTCCCTCTTCCTTCTCCTTTCTTCTTCCTTTCCCTCTTTCCTTATTTTTCCTTCCTTGCTCTCTTCCTATCTTTCCTTCTTTTTCTTTCTTTCCTCTTTCCCTTTCTCCTTTCCTGTCCCTTCTTGCATGCTCAAATGCAAAGGGGGAAACATTTCTCCTTTTTTGTTTTTAGTTTGTTTTGATAGCTCTCTGCCAGCAAAAATAGAGCTGGGGGGGGGCATTTTCGCTGGCAGAGGGCCATCGCGGGCCAGTCCTTTGCTGTTTCCAGGCCAGTCTCACGGGCCAAATCTAAGCACCCCGTGGGTCGCATCTGGCTCACAGGCCTTGAGTTTGACACCCCTGTTGTAGGAGGACACAAAAGAAGTTCTTCCCAGCCTCCAGAGAAATGCACTAACTTGTCAGACCACATCCAACGTTAGCTAATGAAGCAGTCAGTCACAATATAATGACTAATACAATGCATGTTCAATAGATGTATGGCTGTGAGTTTTGATCAAATATGAATCAACGGGATTGGTCCGCTTTGTTCCAACTGAGCACAATAAACTTAAAATACCAAATATCCAGTTGTAGCAAATGTTGGAAGAACAATGCTGCCATCTCATGGCATATTCTCATATCTGAAATCTTTCCTCTTTATATGATGAGTGGATTCCATCATTCATCCCAATGAACCATATTAGTGAGCAAACTGAACAAAACTTGTATTTTTAAAATAGTATTGCTGATGGTATCTCTGCATAAATAGAGAATATGAAAACAAAGAAGGAAACCTAAATGGGAAAACAAAAGGAACAGATGGTATTTACTGAATGCCACTATAACATTGTTAGCCTTTTTAATTACTATATCTGTTGGTGTTCTATTCTATTTGGGTAATTTTTCAAGTTTTCTTATGGAAATATTTACTTAACTGAATGGCCTTCGCTAAATACCTTTGGCATGCTGGATGCATGTGTGATTATTCTGTTTATAATAATCCCTAATTAAATGGAAATTAATATAGGCAAGAAAGCAGCAATTGGAAGGCAAAGCAGCCACTGGAAAAGCAGATTTACCGAAACTTTCGACCTAATTTTCCTAAAGAACTTTCACTTTCCTAGAACCCAAAGCTTCTTCAGTAACATCATGCCTGACAAATAATCCAAAAAATCCCAGGGTTCGTTTTGTTTGAAGTTTTCCTTTAGGAGGGTATGTGAGGAAGCGATGTTGCAGTTGATCAATCACGTTGTCCATTTCAAAGTACCTGAAAAAGAGATTCTTGATTTCCAAGTAGCAACAATAGGAAAAACTGTCGAGGTGGCCTTGGGATTAACTCTTCACTAGCCAAAGACTCTAGGTAAACGTGTAAAGGTTTCCACTGTCCAGTCGTGTCCGACTCTAGGGAGCAATGCTCATCTCTGTTTCTTATTCGAGGGAGCCAGCGTGTCTGAAGACATTTCCGTGGTCATGTGGCCAGCATGACTACCGTGTTTCCCAGAAAATAAGACCTATCCGAAAAATAAACTCTAGCATGATTTTACATTTGTGCCTAATATAAGCCCTACCCCAAAATAAGCCCTACTTAAGAGCCTGTGCAGCCAGCCACCCGTCCATTCCGTCTGCTTGCTCGTGGTGCCACCAACACGAGCTGAGGCGAGGCAGGTGTCGGGGCGTGGATGGCCTGGCTGTGGGGACCCTGAGGTAAGCCGGTGCAGGGCGTGTGGGGCAGCTCAACCTCCCTACCTCATGGCAGCGGCACTCGCATGCCGCGTGGCCTCCTGGTCTGTTGCGGCCATGAGCAAGCAGAAGAAGTGGGCCTCCCGTAGATGGAAAAAAATAAGGCATTCCCCCGAAAATAAGCATTGTTGCTTATTTTGGAGCCACCAAAAATATAAGACTGGGTCTTATTTTCAGGGAAACACAGTATACGCTGAGGTGCATGGAATGCTGTTACCTTACCACCAAACTGGTACCTGTTTATCTACTTGCATTTCCATGCTTTCAAACTGCTAGGTGGGCAGGAGCTGGGGCAAGTATCAGGCGCTCGGGCCTCTCATATGGTGCTCAGGTCTCGAACCCAGGCTGTCAGCTTTCCAGTTGACAAGCTCAGCGTCTTTAATCACTGAGCCATCGCACCCCATCCGAAGCCTCTATTCGATGATAAATGAAATATTCTGCACACATGAGGCTTCTGTTCAACCCTTCTCTCTTCAGCCAGAACTGGAAGTTTCTATTTGAGATTCCAAAGACTGTTCCTGGTTGATCTGCACCTCTCCGCCCTTAAGTTGTATTTATTTATTAAACAAATTTGTATGGCCACCCAGTTCACACATAGGTGACTCTTAATAGCGCAAAGAACAGACAATCTGATTGAAACAGGTAGGTCCACACATGGGGGGGGGGGTTTCCCTCCTTTTTATTCAATATATAAAGGGAGCAGGGAATAATTTGGGTATCAGGGAAGTCTTATCAGAACAATTACTTTCCCTTGTCCAGCTTAAACACCACTGATTACCGTATTTTTCCGAGTATAAGATGCACCAAAGTGGGTGAAAATTTAGGTGTGTCTTATAGACCAAATACAGGCGTTTTTGGCCTCCCGAACCCTCCGCATGTCACGTTTTCGCCCTCCCCGAACCCCAGAAGCACTCTGCAGGCCAAAAACGGGTGCATTTTTGGTGAAAATGGGCCTGTTTTTGGCAAAAATGGGCCGTGCGGAGCACTGCAGAGTGCTTCTGGGGGCCTGGGAGGGCGAAAATCTGATGCGCTGAGGCCAAAAACTATTTTTTTTCTTGTTTTCCTCCTGTAAATTTAGGTGTGTCTTATAGTCCGATGCGTCTTATAGTCCGAAAAATACGGTAGTTTGCATTTCTTTGTGTGGGCAGTTTGCCCCTTTCTCTAGCAAAGCCTGGAGTAATAAAGATGTCCATGCTTTATTTATTTTTCTTCCTGTAAAGTTTGATTCTCCAAAGCTTTGAGGTTAGCATATTTCAACCCCTCAAGAAATGAACTGAATGTGTGTACTTACCACAGTATTTTATTGATTATTAGGACCAGTCCTATTTACCCATTTAGGTTTAAGTAAAGGTCTTACAAAGTTAACTGACCATTTGCCATCCCTCACAGAGTTGACAAGTGACCTTGGGTTGATTGGTAAACCTTTGATCTTCTGATTTCCATTCATCTTCTGGCCCATGGCCTTCCAGGTAAGCATCCCATGTACTTTCCCTCTGCAGCCTTCTTCTCCCCTGGATTGTGCTCTGAAAACACTTCAGTGAGTTTTATGTTGGTTTCACCCCACATCCTATAAATCCTTATCAGTGTTCATACCTTTTTATCAGCCTTTCTTACCTTGTTAAATAGCACCAACAGACCAACAATCCATTTTCAACAGCCACTGAAATTATACAATCCATGTTCTCATCCAAGGATTATACACCTATTATACATGTTCTCATATGTAATTCATGTTACACATGTGCCAGCCCATGTCTAATTCTTGTTCTCACCCTGCCTCCTATAAATTCTTGCCAAGGTTCATGCCATTTTAGGTTTATCAGCATATCTTACTCTGTTGGATAGAAACCAATAGACCAACAATCCAGTAGTGGGTTCTAAAACCCATTTGCACACACGCTCATGCGCGCGACGCTTCTGCGCATGCACAGAAGCGTCCCGGGTGGGTGGGCGGAGACTCCCGGGCTGAACCGGGAGCAACCCACCGCTGCAACAATCCATTTTCAACAGCCGCTGAAACTGTACAATCCATGAATGAAGGCAAATATACGTGTCCCAGGAGAATGTTGCAAGACTGAATCTGGATCGGTCACTGGGATCAGAGATCTACTCTTCTGAGCTTTTGGACTCATGCTGGAGCCCAACCAGTATTCCAGTAGAGAACTTCTCTCCTGGAATATGAGTTTTGGGCTAGTCTGTGAGTCGAATGTATGTAATGCCTTCCTATTGGCTGATTGGTGTGTTGATGGTTGGCGATTGGCTGTTGTTTCCTTATGCTGGCAAGCCCTCGGCTCCTGAGTACTTGATAAGTTGGTGGTAAATCAGCACTCCCGTTAACTGACAAGGGGCCCGTTCCCTGAAGATGGGCTCTAGAATGAGTCCGAAAGCTCGGAAGAGTAAACCTCTGGTCCCAGTGACCAACCCAGATTCAATCTTGTACAATCCATGTTAATCATTGTAGCATCTTTATCAGCTGCCATATTTCCTTTACTCAACTATTTCACTGGAGGTTTTCAAAAATAGACTGGACAACCATTTGACTGGCTACTGCCTTGAGCAGGGAGTTGGTCTACAAGGCCTCCAAGGTCCCTTCCAGCCCTATAATTCTATGTTTCTCCCCAGAAAAGTGATTCCGAGGGTTTTCAAGGTTTCTTCTTCCCGCCTTCATATCTGCCATGCTTTCTTCTATGAGAATGGTATCCTATAAGCAGCTAAACAATCTTCGGTTCCTAGCATGTTATTGGCAACCAAATTACTTAATTACAATAGTAACTTTGGGCAACTTGTAGTTTCTGCCTGTCCCATTTGGTGTGACAGAATTGTCTGTCATGCTCTCTGGAACACCTTTCCCCCTGAGATTTTGGTAGTCTCTATCCTGGCCCTATTGAAATAAATATCCCAGGTGCTGGTGAGAGTGGCTGATGGAATCCTGGTCTGACGTTTGGGTTTTTAACAGGATTGTTGCTTGCTTTCTCCTTCACATTCTTTTTTTGATGACATGATTATTTATTTTATTTGAGTCCTTTATTGTTAAGACTTTGCAAGCAGTGTAGAGTGGTAACACATTCAAAAGGCAGTCTATAAATTTGATAAAGAAGTAAATATTCTGTCTTCCTCCCAGTGCCTTCTCCAGAGTCTATGTGGCCAAGGAGTCAGCATCAAAGCCATGTTGCCTGCATTCTTGTCACATTCAGTATTCCACATTTCATTTTCCACAATGGAAAAACTACCCACCGCTAACACTGCTACATAGATCCTGAAACTTACCTTTCTTAATAGCAAGGAGGATGTCAGCTTCCTCAGATCTCAAAGAACCAGTTATTCTTTTTGTTTTAATTTGAAACTTTTTATTAGACTAGGAAATATAATTTATTGCATAAAAATTAATTTGTTACAATAGGAATGCTAAATTTATTTACAATTCTTAGTGTACAGAATAAACAGAGTGTTTAGAGGATGCTTCCAAACTCTGCCCCCTCCCCCCCCAAAAACCAGAAATCCTCTGGAGGTATAAATATTGAAATAGAAGGAAAAACTAGAGAACGATGAAGGTCACTCTTGAAAAGATAAAAGGTAAAAGAAATGTGGGCTTCCTTTCAGCAGAATGTTCGCTCTCCCAATTCTGGACTATCTAGGACCAACAGATCTGGAGGGCACCAGCTTGGGGAATGTTTCCCTGTTTTGTCATGCTACACCAGTGTTTCTCAACTTCAGCAATTTTGTGTGAACTTCAATTCCTGGCTGAGGAATTCTGGGAGTTGAAGTCCACATCTCGTAGAGTTCTTGAGATTCAGAAACACTGCTCTACATTAACAAAAGCGAAGAGAAAGAGGCACTCTACTAACTGCTAGAGAAGTCAATATTCATTCCCTTTTCTTGTCATGTCCAGACATTCCTCAATCTGTTATACTGAGTTCTTTCTTTCTCAAGCACACACCCATTTCCTAGTTCTGACACCAGACACACACATATGAATGCGCGCACACATGTACATGAATTCAAGAGCAAGGCAGAAGCCCTACAGTCCTTTGGAAGGGCCTGCTGTGGTTGCTTCACACTTTTCATTGCATTCTTTGAATTTCTTTGGCAGGCCAATGCATTCCTATCTTCACATTGGCCCTCAATAAGCAGCCTCTAAGCATACATGTCATTTCTAGCTCTTCCCATACAGTTGTCATAAGCAACTAAAATCAGCTTCACCCTGGATCAGAAGTGGGTTTCAGCAGGTTCTGACCAGTTCTGGAGAACCGGTAGCAGAAATTTTGAGTAGTTTGGAGAACCGGTAAATACCACATCTGACTGGCCCCGCCCCTGATCTGCCTCCTGAGTCCCAGCTGATCGGGAGGAAATGGGGATTTTGCAGTAACCTTCCCCTGGAGTGGGGAGGGAATGGAGATTTTGCAGTATCCTTCCCCTGCCACGCCTACCAAGCCATGCCACACCCACCATACCACACCCACCACGCCACGCCCACAGAACTAGTAGTAAAAAAAATTTGAATCCCACCACTGTTCTGGATGACTGCAGAGACAGGTTCATGCAACCGAAAAAAATAATAATAATGATTGTACTGAGGCCTGGTCAAATATTCCCAGATGTACTGTATCTGGTCTTGAACAAAATTAACAGGAAAAGCAATTTTGGGAGACAGAGAGAGAGCGAGAGAGCGAGAGAGAGAGGGAAACAGAGAGAGAGAGCGAGAGAGAGAGGAATGGAATGGAATGGAATGGAATCGGAAGAGAGAGCGCAATATATATTTAAGACACTTGGCCCTTAGAATCTGTGTTTAGGTAGCATACAATTAATGCGGAAGATTTTGTAATATTTCAATGGACATCTGTAATGGACACCTGTAAATCCCATAGCACTATGTTTATGTTCCTAACCTGATCCCTTAAACCAGCTTTTCTCAACTGCTTCCGAGTATGTTTGCTGGGGATTATGAGGATTGTAGTCCAATACTATTGGAGGGCATTGGGTTGGGGAGATTGCCTTAATTTGGTTTGCTCAGTGCAGCCCCAAAATAAACAATTCCTTGCCCAAAGAGATCAAGGTTTAAAGAGCAGCCTCTAGTGTTAAATCCTTGTCAATATCTAATACTTTCCCTCTTACTGCCCCGTCTTCATTCAAATATTTAACAATAATAGAAAATTAGATTAAAAGCGAGGACATACAAAAAGATTGTAACACAGGAAACGGGACTTCTTTTATACATTTTACTGAGAATGGGATCAATCTCTTTTCCCCCAACTAGCTGGAAATATCCCATAAGATTAAAAAAAGAAAGGGGGGAAAAGCAAACCCCCCCACAACACATTGCTCTCCACCTGCTGCTATAGAGGAAGGAAATGCCTGCAGTCCTCCCCAAATACCTTGTGGTTAAATGACTATAATATTTATATTTAACAGAAGCAGTTTTTGTTTTACTACAGAACACAGGAAAGAGGCCTTCAGATTATTTCACTTAAAAAAAGCCCAGCGGCAATTAAGAAAACACAGTTTATCTTTTGGTTCCAAAAATCTGGACATTTAGCCAGATCTATATATTGCATATGTAGATCCCTGATATTTGCCTTATAAAAAAATTAAGAAATTATGACCGACTAATGAATATACAGGACACACATTTTAAAATACCCAGTATCAAGATGGGTTAAACGAAACTCCCAATACTGATTTATCTTGATATAGTTTGCCATACTCTTTTAAGATTTCCAAGCTGCAACTGGAAAGTTGTTTTTTGCATAAAGTAGTTTGAAGAAATACAGAGTTTGGATCGTGACGTTCTGTCCTTCTAAACTTTATAAATGGCACAAATTCAAAACACACCCTTAAAGACTAGACAGCAGGGCTGCAAACCTTACAGAAATAATTTTCTGTTTGAGGCCAAGAACAGCTGAAGAAAGCAAGAATGTTCTAGATTGCTTCACTCTAGTTCAAATTACTGATTTCAGTGGGAGTGTTGATTCAATGCGATTCAATAATATAAACGGATTTGTAAAACTGTTGAGTCTATTCACAGACTCAAACTCAAATTCACACACTCAAACATTGTTGTTTTGAATCAACAATTTGGATTGTTGGGAACTTTTGGATTCAAGTGTTTTGATTCAATTTTGGAGGCAAATCTAATCTTTCAAGCTGAATCTCTAAATCAAAGCTTTACACAACCTTAGAAGAAAACTTACAAGGGTCTTTAATTTGCAGCATTGCAAATCCACCCCAATGATGCTTTTTCCCAACCTACCAGTTGTTATTCTTTTGGGGGGTAACTCTTCAGATACAAAAATGTATTTTCTGAATGAAAAGTTGAGCTGTATCATTTTGCGATAATAAAGGATCTCTAATCAATATTGCTAGATATTGCATCACTGGAAACAGTTCTAAATCAGACGCCTCTCTGTGAAATGTTGCTGTTGTTGCAGCAAATCTAACTTGCTTTCAACATCTTTTGGGGGCAAGGATCAAATAAATGAATGAGGCATCCTGAGGAACAATTGGTTACCAAGCTATCAAGTAAAGAAATAATCTCTAGTAACAATTCTGCTCCCTGAGAGTGAGGGTCCCTTCCCCCTTTTGTCCTAGAGTTCATCAATAGCATGTGTAGCTTTTGACAGTCCCCTCCAGCTGGAATTTTGAGCTCAAAAGTCCAATAATTAGGAGGGTACCATGTTTGGGAAGTCAGGCTAAGGAGAAGGTGGAGAACCTGTGGCTGTTCAGATGTCGTATTACTCAAGTTCCTGTAACTCTGCCCAGTGTATGTATTGGATGGAGCTCATGAAAACTGGAAGGAAACAGCAGAGGGTGTGTGGACACAGGTTCTACTATCCTTAATTTAAGGGCATCATTGAAGCTCAACACCTTCTTGGTACAAAACCTGCTACATCATGTCATTGCTTAAAGTTATTGCTTACAAAGCAGCACTTGTGAAAGGGGAGAAGAATTAAGAACGTGACCAGCATGTGGAGCAATACTGCTCCATACTATGCTGGCAGAAGAGGACAATATCTGAAGAGGTAGTGGCTATAAGAAAATACCCTGCAACTACGTAAGTTCTTGCAACAGTACAGGCTATTGCAAATTGTTGGTTTAAAGAAAAATTAAAAGCAATACACATGCATTTGCATTAGTGTTTTACTGCCGGAGTTAGCTTTTTGTATTCCTTCACAATATTCAGTATCTCTGCTAGATTCTTCGGCTGGGAAGATCTGGAAAATGCGATAGGCAAAAAACACTGGCAAAAGGATGGATTTATTAACACAGGTCTGTATTCAGCTCCTTGCTCACCTATGCCTATTTCCAAATTCCCAGAGCAAATACAGGTAGTCCTCAACTTACAACCACAATTGAGCCCAAAATGTATGTTACTAAGTGAGACATTTGTGAGTTTTGCCCCATTTTATGATTTTTTTTCTTGCCACTGTTGTTAAGTGAATCATTGTAATTGTTAAGTTAGTAACACGGTTGTTAAGTGAATCTGGATTCCCCATTGACTTTGTTCGTCAGAAGGTTGCAAAAGGGGATCCCGTAACCCCGGGACACTGCAACCCGTCATAAATATGAGTCAGTTGCCAAGCGCCTGAATTTTGATCACATGACCATGGGGATGCTGCAACGATCGTGTGAAAAACGGTCACTTTTTTCAGTGCCGTTGTAACCTTGAACGGTCACTAAATGAACTATTGTAAATCGAGGACTATCTATATAGAGAACAATTCCTGATCCTTTAGCAGTCGCTGCCTTTGTTTCCTCCTTGTGATCCTCAGGACTAGAAACCTGAAGGAAAGATCCACCCAAGCTGAGGACTCCTTTGCATGTGGCTTTTTACAGATGTTGTAGACAATTGTGGGATCACCACGAAGGAAATTAAAATGCGCTGCCTTTCATTTTCCACTCAAGGTGGAGTTGGCTATATATTTAATACCGGAACTGTTACAAGACAATCATTTGTATTATTCATGGATACTTTGTTTTTGTTTTTTAAAAAAGAACAATTATGTCCTAGAACATCTGCAATATAAAATATCTATATAAGGCACTGCAAAGCATTACCAACTGAAAGAAGAAAACTATCGTAACACCAATATTAGCTCTGAGTGAACAAATATAACTAACCGTTTGGAAATGCGCTCTAGAACAGCAGATGCTGTATCCAAAATAACACACATACATATTTAGGCTAGATTTACATAGTAAGATGTGATTTGGGTTTCTTTGATGGGGTGTGTTGTGTGAACCCAGGCTCTGTAGTTTGAATTATGATTAACTGAACCATTCCTTGGTATGTATTCTGAATCAAAGATTCAGACACTTGTATTAGAACTGATTCATTCAAACATAATTCCAGCATGAGCAAATAGACTCCTCTGCTATATTTTTTTTCCAGACTCAAGAACTAGGCAGGAGAAGTATAGGGACTGAAGATTCTTAATATTTTCTATTCCCCCCCCCCCCAAAAGAGTACATATTAGGAATATTTCTTGAGCAATCCTATAACCCCAGTAAACTGATCTCCATCTGAAAAGACTGGGCTTTCCTCATGACTTTAAAACGAAAACTGACAATTTTAGTTTATCATCTCAATCATTTTCTACTCTTTTTGCCCTAGAACTTGCGGAATCTTTCCAATTAGGTCACCAGTGATGAGGTGTTAAAGAAAAATCCATTTAAATGGAAACAAGTGCCTTGCCCTAAAGAACTTTCTCATTGATCTGTTGTTGGGGATAATCAACAGCCACCATGTACATTTCCCTTCTTTATGGAATATTCTTTGCCTTAGAATCATACAGTTCTTCAAAACAAAGAAATGGAATCCATTAAAAGAAATATGTTTTGGAAATGATGGGAAAAAACAGTGATGCTCCATGGCTTTTAATGAAATTCAGGCCAGCACAACTGATGATCTAACTCACAGGTGTCAAACTCGTCGCATCACATTGCCGTCACGTGACGTATCACGATGTTTTTTCCCTTTGCAGAGCCAGGGTGAGCGTGGCCTGTACGTGACGCATCTGGCCTGCGGGCCGCCAATTTGACACCCCTGATCTAACTTGTACACTAAAGCACACCCTTAGGTGGAATGAAGATATGTGTGTTCTGACACATATTACATCCTGTTTTTCTATAGAGAAAGCAGTTGCATTGGAATCAAACAAGGCCTGTTCATAAATTTGCCGGCTTTGAAGTGATGTTAGGAGTGTAAAACTTCCAATGCTCATTTTTGCAAAATTGTTATTCTGAGAAAAAAAGAAAATGAAAAAGCTCATTTGCTAAGAGCTTCCATTTATTTGGTTTCCTTCAGTCTCTAGGAGCAACACAGAACTAGTAATTTTGAGAGTGCCAGGCAGGAATGGTGATGTCAGCACTGTAAATATCTCAAAATGGTATTCAAAATATTCCAAAATATCCAACATGCTTCTAACATTATCTTTTGTATTTGAGATAAAAACCCAGCTTGATCTTCACAAATAAATTCTTGTAAAATTATTTTCAATCTATCAGCTAGGATCATTGTGAACAGTTAGTAATTATATTGGACTATAATTTCTTGTCAAGTCAAATCCTTCACTAGGTATTAATGTTTATTTGCATCTTTCCATATCGCAGGCATCTTTCCTCTCCGCAAGACAGCATTAATTGTGTTTTGCAAAGGTTGCAAGAGTCCATCATCAAAGCATTTATAATAAGAAGCCAATAATTCATTTGGTTTTTCTGCACTTTTCCTGATTTAATCTTTTTTATAGCTTCAGAAGCCTCTCTACAATTAATCATTTGTGGCCACTGGGAAGAGTCTGCCCAAAGAGAATTAAGCACTCTTCTCAAGTACTAATAAAAATACTTGTCACTATGCTTAACGATATAATTGTGTATGTTTTCATTAATATAGACTGTATCTCAATTGGTGGCCACTGTATTTTCTGCAAGATAACATTTTGATTCAGAAATCATGGGGACTAAAATAACATAAATGCCGAGATGTTCAGGACATGCTATAGGGCAGTACAAAATATTTTGCTGAAATCACCAACAAAATTAAATGTGTGTACATCCACACCATGCACAGATAGCCTTCAATGCAGCAGTAGGAGTCTGTGTTGCTTCTAGGACCTTACTAAAGTGCTTTGCAAAGAGCCCTTTCTGAATGCTTTGCATTGCCTTAATACATTGTTTGTTTGTTTGGGGGAATTCTATTTTACTTGGGAGCGATTCTCTGCCCATGTTATGTACACCTTCAGGCTCTAAGAAGGTTTAAAGAATTGTATTTTCATCTCAGTTTTGCAAATTTGTATGAGAAAGGATAGAGCTTCTGGTTAGCAAGCCTACCCATGAGGAAAACCAAGAGTGTTCCACGTGACATAACATACAATTTTGCCTACTTATGATACAAATGCTGCTTGAGAAAAGGTCAAGAACATTGATCACAATCTCTCTTCTTCTAGGGTTTAGCTACCTTTCCAGGGTTCCTGGCACCCTCCCAATATAACTTCTGAAAATGGCGCAAGATCTCACGAGACTTCAGCACTCTCACCTCAAGATCTTGCAAAATCATACATGAAAAAGTTAAAAATATCATAAAATACTTCTAATGTGAGAACACTGAGGTCTCAGGAGGGTGTGATGTCCTTGTGAATTTTCAGCCACTTTAAATAGTGGATATTAACTTTTCTGTAAAGCAAGCTAGAACTAAAGTGCACTTCTGGGATAGATCTTAGGAAGGAGGAAAGACACAAGCAGCTGTTCGCAGCACATGCTGGAATTCATTACACAAGAGAAAGAAAGAAAGAAAGAAAGAAAGAAAGAAAGAAAGAAAGAAAGAGAGAGAGAGAGAGAGAGAGAGAGAGAGGAGGAGAGAGAGAGAGATAAGGAAATAAGCTGGCTCAGAGAAGTACACATATAAAATGGAAAGGTTCCTGTGAGAGACTATGCTGAGGTTCAGAGAGAAGGAGAAGCAGCTCTAGAAAAGCAGCAACGGGAAATCTCATTATAGGCTTATCAAAGAAATTTATCCGTAGTGTAGAACACTGATGTCCTGAGATAAAGAAACCCCAAAGCCCTCCTCTTCTTAATGAACTTATTAATAAGGGAGAACTCGATGGCTTGTATCTCAGTTCTCAAGATTCTGTACTGTAGCCCCTTGGCATGAAAATTCAATTAAAGGACGTTTGTGATTGTTGTTTCCTTGATCACACTCTTCTGTTAAAGGGATTGACGTGCCCTACTCCCTAATTTACCCAATGCCACGTATATGTGTAGTTAAAATAATCAATGCTTTAAAAAATGAGAGGTTGAGGAACCAAACACCTATGCCTTGCACCATTGCGGTCACGTGGTTGCACGTAGATAGAAGTCATTCCTCATGACCATCTTGTAACCTTTCCCAGCATCATCCAAGCCTTGTTGTGCCAAAATAACAGTCATGAAGACAGGCTTGGTGTCATTTGACTGAGTGATGCTATGAAATTTTTTTAAATCGCTAGTGGAAAAATGGCCAGATTCAGTGCACGCCAGGGAGAAGTAGTCACGTTTTCCCATATACAGGTAATCCTTGACTTACAACCATTCATTTTAGAGACCGTTCAAAGTTACAACGGCACTGAAAAAAGTGACTTATGACCTGTCCTCACACTTATAACCATTGCAGCCTACCCACAGATATGTGATCAAAATTTGGGTGTTTAGTAACTGGCATATATTTGCAACCTTGGCATCTGTCCTCTGACAAGTAAAATCAACGGGGGGGGGGGGGGAAGCCAGATTCTGCTTAACATCTGTGGCCAAAAAAAGGTCATAAAAATGGGTGTATCTCACTTAACAACTGCCTTGCATAGCAGTTGTGGAAATTCTGATCCCAATTGTGGTTGTAAATCGAGGGCTACCTGAGTTGTGTTTTGAGTCAAAGGATTACCTCTCAGTAACAATGAATAAAAGAGTATAAATGCAAATGAGGGGCTGTTTTACTTGCATCCTACTTTTCAGAAGCACCTTATTAAAAAAAATCAGAACAAAAGACATTTTTGCATTGATTTCTCAGTGCTCCCATTATTTACTTCAGCAACTACAACCTAACCCTCTTCTAAAGGTGTATCATGGTTATCATTTAGCTACTGGGAATAAATTCCACACACATCTGCTACTGAATTGACATTCCCGCAGCAACCTTCATACCTCAACAGATCTCAATACAAGCCATGTTAAAAAAAAAAAATAACCCTAAAAGCATCAACTTCACATGATACAAAGGACGTTATCTGGAGTATTTGCAAATCCTTCTGTCAGCAAACACTGCAGCAACAGAAGAGGAAAGATATGTTTGTGATAATGATAGGATTCTGCCTAAAAGTTCAAATTCACTCAGTACTACCACTTCTCTCAATGTCCAAAATACATTCCAAAGAGCTTTCATTTAAATGGATAACTTTACCGTTTGCTCTTTTTGCACACATTCTATCCAAATAAGCTGGTTTGTATGTGAGCATTACAGTTTTATCAACTTTCTGGAGATTGGAGAAACTGGAGAGTGGACAACAAGTAGACAACCACTTGTCTGAAATGGTATAGGGTCTCCTGCTTGAGCAGGGGTTGGACCAGAATATCTCCAAAGTCCCTTCCAACTATTGTCATTCTGTTATTCTATGGGAGTGTATTCTCATACAGACATTGAGCTATGATGGAATGTGTTAGGACAGGCCTCTTTAAATAGTTCAACTTATCCCCAAATCATTCAGACATAAGACTGCAAAAAATACTTTCACATTTAAGGTTTCTATCATTCTCTTTTGACATAGCTACAGTTAAAAAGAGCTTTAGAACACAGCTGAGAAAACCATATTTGTAGGCTGTACCTGTACAGTCGTACCTCGGTATTCAACGTTAATTGGTTCCGGGAAACACAATGTGTACTAAGAATTATGAGTGCCAAACAAACCAGGTAACCCATCATGTGTTCCTTTGTTTTGGCTGGGAAGAATTTTCTGTCTGTCCTTTTTCCTAGATCAGCTACCTTCCCAGCATGGCCGACTTCCTGTTTGCTCTCTGCGGCTGTCCCCCTCTTCCTTTTGCAGCACGCCAAATACCAAAAAAACTACGAGTACTGGGGCAACATTTTTTTGCATCAAAATTCATTGAGTACCAAATTCGACATATTTTGAAGCAGTCAAATACCGAGATACCACTGTACATCAAGGACAATTGAATTTTAGCTCCCCGTATAGAATGGATGCTATAAAGCCCATACAATGTAAAACGTTTTTAGAGAAATTTAATGGAGCTACTGTGATAATAGCCAGAGTGTTATTTCAGCTGGACCACCAAAAGAACTGAATTCAGAGGAAAATAAATGCCACAAAGCAGGCAGTGAGTCGAGACATAACCGAAATAAGATTATACTTGTTTTGTGGGCTGGGAAGAATACATAATGTTTTGGTCTTTCCAGAAAGCTCTAAAAAAACCCTTCCAAATCTGTCTACTCCAAAATGTCTCATTATTATAGGCCTTACATCTGGCCCCACATTACAACTACATTTTCAGAAGTCAGTTTGTTATGATATGAATGGATTGTTAGCTTGTTCCCACACTCTGGCAATCTTGTTACTATGGTGAATTATAATAATAGTAATAAAAAAATTAAACACTATGTGAAAAAGGACACAATTTGTCCTTTCAGACCCTCATTTTTTCTCTAATCCTATCAGCAATCCTACCCCACCAAGCTTCAGATATGATCACATATATCACAGGTGTCAAACTTGCCGCGTCACGTTGCCGTCACGTGATGTTTCCCCCATTCGCAGAGTGGGGTGGGCGTGGCCTGTGCATGATGCATCCGGCCCACGGGCCGCCAGTTTCACACCCCTGACATACATTGACCATTTTTAAATTTACCGCCAAAAGTCTCTCTTTCTTTCTCTCTCTCTTTCTCTTTGAGTGCCAAGATATTCTTGCTCTCACATAGATGAAAGATTCTTAATATATATTTATATATATATATATATTTTAAAAAAGGATGCATCCAAAGATCTGGATAATACATTTACTTGCGTTTCCTAAGAAACGGATTTCCATTTTTTTTCCCTTGTACGTGTGTGTACGTGTGTAACAGGAGTTGTCTTTACTAAATTGTACTCAACTCTTCAAAGCATAAATGCCAGAAAAGAAGAAATAAGAGCAAAGTAGGGAATGGGAAAAGAGAAAGTCAAAAGGAGATCAACAAAGAACCAAACAAATTAACAGCCCAGATTCCAGCAGCCCTCATAATAAGCCACACAGAGACAACAGAGATTGGGAGAAGACCCTGCTGCCTGAGGCTGTGGTCACCGTTAGCAATGATGCATTGCTTTCAAGCTGTAATCCAAAGGCTGTGAGGAATAGGAGGAAGGAGTCTTTAACACTTGGATTGCTTGTAAACTCCGCAATTTCTAAGGCTGATTGTGATTTCAGGAGGGAGGAGTATGAGAAGGAGAAGAAACCTGAGTTGAATCCTTCAGCGCCTTGGCTCTGCTCCTTCTTTGCAACTGTTTCCCACTGGTTCCAAAGGGCTTTTTTTTTCCTCTTTAAGTTTTTTTTTCTTTCTTGTCCCTCTCTTACTCAATCCTCCACGTGGCTGGAAGTCTCCAACAGCTGCATCAACACTCTCCTTCTGTTGCCATGACAACCAGCATCTCACTCTTGCCCATCTCTTCCAAGGCACTGGCCAGAGTGTTAAGATCTCCATCGTCTTGATGTTGAGCTTCCCATAAGTCCAGGATCACCCCCGTTGGGCTGGCTTTGGTGGCAAAGAAATTTAGGTAGCTGAATAAAATAGAGAGTAGGAGAGCTTACTAAGAATCAACTTTGACCTTCAGCATCAACATTCGTTATTGAAATATTCTGTTCTGAAGCCATTGTTCATATAAGTGGACTAGCATCCTAATTAAATCCATACCGCCATGAAATCGGAACCCTGAAATCATAATTATTTTCAGGATCAGAGTGGTTTTTGTAAGAAGGCCAGTGGAGAAAAATATGAGACTATAAAATAAAAATATTAAGGACTAAGGAAAGATCATGGGGATGAAATGTTTTATTTAAGCATCCCCTGTCAATAAATCAGCTAAAACATAACAACCCCATCATACTGCCTTTAGGATTTATAAACATTATTTCAAGGAACGTATGAAATAGTTCTTTATATACATCCAGGACTCCAGGTAAACATTGTTCAAGTGACAGCGCAGCCCAATAACACAAATAAACTGCTTTCAAATGCAGTAGGATTTATTTCCAAGTAATTGAAACTTTGGGCTGGTGATGATGGTTTAGATTTATCTAGCCATCCATCTCACAAACCAACTCTGGTGACTGATACAGCCAAAAATATCATATAATAAAAATAAAATAACAAAAATAATAAAAGTTAAGTAAAGAATGGCAACCAAAGGTAAATGCATTCACACACCTTATGAGCTCAGCTAATTTATTAACCAATTTCTACATTTAAGTTCCTATTTTTTTCCCTTTTATTATTACAGGCAAGCTGACAAAATATATTTATTTAAAGCCAGAATAATATGAAGAATGCAAAATGGGGGAAGAATGTTATACAGTGTTATAACTGCCCAATTCTACTACTCTTAGATTCTCTGAGAACAGATTTTATTATGTAGGAGTGTATTTTCAGAGTTTCCATTCTGTACATCCAATAGGGCTCTGTTCTAGTTTGTAAAGCGTAAAACATGAAATCCATAAATGGCAATGGTGTTCAAACTTCCATTACTACTGTACATCACTTGTACAACTGTTCAACTATAGAGCAATTGAATAAAAATCCAACCAACAATTTAAAAAAGAATAAGAAAGCCCTGATGATCTCCAAATTGACTTTAAAATATTCCTGAAACATTTGGATGACTGAAAAAAAGTTGATTTGAGGCTAAAAATATTACAGTGTAGGCTTTAGGTCAGAGGTCTTCAAACTTGGCAACTTTAAGACTTGTGGACTTCAACTCTGGGAGATGAAGTCCACAAGTTTTAAAGTTGCCAAGTTTGGGGACCCCTGCTTTAGGTGAATATTCTGGGAAGGACATTCCATTGCCGAGAAGGTTACTACCCAACCAGGCAATCATCTGCTGAACCATACAAGAGGCCCTTTCTTGATGTTGTGGCGGGTCTAGATTGATAAGTATTGAAAGAGATACAGTATTATCACAGATAATCTGGATGTGAACTGTTTAGAACCTTATAAGAGCCGAGGTGGCGCAGTGGTTAGAGTGCAGTACTGCAGGCTACTTCAGCTGACTGTTCAGCAGTTCAGCGGTTCAAATCTCACCAGGCTCAAGGTTGACTCAGCCTTCCATCCTTCCGAGGTGGGTAAAATGAGGACCCAGATTGTTGGGGGCAATATGCTGACTCTGTGAACCGCTTAGAGAGTGCTGTAAAGCACTGTAAAGCGGTATATAAGTCTAAGTGCTATTGCTATTATAGTTTTAAGACCAGGCTTTGAAGATTAAACTCAGATAATCTTGTTCAAACAGGACTGTTGAACTTAATCTACTTTTTCTGTCTTTGTATAGTTCTATTTATGACTTAGAGGTTGCCTGACCCCAGATATCTTATAGCAGCCTACACTTAAAAAAAGGAGGGAAAAATGAAAGCAAAAAATAAAAGCTGCACATCCAGGAGAACTAACCATATATATCAAGAGAAAAAGGAGCCTGTAGGTGCTCATAACTACTCCAAGCCCAGGGAGAATGCCCAGGTATTCAAACACCTTCAGAACATCATCAAAGTTGGATCCATTTGTATCTCTGGTTCTAATCAAAGTGGTTATGTTGGCCATCGCTTCTTAGCCTACTAAATGTCTATGGAGATTCCCAGTCATCCAGATCATGGTTGTCCCAAAGGTGCTTTTTCAAAAGGCAACTGGACTTTGTTTTTCCTTGAAGACATTTTGCTTCACATCCAAGAACTAAAGAAGCTTCTTGGATGAGAAGAGAAACATCTTCAAGGAAAAACAAAGTCCAGTTGCTTTTTAGAAAAGCACCTTTGGGTCTTGGCCTACTGGTAAAACTCCACTAGCGGCTTCATACATCTCTTCAGTATTGTAGGCAGGAATTCTGATTTTGGCAAAATGGGTAAAAGCAATGTAGGTGTCACCATAAGCTATTCATCACATCATATCATTCAGCCAAATTACGGCATCTAAATGAATTGGTTCTCAACAGTGCCCCTGCAGATCAGGGGCTTAAATGACCAAACAACTTCAATGAATATTTATATGCAAGTTAACCAACTTCCTTGGCTGGTTTAATTCCTGTGGGACAATCAAAGCATTGAAGTAAAACTCACCGATCCATGGAAAGCTTTTGGGCAAGGAGCCGCCAATCATTCCCTCTGGAGTTAGGAGCATCAAGACTGTTGCAGATTTTCTGCCGTATGGACAGAGGAATCTTGAAGGCATGTGGTCCAAGCTGGGTTATCATGGCACCGCCAGTGTAGGACCGCAAGGCATCAAAGGAGCTGGAGTTCTTTGAAATTTTAAATTTTTATTAGTTTACCAAAATATAAAACACGAAGAAAAATGAAAATAATGGGAAAGTAAGTAAGGAACTTAATAAGGCATGACCTAAGCATAGTTCATAAAATTATCTGCTACAACGTCCTACCTGTCAACGACTTACTTCAGCTTCAACCACAACAATACACGAGCACACAACAGATACAAACTCAAAGTGAACCGCTCCAAACCCGATTGCAGAAAATATGACTTCAGCAACAGAGTGATTAATGCCTGGAACTCACTACCTGACCCTGTGGTTTCATCCCCAAATCCCCAAAACTTTACCCTTAGACTGTCTACTGTTGACCTCACCCCATTCCTAAGAGGTCAGTAAGGGGCATGCATAAGTGCACCAGCGTGCCTACCGTCCCTGTCCAAATGTTCCCTTTTATTTGTACCCATTCAAATAATGTTATACTTATGTATATTATCAAATACGTACTTGACAAAATAAATAAATAAAAATAAATAAAAACGGGAAGAGGAAAAAGGGGAAAACAGGAAAAAGAAAGAAAAGCATTGAGTTCTGACTCTTTTTAGTGCTGTAGAATAAGATAATAACATACAGTCTCAATTTTTTTACTTTTATATAGCTCTATGCACAAAAATGGAAATATATTTTAATTCCTACAATGGGTGGCTGGTTGCAAAAGCTAATGAAGTTAGCAGAAATGGCTAAATTGACTGCTTTAATTAAAGAAAAGAATATAGATAACTTTGTTTCCACTTGGAAACCGTTTCTGGACTTTGTGCTTGAGGTGGAAAAAAATAAATAAAACCGTGACTTTGGATTTTGCTGATTCGATAAGTCTGTTGTTATGGAAATGGCTAGTATATATTATTATGTAAAAGGAACTGGAGTTCTTATAACAAAACAAAATGGGATGCAGGCTGAGTGATTAATTGGATAAATATGGCAATTTTTAAAAACTTGATAAGTTCCATTTTGTCATTTACGGATCTCAAACTGTCTCACAACCTCGCAAGATCAATGACAACCATGATTTAAAACATGTGCTAGAAAAAGCAAACAATATTCTCAGGCCACAATTGGTCTGCCTTCTGGCACTTTCAAGATGGATATTGAAAGATTCACTATAAACAGAAACCACATACTGTATTTGATGGGAGGCATATACAGTATACAGTACATACGTATATGCATACAACAAATGTTTCTGTTTTGGTTTTTAGTCACTGAAACAATGGACAAACTTCTAGAGAAGTAACACAAGAAAAGTTTAGAGGCCCATATCAGCTTCACATGTGAAAATGATCCCATCTTGTTTCGTTGCAGCCGGTACACAATAGTATTGCAGCTGGCTTCTACTGGCTTGTGAGTACTGATGGTTACATTTTCTGGAATTTTGCAAGCCTGTTTAGAGGAGAACTGAGCCAGGATTCTCAGTATGCTGATCAGCTGTTTGGTGGCTAGCAACAACAATGAAGCCAGCAGAATTGGTTGTTAAATATTTGCCAGCACAACACACCCTCTAAACTACATTAGCTGCGGCTTTGTTTCTGCCGCAGAACAAAACTTTGAATTTTTTGTTTGTTTGTTTGCCATGTACTAGGCAAACAAAGTCAGAAGCATTTGAGGTGGGGGGGGGGAAGCAGTCAGTAAAATGCACTAGGAAAACTACTAAATGCTAAAAACCAAAATAATAGGAACGTGAAGGGTATCATGTCTTAAAAATAAATGGTGATCTTCACAGCACCATCAAATTATCCTGCCTCAGTGAGTGCAGAAGGAAACAGCTATCTAATAATGCCATGCATGGCTGAACTATAATGGGCCTTCGAGATTAGGACAGGAATCTCAAATTAGTCTGCAGGGGAAGGGAGGTTGGTTTTGAAATGTTTTGAATAATGCACTTCCTACCACAACTTTAATAGGAAATACAAATCTGTATGTAACTGGCTAAACACCCATGATCTCAGAAGTACAGGAAGGCCTCAGGGCTGAGATTTAAATAGTTATTACCCTCTTCTTGATTCTTGAGCTTTCCGAAAAAGTTTCAGCAATAATACTTTGTCCAGAATTAAAATAAAACCACTGAAATGGATATTTAAAATTTCCAACAGGTTGTGTGAGCCAGATACACAAGCGGAAACAGTTACATGAAAGAACAGGCTGTATTATTAATATCCAGTAGGATAGAGATGGATATATCAAAGAAATGTTAGCAGACAATAAGAAATACGATTTTCTTTAACTGTCCATATAATAGTAATGACATTTGGAACAGCAGAAGTGGAAGTGAGTCATGGCTGAAGTTAAACATTAGAGCAGTGTTTCTCAATATTAGTAAACTTAAGATGTGTGGACTTCAACTCCCAGAATTCCCCAACTAGAATGCTGACTAAGGAATTCTGGGAATTGAAATCCATTCATCTTAAAGTTGTTAAAGTTGAGAACCGCTGCATTAGAGGAACCTAACATGAACATTAGCCCATATTTTACCGATTGTATCTGGCCAATATAATGTTTCAGAGAAACTACTAGGCCCATTATTAAATATCCTGTTCCTTTTGTCTCATTCATTCATTCATTCATTCATTCATTCATTCATTCATTCATTCATTCATTCATTCATTCGCTTTTCTTATCCAAGTTCCCCTTGCTTACCTCTCCAAGTATAATATGTAACTGAAATATCTGCCCTTCTCCTTCAACTTGCCGAACACAGATTTTGCAAGTAAGTTCTGTAGTAGCTGGGCTGTATCTCTCAAGACTGAAGGTGCAGTGTAGTGCTCTCTGACTACCACTCCAAATGTGATAGAAAGGGATTTCCTGAAGGAAATAGAAAAGTAACAGAAAAGATGAACAAATGTGTGCCACAACATGTCACCACTCTGGAAATTTACAGATGGGTCCTTTAAAAAAAAACAACTAAACAAAAACAATCCTGTGTATTTTCTCTTCATATCAAATTCCAGGCAAGCAGAAACAAAGAACAAGGTTTAATGTCTTTATATGGTAGTTTGATTGACGGGCTCTGTCTTGTTTACTAGATGCTAAGTGATTGTTTACTTGTAGGCTCCCCAGTGATAACCTAGGGGTGAAATGCTCCCGGTTCGCTCGTACCTGTCGGTCGTCGTAGAGCCGGTCGCCAAGGTAGCGCGAGGCACCGCCCACCCGCCCGGATGCCACCCGGATGCCGCCATTTGGGTTCTTTTACCCTCTGCGAATGCACAGAACGCTTTGCGCATGCGCAGAGGGTAAAAGAACCCAAATGGGGGCGTCCGGGCGGCGTCCGGGCGGGTGGGCGGCGCCTCGCGCTACCTTGCCCACCAGGTCTACGGCAACCAACAGGTACGAGCGAACCGGGAGCATTTAACCCCTGCGATTGGTCACTGTGGAAAATACTGTGTTGAATAAGGTAAGTGTTTTATATAAGTCAATTGGGCTGCTCTGAGCTACAGAGGAGGAGAAATTTCCAGATTGGTTTCAGCTGGAATTTACAACCCAGATTTACAAGATGAAGAAGCTTGGCATGGCACATTCTTTATTGCATTTATATGGCATTGCGGTGGGGCACTTACATTCATACTTGTCTTCCTTCGAAGGAATGATAGAACATGCATCTTAGTTGTATGGGAGAATGGAGAAGCAAAGGGACAAGATGAAATTATGAAACATGATAGAAGGAAAGGATGTGGCAGGCATGTCAGTTGACGTCTTCTGAGATAATCAGTAAATATATATTTCTAATCTTGCCAATGTGCAAGATAAAAACTTGTCAGGGTCTTTGGCAGTGCCTAAAACTGAAAGTGACTAACAGAATAATAGAATTGGAAGGGACCTTAGAAGTTTTCTAGTCCAACCCCCTGCTTTAGCAAGAAACTCTATATAATTTCAGACAAATGGTTCTCCAATCTCTTCTTAAAAACTTCCAGTGCTGGAGCATCCACAATTTCTGGAGGCAAGTCATTCCACCGGCTAATTGTTCTAACTGTCAGGAAATTTCTCCTTGGTTCTAGGTTGGTTTTCTTCTTGATTAGTTTCCATCCGTTGCTTCTTGTCCTGCCTTCAGGTGCTTTGGAGAATAGCTTGACTCCCTCTTTTTTGTGGCAGCCCCTTAGATTTTGGAACACTGCTTCTTTTCCAAGCATGTCTCACAGACTGTTTTTAGCAACATTTATTGAGATGAATGGGATGAGGTTATGAGAATCCCAGCAACTCTTTCCCACTTAAATCCAAGATATTTCCAGGTGAAGAAGTTTTTCTGACATTCTTCCTATGATACAGCAAGGAGACAAGTCTCTTTACTAATAATGAAGGAGATTGCAACTGGCTGTTTACATAATGGCTTTCTGAGTGTTTATGTGCCTGGGAACCATCTACTAAAAGACTCCTATGAATCACCTTGGAAAACTAAATGTGTTGATGAATGTATTTTTAGAGCAGTGGGAAAATTTTGCAAAGCCATCAGGAAGGTTGATTTCAAAGGAGGCCCTATGGAACCACTCTTAGTCTGTTGTTCAACTGACAGGTAAAGCACTCACCTGATATTTGGCTAGGAGTTTGCTCCTCCAAAGTGAATGAGGGATGTCATGAACCGAGAGGCGCAAATTGTGATAACTGTCCTTAAACAGTAGAGGCTTGGGCTCTTCTAACAGATAGCCGCCAAGAGTCCTTTCTATCTCAAGCACTTCCTATGGGACAAGCAGAACAAAAGCAAAAGTACCAAAAAGTAAAAAAGAAAGCAATTTAATTGGGAAAGTGATACAAAATAGGTGAGACAGAGAAGGAACATGAAATGGACTGCAGTTAATGACAGCTGATGTATAAATATACCCTGTAATAGCCTTCCTCAGAGGCATCTTCCAGATATGCAGTTCCCAGAACTTCTGGCTAACAAGGCCAATCTAACCTTCAAAGTTTGGGAATTCCTGTTCCAACTGAGACAGAAGATGCCAGGTTGAAGAGGGCTGACGTACGTGACTATTTGTATTTCTAGGTTCCAGTTTGACTTTCCATGCTTGTTGGGATATTTGATACAAGTCAATTTCCAGCAGTCTACAAAATGCATCTTGGTATCTCTTTGAATAAGTCAATAAATGTTTGAGCAAGTTAACAGCAAGGTCTCTCTCTCTAAGACAGGGGTGTCAAACTCAAGGCCTGGAGTCCGAATCCGGCCTGCGGGGTGCTTAGATCTGGCCCACGGGGCTGCCCTGGAAACAGCAAAGGAGTGGCCCATGGTGCCTCTGCCAGCGAAAATGGAGCTTGGGAGGGCCACACTGGCAGAGGGTTGCAGGAGGCCGTCACAGCCGAAAACGGAGCTCAGGAGCCCGTTTTCTCTGGCAGAGTGCTTGGGCCACCACAGGTGTCCCAGACATGAGTGATGCCAAGCTGGCCATGCCCCCCCTGGCCACGCCCCCCCCGAGGTCAAATACAACCCTGATGCAGCCCTCAATGAAATCGAGTTTGACACCCCTGCTCTAAGAGACTTTGCCTACTTTGGGCACCAGGTATCCCCTAATACTTTGCAACCTTCTCTAATGCTCTAAAGCAGGGCTCTCCAAACTTGGCAACTTTAAGACTGGTGGACTTCATCTCCCAGAATTCTCCAGCCAGCCATTTAGAGACCCCTATTCTAAAGCCTGTCGAACGTGCAGATGCTAAATTTAACTTAATCCCATCTAGCTATACTAGTACACTATGCCCTCACATGCCCTAATTCAAACCAACCAATCACTTGGGAACATCAATAATCTCGTTATGACTTATTTATTTCAGCTCGTATACATATTCTTCTTCATAATGCAGATTTCTCCCTTACCTAAAAATAATAATAAAAAATAACAATAATGAAAGCACCCATCTTATATTTGCAACCTTCACAACGTTATCCTGATCAAAGCTTTATTTGAGGAGCGAACAGGTAGAGCTCGCTGCCTGAAGGCATTCACCTCCATTCCTCGTATATGCCATTACAACCTTCAATTTCTTGAGCCATGTCCTTTATTAAAAATGGAACAAGATAATTTCCAGAGTCCTTTTTTTAAAAAGCTATTTTAACCTGCGGGTTGGGATGGGAGTGGAGAGGTTGCACGCCAGTTGTGACATCAAGGTTAAAACGCACAACACAATAAGGCCTGAAATACCAGCTTGGTGTGTTGATTGCTGGAACTAATCACTCTGGTTGGTAGATGGAGGCAGATGGAGATTTATACTTCATTAAGAATGATAGGTCACTTTCATTAGGCATGCAAAGTGGTGCTAACATTATTGATAGGCTTTGAAAATAACTTGACAATAGGTATTTTCTCAGAGGAATAGCAACTAAGCAGTTTCTTGTGGTTTCTTCATAACTGGCCTTTATACTTTGATCACAAAGAAAACTTGGCTATAAAAAAACCCACAAGAAAACCTATTCTGGACTTGTTTAACTTGTGAGTTGCTATCAAGGGCACACTGGGTCATATACAAATACAAATCAGAATGTGTGTTCCTTGGTTCCATAGTCTCCAGATCACCTCTTGACATTGGAAGCTGGAAGGGAATGATAAAATGATAAATGATGCCATTACATTAATTAGATGAAGACCTTATGGAGAGAAGTCCCATATTTAGACCAGAACCTGACCAAATCAAGACAGACTGGCAGAGGCCCTCAAACAGGTCAGGTTAGTGACTTGCTCCCGGTCGTACAATTTGACATCTTTTATCCAAAGACTGATGTGAAACCTGCAGGCCAAGAAGGTGCTCGACACACCATTAAGTGGTTATCTACCAATTTACACAGGGATTATGAATCATTTTTTTGTATTTCTCTTGAAGCCTGAAAAGTAGGGGATTAAAGATCATAATAAGTAGCTAATTCAGCTTTCCTGAACAGATACAATCAGATATACAGTTTACTACATCCAAAATTGCCATCCATCAGAGCATTTGGGCATGGTGTCAGAAGTTCGCAAAAGGTGATCACATAACCCCGGGACACTGCAATCGTCATAAATATGAACCAGTTGCCAAGCGTCTGGATTTTGATCATGTGACCATGGGGATGCTGCAATGGTGGTAAGTATGAAAAATGGTCATAAGTCACTTTTTTCAGTGCCATTGTAACTTGGAACGGTCACTAAATGAACTGTTGTAAGTTGAGAACTACCTGTATGCAATGTAGATTATGAAAGGTTCTTATCCTAAGACAAAGGCAATGGAATAATGGGATTTTCAGCTCTCTTCTACAACTTTGATGACTTACGAAATATTTTAAACAGGAAAATTCATCTCCTTTCTCAAATTTTCTTTGGTTGAAGAGGCTAATGATTGGGGTGGAGAAGTCCTAGACTTATCCTTATCTTTGCTAATGACTCCTGGGCAGAATTTTAGGGGATACGCCTAAGTTAAAGTCATAGGTGAATCTTCAAGGTTGTCGGATATAAATTATAATTTGTACATGGTGATCCTCCTAGTCAGGGGTGGGTTCTAACTTACCTCGCCACCGGTTCGCTTCCTCCCGCGCCGCGTGGCTGCGTGCGCATTGTGCGCCATGTGGCTGTGCCACGCGGGCAGCTGCGCATGCTCAGTGCTGAAAACTCGGCTTCTGCACATGCGCAGAAGCAAAAATAGCAAAAAAATCCCCCCCCCAAAAAGCCAAAAAGAAGATGGTGGCGCATGCGCAGTGCCGAAAACTCAGCTTCTGTACATGCGCAGAAGCAAAAAAGAGCAAAAAATCCCCCCCCCAAATGAGCTGAAAACAAAAAAAAAAAAAAAAGATGGCAGCGTCCACGGACCGGCACCGACAGAACTGGCTCCATGACGTCACCACCAGTTTACTACCGGTTCTATAGAACCGAAAAGTATAGTACTTATGGCTGCAGCAATGAAAGAGCAAAGTAGTAACTCTTCCTTTCTGTAGCCTTTCCCCCATCTGCCTAAGGTTGTCAGCTGTTTGACAAAACAATATTCCAAGATATTCATATCCAGGTTAAGGAGTTACAATACACGACTAGAGCACCATTCAGTCTATGCTGGGACACTGTCATTTTCTTTTCTTTCATCTTAATATGTGTATCAGAATTAGCAGTCTACACATTATCTACATTAGTAATAATAGGAAAAATGTATTTGCCATGCAAAAACTATTAAAAACTAATAGCTACTTTTTATTATGTCTTCAAACTAGGACACAAACTAGGTCCTGCAATACTTTTTTTCTCCTCCTGGGAGCTTCATGGAAAATGTCAGGGCTGCTCCCTAAGGAATGGGTTAAAGGAACTTATTATTGAAACTAAACTCTGGGTCACTTTTCAACTCATTGCATCAGGCTGTTTTGCTCCCCTGAGTAACCACTTTTCTAAGTCACATTGCATGCTTGGATTACCAGCAAGCCTTCTTTGGGGCAGAGAAGTCCAAAATAAGTGCAAATGAGAGAGCTGGACAAGAAGTACTGAGCAACCAATTTTCTTGAATAAGTTATTATAGCTTTTTAAAAAAATATGGGAAAGCTAACAGTATAGAAGTAGGAAACAAAGACAAAAATGTTTCTAAAAGGTGCAGGCATTTAAAGATGAAAATTCAAAAATGGATAATCTTTCGATCACCACATTCATTGTTTGCATATGTAACATTATGCAAACTCAATGCATTTCTATGGAACACAAGCATATACCCTGTTTCCCCCAAAATAAGACATCCCCTGATAATAAGCCCAATCGGGCTTTTGAGTGCATGGCAATAAGGCCAAGCGCTTATTTCAGGGGTCAAAAAAATATAAGACAGGGTCTTATTTTCGGGGAAACACGGTATGTAGAGAAATCCAGCAACTTATAAGCATGATGAACTAATCTTTAGCTTATGGAACACATTGTCCCCTTCTCCAGTCCTAATGAAAATACATAAAGAAATTTAGAACATTTATTAGGAACTTAGTTTCTTACGCATTTCAGGAGGTAAGGGTGGTTCAGACATTAATCTATGTGTATTACTTGATGTAATTTAAATGAAGTCTTATGTAAAAATTTCCCAGATCTAATACGGTCTACCTCCTCCATTACAAATGTATGACCTAATCCTTGATCATTAGCCATACAGATTGGGATGAGTCCAGCGAAACAAAGAATGACAATAGACTACATTACCTATTTTGAAGACTTCTGGGTGGTATGAAAGCTGTAATAATGATATCCACCTCTATTTCTCTCATTGAAGGACAAACATAGATATACCAATTATTATTATTATTATTAGCGTATGGCACTGTTATAGTAGCCAGGAAACCCCAATGCTATTGCAAAGTACTAGTTTGGCTTGCCAAACCCTGTTATGGGAAACGCGCTCTTCCCAAGATGTGCCACAGGAGGGCAAGCCGGCTTTACATTTAGAAAGAAAGATGAGCTGGCTCTTCCTTCAGCTTCACCCAAGGGCTCCACCCTTCCTGGAGCTGCCTTGCAAGCGCCGCCGCAACCGGGAATGTTTGGACCCATCAGGAATCTGACTGACTGCACAGAACACAGCTCGTCTCCCCACTGAAGTGGTACCTATTTTATCTACTCGCATAGAACATGCTTTCGAACAGCAAGGTAGGCATAAGCTGAGGCAAGTGATGGGAGCTCACCCCACCACCCACTTGCTAGGACTCAAACCCGCCGGAGTTGAGACCATCTCCATCGTCATTAAGCCATTGAGCCACCGCGCCTCATAGATATACCAACGGAAAATAGTTTAGTTGGTAAAACTTTGTGTTGATCTTGTAGGCATCTACAATTCAACTTCTGCAACGTGATTGCACGGCTGCTGGTGAACTGAACAGTGGATGATAAGCCAAGACAAAGATGATTAAAGCGCAATTCCAATTACACCATTGCTGGTGTGATCCACAAAATCATATGAGATACATTTGGGACTCCCCCCCCCACTTTTCATTACACATATGTCAAGTCTCCCTTAAAGCCGTATGGAGCAAACATCACTTTGCACAGTCTAAGAGAAGCAACTCATCATTCGGTGTCATGAAGGAAAAAAATGCCCTCTATGGTCTGAGGATTTTCTTAATAGGTTCACAAATATGTTCTGCAATCACTTTCCACAACTCATTGTCCACTAGGTGAGTTGTCATAACATTCATATCGCACCCAGCCAGCAAATGGACTAGGAAGTCTGGAATTACAATCCAATATGGAGGAGGCCATGCTGAAATTTACATTAATCTGTTTGTGTAAGTGTGTATGTGCAAGAAAAGTATGAACTATTTATTGACAGGACAGAGGAGAGGGAAGGGGAAAGAAGGAAGAACCTCAGTCATGCATTACCTTTAAAGCATCAGGTGTGTCTTCCAAGCAATATACTTTGAGACTGTATTCCAATGAGGTACAGAGGGTGGGAGCAAAAATAGCCAGCTGCAGTCTCTTGATGGCTGACCTAGAATAGGATTCTCCCACAAGGACGTATGTCCCAAGCTGTTCTAGCAGGATATGGCAGCACTTGGGTTCCAGCTGGCAGTAACAAGGTGTGTTTAAAGTCTCTTCATCTAGCGTCACAACTTCCTGGAGGAGGAAAAGGGGGTAAGGAGGGATTAAAAACATTGGAAGTTCCACCTGGATGCCCGTTTTAACGAGTACCTACTTAAAAATTTGCCTCCCCAATTACGAGAGCTGTACAAATCGTGTACTTTAAAAATAGAAATGACTGAATGTGATTAAAAAAAAAAAGCTAAGATGAAAACTTAATTTTGGAGTTAAGAAACTTTGTTGATTGACATGCCCTATATTTTGGGGACTGCAGTTGATTAAACTCACTTTGCAAAATGTGGTCTGTAATGTTTTGAAGGGTTATGTAGGAGTTTCCATCATTCTTACATAAATTTTGACCTGCTGTGCCAGGAAGTATTAATATTACTAAATACATTGGTTTTAATGCTATTACACAATATTACACTTTCTAGCCACACTGAATACTGTTGTGTAGAATAGAAATGCTGGTCTTTTCTGAGTGGGCTTTCCCAGATGTGGTAGGACTACAATCACCTTCATCCCTGAATATTGACCATGCTGGCTGAGGCAGTAGAGGACTGTTTTCTTCATAACTACAGGGGATCTAGAATTAGGAATAAAATTGCTAAATACTAATACCAAAACCCGCACCCCGTTTTGGCCGGCAAAATGTTGCAGGAGGCCATCCAGGACAAAAGTGCCCCCCCCGGTGCCCCATTTTGTCTGCCAGAGGCACCGTGGGCCAGTCCTTTGCTATTTCCAGGCTGGCCCCGCGGGCCAGATTTAAGCACCCTGCGGCCCAGATCCAGAGTTGAGGCGACTGGATGGAGCTGAGCATTTACTGGCCGGATGCTCTTCCTGATGCCATGCAGAGTTCGCAGCAGATATTTTTTTTCTTTGTGCCCTAGGAGAGAAATATCTGCTGCTACTGAGGATTGAACTCTGAACCTCCTGAGTAGAAGATGAGTGTCTTCACCACTAGGCCACCATGCTGCTTGGATAAGCAACGTACATTGAACACTTGGGACTACAACTTCTTCCATAAGACTTCACTCCAATATCATCATCATCATCATCATCATCATCATCATCATCATCATCATCATCATCATCATCATCATCATCTACTTCTCTGGTTAATTCAGCTTACCTCCCAGTGTCCTTGGTGGGACTGGGTTTTCAACTGCAACATCCAGTCTGGGGAAGTGACCTCTGCACAATGTGGAACAGTCAAGATGACTGGGCGGCATAAGAGCAGCCCCGTAGGACCACAGGTCACTCTGGGACTCAGTACTGTCTGTGTGCCTTCAGAGGGAAAGCTAGAAAGGACAAACACAAGATACTTTTGTTGGCTCTGTGGAACTCTTGCAGAGTAACCAGCTTAGAAATCTGAGAAAATGGAACTCTGTATTTTTTAGCAGGAACAAGATACAGTGGAATACTGAGGTTAATGCATACCTGCTGAAGTTCACAACTCTTAACAAATGTAACATTCTGTTATTTTTAAAATGTGAAATATTCTTTTTCTTGAACTATCATAATATTTAAGTGAATAAATAATTGTTATTTTTCCTTGTCCTGATTCATTTTTCTTTTCTTTATCCCAAGTACTTTTCTGACCGAATTTGCTGAATACATGTGACCACGTAGTGCTTAGCCTACCCCAGCCCACAGGGTTATTGTTGTTGTTGCAAAAATAGGAGGAAGGTGTATTGGACATGTTTGCTGCTTTGAGTTATTTGTAAAAATAATAAAGGTGGGATACAAAAAATAAATAAATAATGTCACGCTAAACTCAACTCATAAAGTCAGAAGATTTCAGTAAGGTGCTGGTAGCTTTTTCCATTTAGATCAGGGGTGGGTTCTAACTTACCTCGCTGCTGGTTCACTTCCTCCCGCGCCGCATGGACGCACCTTGTGGGCATGCGCGCACTTTGCGCACGCACGCATGCGCAGTACAAAAAATAAAAAAAATTCCCCCCCAAAAAGCCGAAAACAAGATGGTGACGCATGCGCAGTGCCGGAAACTCGGCTTCTGCGCATACGCAGAAGAAAGAAAACCCGGAAATAAATTAAAAAATAAAATAAAATAAATATTTTAAAAAATTCAAAAAAAAAAAAAAGATGGCGGCATCCACGGACTGGCACCGACCGAACCGAATCCGTGACATCATCATGATGTCACCAGCGGGTCGCTACCAGTTCGGGTGAACTGGTCCGAACCGGGAGGAACCCACCTCTGATTTAGATGTATTATGTTATCAACTCCAGGCCATGCTATGGGAGTTGGTTCATTACATTTGGAAGGCACAGAGTTGGGAAAGGGTGTTTTTAAGCAATTAACTGTAGCTATGGTTCTTGGCTGGAAATTAGAAGTAGTAGTATAACTGTTGCATAAAGGAGCAGGATATGTCTAATAGCCAAAGGACAGTGCAACCAGTTAGTGAGGGGATTACCATATTTTTTGGACTATAAGATGCTCCGGACTATAAGACGCACCTAGCTTTTGGGGAGGAAAACAGGGGGAAAAAAAATCTGCCTCTGCCTTCCAGCAATTTGCCTCCTTGCAGCAAACAGCAAACAGCCTGGTCAGTTTCAGCACAGCCTGTTTGCTGCTTGCTGCAAGGAGGCAAATTGCTGGGAGGCAGAGGCCGAAGGGTGGGGGCCGGCAGGTGGGCGGAGCTTCGGCAACATTCACTCTATAAGACGCACAGACATTTCCACCCACTTTTTTTGGGGGGGGGAGTGCGTCTTATAGTCTGAAAAATACGGTAAGTTATCTGCACTTTTAATTTCTTCTGTTAGGAGTTGGAACTGAGAAAGATAATTTTGAATATTGAGACTTATGTGAAAGAAAATTGCCTTGAATCTAGTCTGGCATGTTAATATTTGAAGGTAAATGCATGTATGAAGATGGGGAAGACTGTTCTAAAATAATATAATAAAAAGACAGCTTAGCTGGCTATCCTTTAATTGGATATCACTTTTAGGCTTAGGGAGCTCAGAGTTAAAAAAAAAAAGACAAGATACATGATCTATTCTACTTACAGAATATTTTCTGCTTTGTTGATCATCAGATACATTTCATAGAACTTCCCTTGAGGAATTGCTCCATGTGGCACTAACAGACTCACACCTACAAAAGAAAAAAAAATAAGGAATAGATGAAATAATGAAGAACATTTCCTACAGCGTCACTCTATGTCTATTTCTTTACAGCTAAATGATATAATTCTTAATTCCATAGAATACTTTGTGCAGCCTCTCCTATCTTCTGTTTTTTTCATAATTAATATCTGATGGCTCTGTTTGCCCTCCTGAATTGGGCTGCAGGAAAGAAGTCAGGATAAGTTGCAACTGACCCATCCTACAATCACTGTAGCCTCCAGCAAACCTCCAAACAAGTTCATAATCTGGTTTTTTAGCTATCACCTTTATATGGGGAACTATGTCTAATTATTCTGAAAAAATGAATATGTCTTAACAATGTTTTTAGTAGCTACATCTCTGACGGTGACCATAGACACTAACATTTGTTAAGTGAGTTTTGCCTCATTTTACAACCTTTTTTGCCACAGTTGTTAAGTGAATTGATGCAGTTGTTAAGTTAGTAACACACTTCTTAAGTGAATTTGGCTTCCCCATTGACTTTGCTTGTCAGAAGGTCACAAAAGGGTGATCACATGACCCTGGGATACTGCAACCGTCATAAATATGAATCCATTGCCAAGCATCTGAATTTTGATCACGTGATCATGGGGATGCTGCAATGGTCATTAATTGTGAAAAATGGTTATGCCTCTTTTTTTCAATGCTGTTATAACTTTGAAGGGTCATTAAACAAATGGTTATAATTACCATATTTTTCGGACTATAAGATGCACCGGTGTATAAGACGCACCAAGATTTCGAAGAGGTAAGTAAGAAAAAAAAGTTTTTGCCCTCCCCCAGCCCCCAGGAGCACTCTGCAGACCTCCCAAACCCTCTGCGCACCCTGTGTTTGTGAAAAATGGGCCATTTTTCACAAAAACGGGGGCATTTTTGTCCTCCCCCAGCCCCCAGGAGCACTCTGCAGACCTCCCAAACACTCTGCACACCCATTTTCGCGCGTGGCGGGGCTTCGGGAGGCCAAAAATGGCTGTATTCGGTGTATAAGACGCACCAACATTTCCACCCTCTTTTAGCAGGGGGGGGAAGTGCATCTTATACTCCGAAAAATACGGTAGTCAAGGGCTACCGGTATAGCAAAGATTCGATTGGGCTCAGAGACCTCAGTGGAGTGTATTATCTGTTTAGAGCTGTCCGTGGTTCTGAAATTCAAGGAGATCACCAGGAATCACCTTGAAATCCCGAATCTCCGGAATCTCATTGACAAGGAACCAGAGGAACTGTGGAATGAGCTTAAGTGAGCTGTTAAGGATGACCATGAAAACAGTCCTCCAAAGAAAGGGGCACGATTTGCAATTGGGCTGGCATGCCTTCTTGTAGTATGGGAAAAATAAAATACATGGTTACTTCCAAAGTCATTACATTAGGAATGCATTATTGTCAGTGTGGGAGAAAATTAGAGAACAACATTACTTGAGGACACCAGTTTGGCTTTAAAACAATGGAAGCACTGATTCACCCAAATGTTATTAACATGGAAAATATTGTTAGGTACAAAGATATCTTGAATGAAAAAGGGGGAACTCAAAACTAAACAAGAATTGAGTGATCAAGGGATTGATATGGCATGGTACCACAAGTGCAGATACATTCTAAATATGAGAAAGATGTCAAACAATACAGATTTTATAAAGAACCAACAGAATTAGACAAGATATTAACAGGGGTAGAAGGAAAATTGATAAAGAAAACATACAGCTACTTATTGGGTATTAGATTGGAAAGTGAACAAGTGAAGGAGACAATGATAGTATGGGCAAAAAAATTTGGTTATACAATAGAGTTAGACAAATGGCAGAAATTGTGGGACAGGAACTATAAATTAACAATGTCAACTGCATATAAAGAAAATTTGTATAAGATGTTTTATAGATGGCATTTAGCGCCAGCGAGGTTGGCAAAGATGTTTAAAGATAAGTCGGCTAAATGCTGGAAGTGCCACCGGATACCGGGGTCATTTTATCAAATGTGGTGGACATGCTCAAAGGCAAAAAAATACTGGAGAAAAAAATACACACGTGGTTGGAAAAAATGATAAAGCAACACATTGACTTAAAGCCAGAAATATTCTTGTTGGGAATTTTACACAAAAAATATAGTAAGGGGAATGCATATCTAATTATTCATATATTAACTGCAGCTAGAATCATATTTGCACAAAATTGGAAAAGTGAAGAGATCCCCACAGATGAGAATGTGATCAGGAAAATATTAGAATGTGCAGAAATGAACAGAGTAACGCTAGCAATTAAGGAAAAAGAACAAACTGAATATTACATGACATGGGACTTATTTTATCAATGGTTAGGTAATAAAAACGGAAGTTAGAAACAGAGATATGTTAAGAGTGAGAAGCAAATATTATGATTATTATGTTTAATATTATTAACATTATAGAATTAATATTAATGTAATGAATATTGTTGTAAATCTTGATTGTTATTTTACAAAGATATTTATACCCGGACGACACACTGTTTAATTGAAGATGGAATTACTATATTAAAAAATAAAATTTATTGGGGAAAAAAAACAGTCCTCCAAAGATAGAGATACAGAAGAAGTCAAACTAGATGCCAGAATAAATTGTGGAAATTGCACAAAAGAGAAGAGAAGCTGAAGCCTTATCCATGCAGACTCCTAAGAATACTGTGGACAGCCCAGAAAAAAAATGGATCAACAAAGAAATCAAATCAAACCAGAGTTCTCATTAGAGACACAAATGACCAGGCTCAAATTATCTTACTTCAGATACATTATGCAAAAACCTGGTACTCTAGAGAAGGCTCTAAAACGGAGAAAGATGGAAGGAAAGAGAATGACCAGCAGCAAAGTGGCTGGACTCGGTTACACTGGCAATGAGTACACCTTTGGAAGACTTGTTGAGGATTGGCACTCACTTAATGTAATGGGGGCGCAGTGGCCTAGCGGTTAACACATTGGGCTGTTGACCAGAAAGTCGGCAGTTCAAGACCCAAGTACTGCATGATGTGGTGAGCTCCTGTTCTTGCCCCAGCTTCTGCCAACCTAGCAGTTTGAAAGCATGCAAATGCGGGTAGATAAATAGGTACCACATTGGTGGGAAGGTAACAGCGTTCCGTGTGCCTCGGCATATAGTCACGCCAGCCACATGACCACAGAAGCATCTTTGGACAACTTTGGCTCCCTCAGCTAGGAAACAAAGATGACCACTGTCCCTTAGAGTCACACATGACTGGGCAGAGGAAACCTTATCACTGACTTAATGTCCCATAACCAATCAATTCATGGTTCTGAAATAGCCTGTTCTGCTATTCTCTTGGACTGTGGCTTCATCACTGTGTCAAGCCGTGAGGCTCGGGCTTGTCACAGTAGGGCGGGCAGGAGCCTGGGTAATGGGGGGAAAACGCACCGGTGATGGGGGGTGTTGGAATGGCTGCAGCAGGACGCAGGAGACCTGGCTCGGCGGCGGCAGCGCCAGAGATTAGCTGCGAGGCGCGGAGGCATGGCCGAGTGGAAGCCGTGCCAATCAGCTGTTCCAGGCAGATGCGGAGCTCCACGCTGTGAGGCATGGAGGTGTGGCCCACGCCAGAGCTGCTGTGCCGGCCCGATCATCAGCTGGGCACGACAGTCATCAGCCCGCTCATCAGCAGCACGTGACAGTCATCAGGCGAGGCCTGATGCACAGGGAAGGCGTCGCTCGTCTACTTAAGAGCACTGGGAGGTGGACGCTCCCAGTGCTGACTTTGCATCAACAGACTTTGCTTAACCTAGACTTTGCTAACTGCTGTTTTGCTGCTGCTTGACCTCGTTGCGTGCCAGAGTCCGGCTGAATAAACTCAGTTTGTATTGAAGCGTGTGGCGTTTTGTCTACTGGTGTTAGTCCGGAGCTCGGACCTATGAGACACTGGACTGAGTGTTCATCTTGTGAAAAGTGTATTCCCTTACATACCTGTGCCAGGGATGACGAGCCTTCCTCCCAGGCAGCCGAATGTCCCTGTGGCACTATTCCCAGGATCTCGAGGCAGAGTCAGAAGCTGCTGGGAGCCCATACTTTTGTTTCTTAGGTTCATGAAATGGTTATCCCTGTGGCTGTCCCCTGGGAAGGTGCCTGGGGGCATGGCTCCTAACAGGTCTGTTCCTTCATGCATCCCAGCGGAGGAAGATGCTGTGGAGGAATTATACACTTTGATCTTGAGATTAGGGAGCGGATCAAGCAATGGAGAGTTGGTCATGGGTATCTTGTCAGAGGAATCTTGCAAGGCATACATAGGACCACGATATACACCGGCATTGGCAGTTAGATCAGGCTGCACTGAA
This sequence comes from Thermophis baileyi, assembly GCA_003457575.1. Classification (NCBI taxonomy): domain Eukaryota; kingdom Metazoa; phylum Chordata; class Lepidosauria; order Squamata; family Dipsadidae; genus Thermophis; species Thermophis baileyi. Next base: position 142,653 of record QLTV01002671.1, read on the forward strand.
GGGTGGAGCAACTGGGGGGTATCTGAAAATGAAGGCAGGAAAATGTTTAATAGTCTGTAAGCATTTTCAATAAAGGGAAATGTAATATAAGAAAGCACACATTAAGTTAACCACAATTATTTTCATCTTGGTAATGAGTTGGAAAAAAAACCCCTTGCCTAAATAGTAAATCAAAACTGAATCTTGATTACCACTGCTATGGACAGTAATAAATGTGTTGCCATAAAACAGTGAACAGTAGAAATGGTGTAGCTTTTGTGTTGATCAGTTAAACAAGCTACTAAATATTCAATTGTATATCTGTTAACTTTATGTATTTCATAGAATTTATGCCAATAGCATACTCAAGCATATGTTCCATAAAATACTAAAACACCTAATTCATATCTTATAATATCTCTCAGACACAAGAAAACGTAGCAGCATTCTTTAGAATCTTTAAATGCTAACATATTGATCATGTCAGAAAGCTTTTTGGACTTGATTCCTTTTCACCAGATGGAATCTGAATCTGATGCAATCAACTGGTCTGCAATTATTTATTGTACTGTATGTTGGACTTTTTCTAATCTGGTGCCTTCCAGATATATTAGGTTACATTTTCCTTCATAATGTTAGCTATGATGATAGGGTCTTCAGTCCAACATACTTGGGACATCAGGTTGAAAAGGGCTATTTTATTTCATATTTACAGTGCCATGAGTTTTTTTTTTCCTGTAGCAATACCACAAATTTCTCCTAGGAAAACCGATACATAGAAAAAAGAGGCATTTTATTTATTAAAACGTATCTAAGGAAGTTGGCATTACAGCAATGTAAGGTGAACAGATCTGCCAATGAGACTATATTTAGTACAAATGGATCAGAGGTGGGTTCCTCCCGGTTCGGACCGGTTCACCCGAACCGGTAGCAACCCACTGGTGACATCACAGAGCCGGTTCGGTCGGTGCCGGTCCGTGGACGCCGCCATCTTTTTTTTTGGATTTTTTTTTCTTCTGCGCATGCGCAAAAACTGAGTTTCCGGCACTGCGCATGCGTCACCATCTTGTTTTCGGCTTTTTTGGGGGGGGATTTTTTTGGATTTTTTGGTACTGCGCATGCACGCGTGCGTGAAGCGCGTGCACGCCCATGAGGCACGCCCACACGGCGCGGGAGGAAGCGAACCAGCAGCGAGGTAAGTTAGAACCCACCCCTGAAATGGATGGAGAAGGTTGTCTCATAATCATATGAAATCATGGACATTTTTACTTAACAGGATCCTCCTCCTCCCCCATTTTATTTAATCTCTTTTGTTAATATTCTTATTGTTTTAATGGAAACTGTATTGTGTAAAGAAATCAAGCACGTTCACCCCAGGTTGAAAAAAAGAAGAACAGCAGCCATGAGTTCAGATCAAATCTCAGATTTGACCTCTGTCTGTCTGTCTAAGAAGGTTCACCAATACACAGAAGGTACAAAAACACATGATGCAAACTTCAAAGCTGAGCAATCTGGATCTTACCATTTCTGGAAGTTTTGAAATTAACTGGGTGGAAGCCTCCCGTCAATGCAGCAGACGAGTCAGTTATGTCCGTGTCAAAATCCCGACAGTTTCGCCTATACACAACCAGCCCAACAGCCATCAAGATAACAACGAAGATGAAAATGGCCACCACTATGCCAGCATACAAAGCCACATCTCCAGATGCCTCCAATACTAGGGAGAGAGAGAGAGATTAGATAGAGTTATCACTTTCTCTTTGCTCAGTTCCTAATTTAAAAACCTTTACTTAAACTGTGACTATATAAACATAAGGATCAGTGTCCCCAAAGGTGCTTTTTCCAAAAAAGCCAAGAAAACCAAGCAAGTCCAGTTGCCTTTGAGCCGAGGTGGCGCAGTGGTTAGAGTGCAGCACTGCAGGCTACTTCAGCTGACTGCTAGCTGCAGTTCGGCGGTTCAAATCTCACCGGCTCAAGGTTGACTCAGCCTTCCATCCTTCTGAGGTGGGTAAAATGAGGACCCAGATTGTTGGGGAAAATATGCTGACTCTGTAAACTGCTTAGAGAGGGCTATAAAAGCACTATGAAGCGGTATATAAGTCTAAGTGCTATTGCTATTGCTATTTAGGACAACCATGACCTGGATGACTGAGAATCTCCATAGACATAAGGATCAAAATCAAACGATTCAAAATCAGTTACATTTCCCTTGTTCATTCTCTGACCTCTCTCAGGATTTTGGGATGGGGCATAAAGAAATAATGGGAAAGCTCTTTAAACTGGGGTGGGATGGGGAGCCCTATAGTTTTCTTAATCTCTTGATTTGCCAGTCTTCTGTCAATTAGGCTTCCTATTTAGAGGCACTCAAACCTGAGGGAAGAGGAGGAGAAGCTTCCCCCAAGGCAATGGGCTCACAATTCAGGTCTGTAGCACTAAGCAGGGTGTTCCTTATTGCCGTTCTGGCCCACTTCCTGTAGGCAAGCTAATACCATTCATCAGCTGAATGGCAGGAAGCAAGCATTTATTTTTTATTTTTGTTAACAGTATGATACCGGGGCTCAATTCTCCACCAGCCACTATTTAGGTTGATCGCCTAGTTGGCAAGAAGAAAGGAGAGACAATTCACAGTTCTGTGGATATGTGTTGTAGTACTATTCCCATCTGCCATAATTGTGGCCAGCTAATTTAGGGAAATCTACTACACAGTCCTGCTTCCAATGGCCTGGACAGCAAATAGGAGTTGAAGAAAGAAATAAGCCAGTCAAAAGCAAGAAGATAAGCAAGGAAGGAGGGAACCAATAGGGAGGGAAGATCAGGAGAAATATCTGGGGTAATGGGTATTATTCAAGCAAGAATTGATGAATACAAGTGGGGGTGTACAATTGACAGGGCCACCAAAGCAGGTTTGTACAATAACTATCTCCATTCTCTGAAACTGCCTCCTGGTAGAGATTTAACCACCGTCATTCCTCTGGACTTTGTGAAGATCTACCTATTCTGCCTTGTAGGAGAGATCTGCCTTGTGTTGGATGACTCACACACTGGTCAGCACTTCTTTACTCTCCTACCATCAGGTAGGAGATATAGAAGCATAGCCAGTCGTACGAACAGGCTGAAGAACAGCTTGTGGGCTGTCAGACTCCTGAATGCAACATAACATCATAAGTACTGTATGTAGTATGATAGACTTGCTGGGCCGGCGCAACATGTTCATATTGGTGCAATATATTATAATGTAATGTTACGCACATATATGTATAGAGGATTGTGTGTTGTTAGTATGATTTATTGGGTTAGGGATTTTCTTTCTTTCACTGTGAGTTATTGATATGTATTTATGTTGGGGGGGGGCACGAAAGGGAGGTTCAGCCAATCTCATTGAACACATGTTGCGCATTGACAATAAAGGTTGAATTGAATTGAATTAATTGAAGGTACATGACATTTCCATTTTTGGCTTTTAAAAATATTTCTTGATCTTTTATTTTTATATGTATTTGGGATGGGAGGGCATTATTTTATATGTTGACATTATTAGCTACCTAGTGTCTTCAAGAATAGGAAGCACACAAGCAAGCAAGCAAGCAAGCAAGCAAGCAAGCAAGCAAGCAAGCAAAGAGATAAAGGCAGTAAGAGCACTCAGCAAGCAATCTCCTGCCTTGAACGTCAGAAAGGACATACCGGTACGTGCATGAAAAAAAAAAATCACCAGTGATCTAAGAAACCAAATACACAGAGGTGATCAGAGAATTGTGCACTTGGATGGAGCCATTGAATGCAGAAGGGGTGAAATGCTCCCGGTTCGCTCTTACCTGTCGGTCGCCGTAGAGCCGATCACCAAGGTAGTGCGAGGCGCCGCCCACCCGCCGCCATTTGGGTTCTTTT
>QLTV01002671.1:147514-159941 GCA_003457575.1 Thermophis baileyi
CCCTGGAGTGGGGTGGGAATGGAGATTTTGCAATATCCTTCCCCCAAGAGTGGGGAGGGAATGGGGATTTTGCAGTATCCTTCCCCTGGAGTGGGGTGGGAATGGGGATTTTGCAGTATCCTTCCCCTGGAGTGGGGAGGGAATGGGGATTTTGCAGTATCCTTCCCCTGGAGTGGGGTGGGAATGGAGATTTTGCAGTATCCTTCCCCTGCCACACCCACCAAGCCACGCCCACAGAACCGGTAGGGAAAAATTTTGATTTCACCCCTGGTTGGTCTGTACAATACATATACCAATACCGAACAAACAACAAACAACAAACATGAAGCATGAATTTGAGCAGTGTTTTTCAAACTTGGCATCTTTAAGATGTGTGAACTTCAACTCCCAGAATTTCCCCCTGCTGGCTGGGGAATTCTGAGAGTTGAAGTCCACACATCTGAAAAGTTGCCAAGTTTGAAAAACACTGAAATAGAGCAATTCCTTCTGCAGGTTTCTCTTTGATTAGAGAAGAAAGCAGTGTTAGGTCCTGAGCAGCTGAGCTGGCAATTATATTTCCTGCATATGTGTTTCTTTCTCTCCCCCCCCCCCCAGTGGCTCCTGACTTCCACCTTTATAACTTCCTTGCTTGCATAAGTGGTATTTATGTCAAAAACTGTAGACCTTAAATTCAGTCTCTATGAGGTTCTTCAGATAAACCTACCAATCAGAACCAGGAAAAAAAAAAAAAAGACTACAGCACTTAAATGCCAGTGGAATCTCCAGGGAACATAATTGTTTTTTCTAGCTGTGATCTTTTGGTCATTTTCAAAATATTACGAAGAGGCCTCATCTCACCTTTATTTAAGCCAATGAATTATTCCAGGCACGGCAGAGGGACTAAAATTCACACGGCCTACCTTGATTTCCCCTCCCCCATCTCCCTTTTCTTTTAAATTCTTTCCCACTTTTCTGGATTTGTTTTCGCCACAAGTGTCCTGGAGTCTCTTTCTCTGTGAGGCAGAATATATGGAGCAGAACTAAGGCAATTTTTATGCTGCAATTATATCTGGGCTGTATTTATCATGGTGTGTGGTCCTCTCGGAGGTTCTTCATCAAGGGACAGCGGGAATATTGAAGTGAAATGAAGGAGAAGTAACTGGTAATTTAAAATACACATTTTCTATAGAGGGGATTTCATAAAGATGGTAAAGGTATACAGAGGAACATTCCTGTCTGGTTTCCATCATTAGCTGTTACTAAAGTAATTCTTCGGTCCACCAGTCTTCACTGCAAGGTGAAATACAGATCAGGTAGCATAGAGGTTGCATATATTTATGACTAATGCTGGTAAAGACATGTAATCTTCTTCCTGCAGTACGTCCGTATAATATTTACTCTAATGTTATTATGATATATATGCTCAACCAAATGGCAGCATATGGTCAACCTTGGCTGATTTTGCAAAGCTAACCAGGGCCAAATCCATTTAATGTCTACATAAATGTCCAGCAGGAAATCCCCCGGCTGTAGGACAGAGTGGCCAGTACGGCAAATAAATCAAGCAGCCCGGAAAGTGGCGATGGGAAACGTCTTCTTGAAACCCTGTTTAACACTACCTGGGTGTGGTCAAGGCGGCTTTATTCTGAATTACAGATGAATATAGCATCATGATGTATGTATGGACCTACATCGAAGGATGCCAATCTTAAATCTGATGAAAGAAAGAAAAATGTGGGAATGGAAGGATGAATATGATAGTGATCAATGGGGTGAAACTGTAATATCCAGATGTTGCTGAGTACAACTTGCTCTCTTTCCAATAATGAAAAGGGAGTTCTAGTTTAGCGACATCTGTGGCCACATGTTCCCTGTCCATGAGCTAAGGAATGGCTCTCCAGGCTTCACAGAAATGAAGTATTTTGAAGAGGGAATAAAGAGAGGCAAGGGACGAAGAGCGTAAAAGTTTTCGGAGATGGTCCCAAATCCAGAGGTGGTATTCAGCCAGTTCTATCCGGTTCGGGCGAACCGGTAGCGCTGACTGCGGCGCCCACCCGCCCGAATGTAATGACGCCCCATTTATCCAAGGTTTCGAGGCTATCACGTCCCATTTATCCACGTTTTCGAGGCTCTACGCATGTGCGGACACGCGCTCACATTTACGAACCGGTAGGGAAGGTAAGTGAATACCACCCCTGCCCAAATCTATCCAATATCCGGGAAACCTAGCAGGATACTTTAACAGTGTTAATCTTTACTAACCCTTCATTTGATTTTTGATGGGCTTTAGAGGAAGGGGAAAAAAGCCCTAAATTAATAATGATGAAAATTATTCTGTGCCGGATCCCCCTCAAGCAGAACCAATTACATCTTTTATGCTGCACGTTCAATTGAGAGCACATGCTTTGGTCTTTTATAGCCTCTGAGAGCAGCCACTGTGGAAAATTCCCCTCAGGGGTTGGCAAAGAGAAGGGCTGACAGGAACACTCCAATTCCCACAAAACAAAAATGAGGGCTGGCGGATAAGCTATCAACAAGTTACTGGTGGCCAAGAGAAAATCAGGGAAAGGAGAGAGAGAAAGAAAAAAAAAGACCCAAGTTAAGAGAAGAAAAAATTCTTACAGTGAGAAAGCCCACAGCTTGGTTGGATTCTCTACTGGGATTTTGTTGAATTCAATCTTGTTGAAGATTTAAGTGAAATATAGTTCTGGAGGATATGCACAGAACTGAATATGTTCCTATTACAGGTAGTCCTCGACTTACGACCACAGTTGAGCCCAAAATTTCCATTGCTGTGAAACATTTGTTAAGTGAGTTTTGCCCCCTTTTTATGACCTTTCTTGTCTCAGTTGTTAAGTGAATCACTATTGTTGTTAAGTTAGCAACACAGTTGATAAGTGAATCCGGCTTCCCCATTGACGTTGCTTGTCAGAAGGTGGCAAAAGGGGATCACATTACTCCAGGACACTGCAACCGTCATAAATATGAGTCAGTTGCCAAGCGTCCGAATTTTGATCACGTGACCATGGGGATGCTACAACGGTCGTAAATGTGAAAAACGGTCATAAGTCACTTTTTGCAGTGCCATTCTACCTTTGAACGGTCATTAAATGAGCTGTTGTAAGTCAAGGACTATCTGTGGTTCTGGAGGATATACTGTAAATAGAACTGAATATGTTCCTATTATTCATTTTTCTAGCTGGACATGATGCATCGGGGTTTAGTGTGGTATTTTGGGAAAGGAACTCAGAGCCTTGTGCGTGAGTTGGCAGTCCAACAGAGAGGAAGGCAGGGCAGAGAGACCTCTTCAGCCTTCCAGTCATGTTTTTGCAAGAAAAAGAAGAAAATTAGGATTCAGGTCTTATCATACTCCATGTTTTGCCCAATGCAGGAGTTCCCAGGAAATGGCACAGAACTAGAAGAAAAAAAACTCCAAATGCTAGATTGTCTCCTCCACAGTGGGAGGCCTTTCTCTAATCTCAGAGAGAGATGTCCAGCCAGTGGTGAAATCCAATTTTTTTTACTACCGGTTCTGTGGCCATGGCTTGGTGGGCGTGGTGTGGCTTGGTGGCCATGGCAGGGGAAGGATACTGCAAAATCCCCATTCCCTCCTCACTCCTGGGGGAAGGATATTGCAAAATCTCCATTCCCACCCCACTCCAAGGGAAGGATACTGCAAAATCCCCATTCCCTCCCCACTCCTGGGGGAAGGATGTTGCAAAATCTCCATTCCCACCCCACTCTGGGGCCAGCCAGAGGTGGTATTAGTTCTCCAAACTACTCAAAAATTTCCGCTACCGGTTCTCCAGAACCTGTCAGAACCTGCTGGATTTCACCCCTGTGTCCAGCTAATCCTGTTATAATTATAAATAGTGCAAATGTAATTAAGACTAATTACTTTCTCTCAATCATACCAGTACTTTTGCAATCATGGCCCCAGTAATAGATCCTTCTTCTTTTACTGAGCAGTTAATTGGAGCATTATTATCACCTTTTTAATAAATGAAGGAACTAAAGATTTGAATTATTAAAGTGAGTATTTTGGGAAATCTTGAAGGCAAGAGACATGTATTTTTCTTTTTTCTGGGGCCTGGCTTTTAATAATTGAATTTTAATACTGAGGTGAAAACTATTGTATCTCAGCTACCAAATTTAAAGTAAAATTCCTTTGACTCTTAAAAATAAATCCAGGTCGCTTTTTGCAAAATCCATTGGGCCTCCTGATGGACTTATTTTACGGTTGCATCTCCAAGGTTTCCTTCAATTGTATTTGTCCCTCTTGATCCTCTCTAGCTATGAAGAACTATTCCTTCAATGGAGCTTCTTCAGGAGTGCCTTGACATTAGGGAAGTAGAAACTCTTATTTAAAAAAACAAAACCGCACCCAATATTATCCAATCACTTGAATGCAGAACAATAAAAATAAATGACTATGAAATGGAGACTTACGGTGAGTTTTGGGTTCGCTTACAAATCTTTTATCTGTTAGAGGGAAAAAGTTAAAGAAAAAAAGAAAAGAAAATGAGGATGACATGACAGTGATGATGGTAATAAACAGAAAACAAAAAGTTGATTATCCCCCACCCTTTCCAGCAAACCTAAAGGAAAAAGGAATGATGGAAAATTTAAATACAATGGAACATAAAAGCTACATGCAGAAGAAAATCATGAACTAAAAGAAAATTGGCATTTTATACAACTGCTGCGCAACCTTTACTTTTTAAGCATCTACTGACCCACCACAGCAACTCTACTAGAACACTTTGTTTAATGTTGGAAGTTCGAGCATCCTTATGGCCTGGGATGTAGTGTTAATGAACACATAAGAACCCAAGAGCAGCTCAATATGATGGACATGGGTTCTACTGGGTTCTAATGAGCCATGGTGGCGCAGTGGTTAGAGTGCAGTACTGCAGGCTACTTCTGCTGACTGCCGGCTGCCTGAAATTTGGCAGTTCAAATCTTACCAGGCTCAAGGTTGACTTAGCCTTCCATCCTTCCGAGGTGGGTAAAATGAGGACTCAGATTGTTGGGGGCAATATGCTGACTCTGTAAACCACTTAGAGAGGGCTGTAAAGCACTGTAAAGTGGTATATAAGTCTAAATGCTATTGCTTTTGCTATTCCTACTGTTTTCAAGAATCCTCTGCTAAAAGACCATCTCATGCAGTATAAAAGACCTGTAAGATAGTTTTAGCAGCCCCTTCATTATGAACACCTACACAGTTCACTCAGTTACCATTTCCACAGGGGCATGTTACACTGCATTTCTATTTAAATTGCAGTCATTTTTACTACGTTTGCATCAGGAGATATGAATCAGCATATACACACTTTAAATACTTCTATGTCCATCTTAGGATGTAAATAACAAGACACAGCAAATCTAAGCATTCAATCGAGCAGCAGTTCCATGTCATTTGCCTCTGGCAATTATTCAGGGAAGCAATATTTTCTGATGGGTTAGCGCAGGGGTGTGAAACTCAAGGCCCGGGGGCCAGACCTGGCCTGCGGGGTACTTAGATCTGGCATGTGGGGTACTTAGATCTGGCCTGCGGGGTACTTAGATCTGGCCCGCGGGGCCACCCTGGAAACAGCGAAGGACTGGCCCGTGGTGCTTCTGCTAGCGAAAACAGGCTCCTGAGCTCCGTTTTTGGCTGCCAGGGCCTCCTGTAACCCTCTGCCAGTGAAAATGGAGCTCCATTTTCACTGGCAGAGGGTTGCAGGAGGCCCTGGCAGCCAAAAACGGAGCTAGGGAGCCTGTTTTCGCTGGCAGAGCGCTCGGGCCACCACAGGTGCCCCCAACAGGAGTGACGTCGAGCTGGCCACAGCCCCCTGGCCCCCCGAGGTCAAACACAACCCTGATGTGGCCCTCAATGAAATCGAGTTTGACACCCCTGGGTTAGAGTCCCTGTTTTCTGTTCTACTTCAGAGTTGTCTCCTCTTGTCCTAAAGCTCATAATATTGCTCGTTAAAGAGATATGCATCTTCTAATAACTCATCTGTGCAGAAGCACAAACTGTCTCACTTCTCACTTATCCTGTCTTCCCACTTTCCTGATCAAAGGTTTTTATGCAATTATACCTGTGCATCAATTTATTCCACCCATTTGGTTAGATTCCTGTGTACACAATTTTGTTTCTAGACGCTAAACCTGGCTCTTTTACATTTTTTTCCCCTGGAGATTCCCTTGCATAGATCAAACTAACACACATCAAAACTGCCCACACATTACTGAATTGGAACAGAACTGCTTAAGTGCAATTGTGTAAATCCAGATTTACTGGAATAGGGTGGGAGTGGGGGATGAGAAATGTGAATAAAACATCTATATAATAACACCAGTTCGATTGGGAAGGAACAAAAATTATTGGCCATGCCAACACTCGCCACACACATGAATTTATTGAAGCCTGGTATTCTACCAAAGGAGCAATTAACAAGCATATTGATCTAGATCAGGGGTGTCAAACATGCGATGTGGTCAGATCCGGCCCGCGGGGCCGTCCTGGAAAGCATTGCTTCGGCCCGGTCTACCCAATGTGAAGAGGAAACATCGGGTCAGCATGGCTTTGGACCGGTCTACCCAGTGTGAAGAGGAAACATGGCAGCAGTTTGGGGAGTGGTGTCAAACTGGCCATGCCCACCCAGTCAGCCACGCCCACCCGGCCCCCCGAGGTCAACCACAGCCCTGATGCGGCCCTCAATGAAATTGAATTTGACACTCCTGACCTATATCCAGCATATGAATATGTAAGAAACCAGACCATTCGAACGACCAACAAGAGAACCAATCAGCTGCTCAGAATTTAAATATAGCTCCAAACGAACAACCAATCACACAACCAACTGACTAAACTGGCACACACAAGACATTTATGAGGGGAATAGGACAAGAAAATACTGCTGATGATGTTACCTAGTCTGGTAACGAAACGTTCAGAAACTAAATTGAAACAAGCTTGGAGAGCAAACCACGGCCAAAAACATCTATATGTATATTCCAGGAGACCAAAAAAGATGGCATAATTGGCACAAAAGAGTAAGAAATCCCTTTAAGCTTATACCAGAATCAAGGGGCCATATACCGAATTGAATTTATAGAACAATTCTGATCTAGCTGCACCATAAGAATCAGGATGTTAGGAGAACTGAAGGAAAACCAAATCGTCAGTTCTGATTTTCTGTTTTCTTGCTTCTTCGTAAGAAAAAGTATACTGATATTCTTTTTAACTGATCGTGCTGTTAAAATAGAAAATCTATATTCTCTACCTCAACAACATGCAAATATGAGTCTATGACTAAAATATATCCTATGTTTTCAGAGCTCCATGTAAACCTATTGCCAAACTGTCTTTACAAGGATTTGTCAGTACTACGACATAACAACTTGCAGGACCTTTTACCATCCTGAATCTTTCTAGTTTGTCTGTCTGCCTGCCTGCCTGCCTGTCTGTCTGTCATCTATCCATACCTACCTACTTTCCTACCTACCTGACGGCTTAGAGGCCAGTAATATGCATGCTTATTCAAAATTGTATCTCACTGATACAATTTTGGACACAGGGTGGCAGCCATCAAAATGTAAAACTATTAAACAATGCTCAGATCAGTTGGAGTGTCATTTATCTGATCTGCACATTACATTAGAAATTCCTTTGTGATGTATAATACTCCGTGTGCCCTTCTGAGCCCGTCACATCCATCTTGAAAGCTAGACACTCCAAATACATCCTTTGGAGAGAAACAATGAAGAATCTTATGGCATTTTAATGACTAATGCATATATCAAGGCATATTTTTTCTGCACTAGATTCTTCCTTGTCAGCTGTATGGGAGAGGAGAGCATGAATTTTGTAGTGCTAATTCAGATTTTATTCATTCACTGTTTGGTTCCTATATAGGAGACAGTAATCACAGCTGTGGGGCCAATTAAAAAAAAAGCACGTTAATGGACATGAGCACCTGATTGAAGCTCCAAAGCATGGGTGTCAAACTCGCCGCGTCACATTGCCGTCACGTGACGTATCACAATGATTTTTCCCTTTGCGGAACTGGGGTGGGTGTGGCCTGCGCGTGATGCAATTGGCCCGCGGGCCACCAGTTTGACACCCCTGCTCCAAAGGTCAATTCAACAGCTTTATTTAAAATTTCAGAGGCAGGCTTCAAGCCAGATAGGAAAACAATTTGTTGTCACAACAGAAGTCCTTGTGACAACAGCAGGTGGCAGCACCGACACACCGGGAAAACAATACATCTAAGTCTTGAAAGTTTGCTCATAAAAAACAAACAAACCAGAGACACTACGGAAGCAAAGTTTGCTCTTTTGCTTCATCAGGTAATTTATTCGTATTTCTCAAATGGGAGCAATAAATATATTGGCTCTTCTGTTCTTCCCGATTTTATTTAGAACAGATGGATTAGGACCACACAAAAGCTATAGGCTTTTTTTTAATAGACTAACGCTCACTTAGCCTGCTGCTTTTTTGTGACGGACCAGCTCCTGGCTTGGCTTACCATGAGATTATGGAACATCTGTAAATGTGCAAGGCCAGACAGAGGATACTGCCCAACAGCATCCTTTTTGAGATAAACCTGAAGCCCTAAAGGACTATAATACTGAAGTAGGTATTTGCTGCAGCTGCCTGACAACATTCCTTGTGCTATTGAAGTGTAAGCTGGGGAAGCAGTAACATTAATTACTGGGATGTACAGATAATCCTTGACTTACAACAATTCATTTAGTGACCGTTCAAAGTTACAGCGGCACTGGAAAAAAGTGACATGACTGTTTTTCACACTTACAACCAGGGGTGGGTTCCTCCCGGTTCGGACCGGTTCTCCCAAACCGGTAGCGGCCCGCTGGTGACGTCACGATGCTGGTCCGTGGTGGCTGCCATCTTTTTTTTTAATTTTTTTTAATTTTTTTTAATTTATTTTTTTGAATTTTTTTTTATTATTATTTTTCCTTCTGAGCATGCGCAGAAGCCGACTTCTGGCACTGTGCATGCGGTCGCCATCTTTTTTTCAGCTTTTTAAAAAAAAATTGGATTTTTTGTTACTGCGCATGCGCGTGCGTGCGAAGCGTGCGCGTGCCTATGAGGCGCGCCCACACGGTGCGGGAGGGAGCGAACCGGCAGCGAGATAACCATTGCAGCATCCCCATGGTCCTGTGATCAAAATATCAGATGCTCGGCAACGGGTTCATGTTTATGACGGTTGCAGTGTCCCAGGGTCATGTGATCCCCTTTTGCGACTTTCTGACAAGCAAAGTCAATGGGGAATCCAGATTCCCTTCACAACCGGGTTACTAGTTAACAACCGCCATGATTCACTTAACAATTGTGGCAAGGAAAATCCTAGAAAGGGGCAAAACTCACTTAACAAATGTCTCACTTAGCAACATAAATTTTTGGGCTCAATTCTGGTCGTAAGTCGAGGACTACCTGTACTGAGAATTTCAGATGCTCATTGAAACTAACCAGCCAAATAAATACATCACGGCTTATTCCCGATCCTTTGATCTGGGACCTGATGCAGAAATAGTTTTGTACATTGAAAAGGTGAAAAAACAAAACCGATATGTTATTTTCAGATGAAATGCCTGGTCTCCTCTTATGGTAGCATTTAGGTCTATCTAATAGTCTTTCTGCCTGCATTAATATTAAGGAATGTTAAATAGAAGGCCAAATATATCAAGGATGATACTTCCATTTGCTTGCAGAATATTAACCTTCAAGACTGTGACTCAAAATTAGTCAAGAAGAAGAGGCATTTTATTCACTAATTTTCACTACAGACTCTCAATCATTTTCCTGGTTTTTTAAAATGATGTATCTCAGAGAAGAAAATTAGTCAGCAGATCACGCAAAAGTTGATTTTTAATGAAATAATCTGATTCAGGTAGTTCTTGACTTATGACCGGTCCTTAGTGACTATTCGAAGTTACGCACCACCTGAAAAAGGGGACTTGGATCTGAAGTTCTGACGGTCATCCCCCCATGACCATATTTGATGATGATTTTGCCAAAAACTGGCAGTTACTAGTTTTTGGCAAAATTGCATCAATAATGAACCATTGGTTCACTTAACAACCACAGGGTTCACTTAACGACCACAGCACTTCTTTTACAACAGCTGCCATAGAATTCCCCATTTTACAATAATTATGACCTACAACCAAAATGGGCAGGCTCCATTACAGTCGTAACTCAAGGACTACCTGTATAACGAAGAAGAATTATTTTGAGTGATGCAGACTTTCATTTCAAGCATTTGCCAGCTGAGCCACAAGATACGTGAAATTTGTTTTCACTGATTTTCGATACCCACAGCTCGATCCCAAAGCACGTATCCTTATAAATTGTTCCTACTTGAAATCCCAATCCATCAAACCAGATCTGAAATGATTCACTGAAAAAGCTGGTACAATTGGCTTGTGTAATGCAGAACGTAGTATGAACTCAAAGCTTGCTGCTAGAAAGTACTCAGTAGGAATCTGCACCCTGTCACTGTTCGGCAAGTATATAATGTTCCAGATTTGCAAGCATGAGTATTATCCTATAAATGCTGTAGCAATTTGTGGTCAAAGGACTAGTTTAGGCTAAAACATTAAAACTATCCTAGAGGAGCTGGGAGCAGACAGATTCAGCAATCACGTCTTACCAATCTTCTCAGACACACCTTCAGAAGGCGCCTCACAGTTTACAAGGCCTTAAAAAGATCTCAATCATCACTGTGAATGTTTCTGATTCTTGAGCTTAGCTCTCTCTTTCCCAGCCTCTGCAGGTTGAACTTACTTTGCATACAGAGCCCATCGGTGCAATTTTTGGAATCAAGCAGGATGCCGCTACAGTCCTTGCCTCCATTTCGGGGAGATGGGGCCATGCATTCTCGGCTCCTCCAGTGCGTGCACTCGGTGCTACAGGCTGACCACTTGCTCCATTCAGTCCAAGCTCCATCTACTGCATTGCCAAAAAAAAAAAAAAAAAGAAACAACAGCACAGAGAAAGCTGGACACATGAGCACAGAGAAAGCTAATCAGAAATCCATAGGCACAAAAAGGGAAGCTTATCAAATGGGCTATTTCAGAAGGCCTTTGGTGGGTTTTTTTTCCCCTGCAGATCAGGGCTGGTACAGGTAGTCCTCGAGTTACGTATGTAGCGGAGCCTGCCCATTCCATTCCATAACCCGAGGATTCGTGGGAGTGAATCTCGTACCTTGAACGTTATCACTCCCTCCTTTCACCCACTCATTCGCTAATTGAATGTGAGACTCGTTAAGTGCACATGAGGTATTTCAGGGTGGGGAAGGCCATGGGGGGGCTACTGATGGAATAGGCCACCTGCCTAAGACCATCCAAGGCATCCTAGCCCCCGGAGGCTCCATTTCAGCCTGCAACGGGCCGGGGGAGGCCCACGGAGGGCAGAACAGGGCTTCTGAGGGGCGGATCCTCCCCTTGGAGGCTCCATTTCGGCCGGCAATGGACCAGGCAAGGCCTCTGGACTCCCAAATGGGGCTTCTGTGGGATGGATACTCCCCTCAGAAGCTCCATTTCGGCCTACAACGTGCTGGGCGAGGTCTGGATGCCTGAACAGGGCTTCTGAGGGGGGATCCTCCCCTCAGAAGCTCCATTTCGGCCTACAACGTGCTGGGAGAGGCCTCTGGACTCCCAAAGGGGGCTTCTGTGGGACGGATCCTCCCCTCAGAAGCTCCATTTCAGCCTACAACGTGCTGGGAGAGGTCTCTGGATGCCCGAACGGGGCTTCTGAGGGACGGATCCTCCCCTCAGAAGCTCCATTTCGGCTGGCAATGTGCCGGACGAATGTTGCAGAGCCTTTGCGGTTGTTCATAAGGGCGAACAACTGCTGTGGTGCTGCAAGATTCATAGTTTCATGCCTCGTTCGCAAACGCTGGGGGGGGCGCTTTTCACGTAACTTCGAACGTTCACTAAGGGAATGCTCGTAACCCAGGGACTACCTGTATTAATTTTTGAATTTTGCATTAAAATCATTATGATTATGATGTTGCAATTGCTTTAATTTCAGTATTTATTTATTTTATTTATTTTATAAAATTTATATGCCGCCCAACTCCCGAAGGACTCTGGGCGGCTTACATCATAAAAAATAAAACATATAAAAACAATTTAAAAAAGAAAGGGGAAAAAAAACCCCCAACTATATTTAAAATAAAACATTCACACAACCATGCATGGGCCAATCAGAACAACTATTGGCCCCAGGCCTGCCGGAAAAGCCAGGTCTTAAGGGCTTTACGGAAGGCCAGTAAGGTGGGGGTAGTACGGATCTCGGGGGGTAGTTGGTGCCACAGAGTCGGAGAGGCTACAGAGAAGGCCCTCCCCCGCGGGCCCGCCCGCCGGCACTGCTTAGCTGAGGGGACCTGGAGGAGCCCAACCGTGTGGGATCTTACCGGTCACCGGGAGCTAT
>QLTV01002671.1:172051-193015 GCA_003457575.1 Thermophis baileyi
AACAGTAAAAATAAGATATACCAGGAGGAAAAAAAATCCCAATGCATTTCTATCAAAACCAGTAGGGCAATAGCAATAGCAATAGCACTTAGACTTATATACCGCTTTGCAGTTCTTTACAGCCCTATCTAAGCGGTTCACAGAGTAATCATATTGCCCCCAACAATCTGGGTCCTCATTTTACCCACCACGGAAGGATGGAAGGCTGAGTCAACCTTGAGCCTGGTGAGATTCGATCTGCCAAACTGCAGGCAGCCGGCAGTCAGTCAGCAGAAGTAGCCTGCAGTACTGCACTCTAACCACTGTGCCACCGTGGCAATGGTTGTAAGTGTGAAAAATGGTCATAAGTCACTTTTTTTCAGTGCCGTTGTAACTTCAAATGGCCACTAAATGAGCTGTTGTAAACCGAGGACTACCTGTATTTTCCTAGCACAAGTCCAGGAGGGCTAACTCTACAATTATCAAGAAAGATTTAGATACAGAGAACCTCAACTCTGGGTGCTTTTAAAATTTGGCCCAGATTTTTCCCCCCAGCACTTTTCCCAGGCAAGCAACCATGGATCTCCAGAAATTGTATAGCCATTCCGTCTTCATTGCATTGAGATATGTCACAGGCAGCCTTGCCTTGCCCCCAAATTCAACGTCTTATCCTATTTTCTTCAGTTTGGGGCTGATGATTGTTTTACCTTTGCCACATGCCTACTGTGATTCAATCCTCTTGAAAGGCACAGAAAATATTGAACCTCTCATAACCCAGACTATGAGCGCGATTAAACTTATCCTGACCGCCTAAGAAGGACAATATGAATGAATGAAAGCTTTATGCTCAGAGTTTCTTGCAAAGAAATGATTAACCGTATCAGCTGTCTTTCAGGATTCCACTCAAGGGAATTTACTTATTTATTTGGTTGGTGGCTGGTTTATATCCTCTGTTTTTACTCTGCCAAGGCAGCTAACGAACTGTAGAAAACAAAAATGGAATAGGCAAACAGAATAAAACAGACTAAAATTTACTGGGAAATAGTTAGCAAAATAAAGTGACGGTTAAAAGCCTGGTGGAAGAGATGCGTTCTTATAGATTTTTAAAAGGTTGAGTGATGAGAGGCCAGGAACAACCTCCAGGGAAGTGTGTTCCATAGCTTGCAGGCAGGACACACAACTACTTCTTTGGGGAAATTTTCTGTTTCCTTGAGCTGCTGTTACATCACAAATAATCTTGTGGATGGATGCTCAACTACTTGAACATAAAAATTTCCCTAGCTAGTATGAGATGAAGAATCAGAATCAACAGTGATGAAAAACACATAGTATCTAAAAAGGAGATGGCCATCCAACAAACAGAGAAAACATTCTAGGGTTTCCCCCAATTTAGGCTCAACCCCAGATGTGTCCCCCCCCCTTTTTTTTAACCAGAAGCCTCTACTACTCTAGTCTTCCCCACTGCAGACCTTCCAAATGTACAGGTAGTCCTCAACTTACAACAGTTCCTTTAGTGACCGTTCAAAATTACAGCGGCATTGAAAAAAGCGACTTGTAACCGTTTTTCACATTTACAGCCATTGCCACATTCCCATGATCACGTGATCAAAATGAGGTGCTTGGTAACCGGTTTATATTTATGACGGTTGGAGGGTCCTGGGGTCTTGTGATCATCTTTTGTGACCCCCCCGACAAGTAAAGTCAATGGGGAATCCAGTTTCACTTAACAACTGTGTTACTAAATTAACAACTGCAGTGATTCACTTAACCACGGTGGCAAGAAAGGTCATCAAATGGCGGCGAATCTCACGTTTAACAAATAGCAACAGAAATTTTGGACTCAATTATGGTCATAAGTCGAGGACTACCTGTATGTGATTACAACTCATATAATGCCCATCCATGCTCAAAAAGTTAGTAATTGTGCCAAGCTGGTGTAATCAGTTCAAAGTTTCATCAGAATCCTTTTCCTTCTTTCTTGGTATGCTCAGCTGGACATTTGCAACTCTGCATTAGGAAATACTCAGGGATGGGTTCCTCCCGGTTTGCCCGAACCGGTAGTGACCTGCTGGTGATGTCACGATGATGTCACCGAACCGGATTGGTCGGTGCCGGTCCGTGGGGGCTGCCATCTTTTTCTTACATTTTTTTGGAATTTTTTTAAAAAAAATTTTGAGTTTTTTTTCCTTCTGAGCATGCGCAGAAGCCGACTTCCGGCACTGTGCATGCGGTCGCCATCTTTTTTTCGGCTTTGTTTCCCCCCCCCTCGGATTTTTTGTTACTGCGCATGAGGCGCACCCACGCGGCGCGGGAGGGAGCGAACCGGCAGCGAGGAACCCACCCCTGGAACCCACCCCTGGAAATACTTCTATCCTTTCTTCAAAAATCCAAGGCCATTCTGCAACAGGTCACACCCCTATTTAATTCTCACAAATCCCTTTATGGCTCGGCTGGCTGTAAAAGGACGTCTGGCTCAAAGACACCTAGTGAAATTTATGACTGAGTCAAGATCTCGGCCATTGGAATCTGATGCTTCTTCTGAATCTACAGTATATCTTTGCTGGGAGTCCTCTGTGCTGCCCTCTGCACAAGTTGTGTCTTGTGCTTCTGCTTGCTGCTGTTAAACACTGTGATTCATGAGATGCAGAGGTCAATGGGCATGGTTGCAGGTGGATAGATGGTGCTACCTTATCATGGAGAGTATACAAGGGACTTCCAACTCTTCTGTGCCTTAGCCTGATTGTGACACTTTGACATACAGAATACAGAATAACAGAGTTGGAAGGGACCTTGGAGGTCTTCTAGTCCAACCCCCTGCTTAGGCAGGAAACCCTACACCACTTCAGACAAATGGTTATCCAATCTCTTCTTAAAAACTTCCAGTGTTGGAGCATTTACAACTTCTGGAGGCAAGTTGTTCCACTGATTAATTGTTCTAACTGTCAGGAAATTTCTCCTTAATTCTAAGTTGCTTCTCTCCTTGATTAGTTTCCACCCATTGCTTCTTGTCCTGCCCTCAGGTGCTTTGGAGAATAGGTTGACCCCCCTTTTCTTTGTGGCAGCCCCTGAGATATTGGATCATGTCACCCCTAGTCCTTCTTGTCATTAAATTAGACATACCCAGTTCCTGCAACCGTTCTTCATATGTTTTAGGCTCCAGTCCCCTAATCATCTTTGTTGCTCTTCTCTGCACTCTTTCTAGAGTCTCCACATCTTTTTTACATCGTGGTGACCAAAACTGGATGCAATTTATTTGCAATGAGTACTGAAAGATCCTAGCCTACCAACAGGGATACAACAAAGGAGTAACATGTAGCACTGCAACTACAATACAGGTTGAGATGTTTTCCTGAGCTTTTGTGAAATAAACCAGGCACAAAGAATGGCACAAACCCTTGGTAGAATGGGCATGCAATTTAGTAAACAGATGTTACAACTGTAAGAATGAGTAGATGTGGGTTATTATGAAATATCGGTAGTCCTCTTCTTACAACCTTAATTGAGCCTGGCAATTATGGTCATGATGGCTGTAAAGCAGGACACTATGGGACCAGACCCATTTTTATGACCTGTTTTGCAGTGGTCATTAAGCAAACCCATTGTTTTCGCTGTGAGACAACTGGAAGTAAAGGCTGAAAATGTCATAAATTGTGTTCATGTGACCATGGGGGGAGGGCAATGTCAGAACTTCCAAACTGGGTCATAAATCACTTTTGGGGGAGGTGGTTGTAACTTCAAACGATTACTAAGAGACAGATTGTAAGTTTTGAGGACTGCCTGTAATATCTGTTTTGCTAACATGAATGTTTTCCCAAGTGACCGCCATTGAGCATCCTCACTGAGTGCCAGGGGTGAAATTCAGCAGGTTCTGACCAGGTTCTGGAGAACCGGTAGCGGAAATTTTGAGTAGTTCGGAGAACCGGCAAATACCACCTCTGGCTGGCCCCAGAGTGGGGTGGGAATGGAGATTTTGCAGTATCCTTCCCCTGCCACGCCTACCAAGCCACGCCCACCAAGCCACGCCCACAGAACCGGTAGTAAAAAAAATTGGATTTCACCACTGCTGAGTGCCCATCTTACCTCAGCAGTTGGCACTCCTTCAGGTGGTCGGCACTGCAAAAGGACCTCATGATCAAGAGGCACCTCTTTCCCCAGTGGCTCCTGGTCAAAGTTCTTCCTCAGATCTAAGGATAGGAAAGATATAAAACCCACCAGCATCAGCTGTGATACTTACAGGGCAATTTAAAAAGTATAGGGCAAGTTACCTTAAGCCTAAAGAGGCCAAGTTTTCATGTCCTATTATTTTTCCTACACCTGAAAAGCCTCAAATGTCAGAACTCTTAGAAGTTTGGCCCAAAAAGTTTGTGTAATTTCTATCTAAAGGTATGAAAGACAGACAAAGAGACAGCAAAAGATGAATTTATTTCCTCATATTTTGAAGAAGGGCAGATATGCAGCTTAACAGAAACTAAAAGAATAACTACTGAAAGAAAATAGGCCTTTGGAGGATTCTACCCTTCTCTCCTTGATGTTTTTGTCCTTATCAATGGTGCTGCTTGGCAAAACAACTCAGTTCCTTTGATGTTTTGCAGGAAATTCTTCAGGCTTTCTGGATCCCAGTCATTTAGCAAAACCAGCAGCAAAGGAGCTCCTTTTGTGATCCAAAACTAAACTATCGCACGAAAAAGCTTGGAGAATATTCAGGAAGCACATGTCCCAAAGGTGCTTTTTCAGGAGGCAACTGGATTTTCTTGTTTTTTCTTTTGAAGACGTTTCGCTTCTCATCCAAGAAGCTTCTTCAGCTCTGACAGGACAGTGGGGAATGGAAGGATTTATACTCCTTGCAGACAGCTGGTAATTTGCACCCTTTTAGAGGGTTGTTGAAGCATTTGGAGGTTTATCTGGGTCCTCAGGGTCACCTGAGTAGTGTGTGGAGAACTTCTTGGAACTGCTGAAAGGGTTTATAAATCCTTCCATTCCCCACCATCCAGTCAGAGCTGAAGAAGCTTCTTGGATGAGAAGTGAAACGTCTTCAAAGAAAAACAGTTGCCTCTTGAAAAAGCACCTTTGGGACAACCATGACCTGGATGATTGAGAATCTCTACAGACTTCCAGGAAGCACATGTTTTTATGAAAGGACTATCATTTCTGTTCGGTTCTGATACTGAAAACAAATTACCGAATGCAGGATTTTAAGTGTCAGGCATGGTGGTAGCTTCCAATGAATGGTTTTTCAGATTCTCTGAAACATCTATAGTACCTACAAGCCTGAACATCCTTTTTAATGAAGAACATGAATAAGACAACCCATAAGAAAAGATAGGTGTAAAGAATTAATCAGTAGGTGGCGCTAAGATCTACTAAATTCCTCCTAAGCATTTTGACAAACTAAGGCCCTAAAATATAGGTATATGCTTTCCCAAACAATTATTTTTGGGGATGATTATGATGAATACACTGATGATAATTTGTAACCTAACTTCACGAAATGGGTTCTACGATGATTAGAGATATCACAGTACCTGGGAGCCTCTTGGGAGTTCAGTAATTAAATTGCTTTCGCACAGCTATTGCTGCTTTGCATTGCAAGCATACAAAGGATATGTCAGGCTTTTATAAGTCAAGCAAATCATGGTTTAACATAAAGGGCTGCAATCATATAAAATGCTTAATGTCTGAACAGCTATGTTCACATAACATAATCAGCTCATTTCTTTTTTTAACCTTAGCTTAGTGAACATGACAGACCCATAACACTTGGTTAGTTAATGGTTAAGTGCGTTGTGCAAACTCAGAAACTGGCTTAATCCCATTTACCAGGTTTCATGTGATCTCAGCAGGTGTGAGCAACGTAACCTGGTACCCTCCAGATATTTAGGATTGCAACTCCCCCGGTTCCAGCCGTTATGTCTAAATACCCTTCAAAGTAAATTTAGGGTGAATGAAACTGGGTTACTGCTGGTTAAAGAAAGCAAAAAGGAGAAATATAACTAAGATGTTATGCCTTTGGATCTTAACCTCTCACTCCTGTAGATATTGAACCCAAGAAAAGCTGAATATGTCAATCAGGGCTGTGAAAACTGATTCCTGCTCCAGAGCTATTTCAATAACCAAACCACAAGGATTCCAGTTCCTCGCTTGTGTGATTATAAACGATCTCAGCTAAAAAGAAAGCAAGTCACATGTTTGTGTGCCAGCTGGTACGTAGACACAAACAGAATCTTCATCCCTATCTCAGCTATACTACTGAACAAGATATTAATAACAGTTTAGAATCCAGGACAACGATAAAATTTAGTCTGAAGACCCCAGGGAGGAAAATGCTTGCCTTACGATCCCAAAATAAGGGATTTCAGATTATATTCTGTTAAAAACCAGGCTTCCTTTAAAGTTAAAGAGGGATTTTCCATGGCGTTCTGCTGTTTTCTGTACTGTGTAGCTGCCAAAAATAGAAATATTGTTCTAGCACCTCCTACTCCTGCAGAGTGACACAGAATGACTTCATCCAACCTGGCCAGAGTCCATCTGCAGTATATACTCTAGAATGTGGCCCAGCTGCAGAAAGTCCAGAAGTCAGATAAGAAGATGTGACTGGACAAGCTAAAGGCTAGAAAAGTGCTTTCCTGGAAAATCAGGGGGGGAAACTGATGGGCAACCTGGACAGCCAGAGAAATCCCCCAAAGGAACATAATTTGGCTGCCATATCTCTGATGAAAATTGTTTAGAAATCAGAAACTCTGGAACACAATTGACCAGAAATACATAAATCAGAGACAACTGCAGTTGAAGAGAATGAAGAACAAGGATTACTGAAGGCAAGCTTTTGCCTTGGCAGTGACCATCTTGGAACACTTCTGTGGGAACAGCATATCATCATCTTCATTTAACAACCCCATAATCTCTTGTGGGGTGGAGTCTGGGCAACTGAACAGAGCTAGCAGAGTGTTTTAATGGCTGGATGCCCTTCCTGTTGCCAATGCAGAGTTTTTGTTCAGCAGATATATTCTCATTGTGCCCAGAGAGAGAGAAACATCTGCCTCTACCTAGGATCAAACTCACAGCCTCCTGATTGTGAGTCGAGAGCTCCACCTCTAGGCCACCACACCACTCCTCTGTGGGAACAGCATATAATGTGGAGAAAAAGCTGCAGCAGGGCCAAGGATGTTTGTCCATCCTCTGTGGATCACAGCTTTATTCCAAAATCAGGTTTATTTTCTTCTACGAGCAGATTTTTTTTTTTTACATGATTGCTCCTTCCCAATAAACACCCCCCAAAAAGTACCAATGAATTTCTTCTTCCAGTAAAGGATATCTCAATATAACTACTTCTCTCTTGGATGCACACATGCCTTTCATTAGCTAATAGTCTATAAAACGTTTGAGCGAGTGAATTATTTTAATGTGGCTGTTCGTGATATTCCCCTTTTTCTGCAGGGTATGCAAGTGCACTAAACACCAGCAGCGAAGTCATAATGTGAAAAGATCTTCAAAAAGAAAGAAGGAACGAAAAAGAATTTCCCCAAACCTACATGCTATCCGAACGTAAGCTCGGCGACTTTTGGTGGTTCCAGCAGAACTCCAGGCCACACACTGACACCAGTAATCTTCTAGGCCAAACAGCTCCTCCACTTGCTGACGAGAGACTTCGATCTGGACTTCTCTTACAAGGAGCCCTGGAAACAAATACAACCCAAAAAAGTGAATTATTATGGAGTTGGAGAAACCAAGAACTGGGAGCGTTAGGTTTAAATGAAACACCACTATTGTTCTGACCTAGGATTACACAAACCACGAAGCAGACTCCTTGTCCTGACAAAAACCCCTTTTTATTAAGTTACTGTGAATTTCTCTCATTCACATTCAGCAAAGTCTTTCAAGGGTGAATTTACAGTCACAGACCTTATCTGGCTTGGAGAGCTGCCAGGCCGATATCTTCAAAACTTGGCAAGGAGTCTCTGAGAGTCACGAACCAATTAAGGGAACTAATTGTCTCCTGCAAACTCCCCTCCCCTTCCGCTCCTCTTTTATTCCCTATGGGAGGGGCCATTCATCATCCACCTGTGGCCTTACTGCCAAGTTGACCCTTGTTCCTCAGCTGTTCCCTTCGTCTGGCAGCTCTGCGCATGCGCACACTGGGAACAGGCTCCAGCTGTTTGTCTGCCTCACTGATGTCTGGCTCCAAAGGCAGCTGATAACTGTCAGACTGCCCTGGCCCCATCTCTGCCTCCGACGCAGAGCACTCGTCAGAGCCTTCCCCAGACTCCAGGACTGGCCCATGTTCCTCCCCAACCTTCTCACTGTCCGAATCTGCTGCCAGCTCCGCTGGCCACTGGCGGACCACAACACTATGAAGAAGGGAGGAATACACACCCACGCATATCAGAGACAAATGAAAAAAAAAATTAAGTCTTCTGCTGAGGTCTACAGCAATGTTCTCTCTAAAGTTCAACATACGATAAACACAAGTTTTTGTTTATGATACGTTTGTGTAACTTTGCGTTACATCTGAGCTTTGTGTACAACTATTGTATACAATGGGTATGGCACAGTTGAGCTTTGCGTACAACTATTTATCTCCTTCCGTTTCTTATGTGCACCATTTTTAGGTTAGGTCGGTTGTTTGCATACACAGTACTACCTAAAGCTGCACACATAGTTTACATATAATGAAAAAATGTTGCAATTGGCCTTTTTTCTGTTTCGTACATCATTTTATCATGTAATCATTTTCTTACATGATTAAGACTCAAATCTTCTTAATGATGTGTATTTAGCTAATCACATCACTGGGTTAAATGTGATAATACTATTTGCTAGACAATCAGCAAAGAGACTTTTGATATCATACTCCTAGTCTGAGTTTTGATATATTAATGGTAATAATAATAGTATTATTTTATAATAATTATTAAGAGCTACGGTGGCGCAGTGGTTAGAATGCAGTACTGCAGGCTACTTCTGCTGACTGCCGACTGCCTGCAATTTGGCAGTTCAAATCTCACCAGACTCAAGGCTGACTCAGCCTTCCATCCTTCCGAAGTGGGTAAAATGAGGACCCAGATTGTTGGGGGCAATAGGCTGACTCTGTAAACTGCTTAGAGAGGGCTGTAAAGCACTGTGAAGCGGTATATAAATCTAAGTGCTATTGCTATTATTAATAACAATGGTATTAATTATTATATTATTATAGCCAAACTTTGGCTATCAAACAGCAAAAAAAAAATGCTACTAAAATCTCACATTTGCTTTACATGTATGAACTGAAGCTTTATGGAAAACCAGAAATTGAAATCCGGTCATTGACAAGTATGGTAATAATTTTTAGCACAGTTATAGTAATGGAATTTGGCCTAGAGAAATGTGCTAGAAAAGCAATTAATTGGGATAAAATCCTGGTAATGGAATTGAGATGCTGAATGGCCAAACCACTAGGATGAAGCCTACAAGTATCTGGACATTTTACAGTTGGATAACATCAAGCACGGACAAGATAAAAATGTGCTTAGTAAAGAATGTATCCAAAGAGTGACAAAAAGTGCTAAAGAGAAAATTAAATGGTGAAAACATCATCAAAGCCATCAATACCTGGGCCATACCATGTTTCCCTGAAAATAAGACCCTGTCTTATATTTTTTTGAACCCTGAAATAAGCGCTTGGCCTTATTGCCATGCACTCAAAAGCCCGATTGGGCTTATTATCAGGGGATGTCTTATTTTGGGGAAAACAGGGTACCTTTGATACGATACGCTGTTGGAATTATCAAACTGGACAGTTTGGATTAAAAAAAAAGAGAGAGAAGAAAACTCATGACTATTCACTGTTCACTATGACTGGACCCCACCGTGATACTCTTTCAAAAGGGTGGCTGTGGAATTCTGGGATTTGAAGTCCACACATCTTAAAGTGTCCCAGCTGGAGAAGCACTGTTCTAAATAGTACAAGGACCAAAGAAATTAAAACATACAGATATTTCCTGCCTTTCCGTATCTCCCTATCTAATTGCCATGGCACAATACGTCTAGGGCAGGGGTGTCAAATTCAAGGCCCGTGGGTCAGAAGCGGCCTGCGGAGTGCTTAGATCTGGCCCGTGGGCCCATCCTGAAAACAGTGAAGGACAGCCTGCGGTGCCTCTGCCAGTGAAAACAGAGCTCGGGAGAGCTGTGCGCGGCCTCCCCGGGCTCCGTTTTCGCTGGCGGAGGGCTCCAGGAGGCTGTCGCAGCCAAAAACGGGCCCTTGATGAGTGACATTGAGCTGGCCATGTCCCATTGACCCCCCCCAGTTGAAACACAACCCTGATGCGGCCCTCAATGAAATCGAGTTTGACACCCCTGGCCTAGGGAAAGAGGGGAAAGGGGAGGGGAAGCATCTTTTGGGAAATGACGATTAGGACAGGATTCCTCTTGACACCGCAATGAATCTCTTCTTAGGTGGCAAAACTGAGGGTCCTCTTTCACCCATGGTTTCTACCCTTCCAGCCTTACCCTCTGCCTCCATCTCTCACTTCCTTCCGCACAAGCCAATTCTTAACAATCAATAGAAAATGTAATGTAAACATTCAAAAGACATGTACAGTCCATCACAGGCATTGATGTGTTAAACCAGGGGTGTCAAACTCGATTTAATTGAGGGCCGCATCAGGGTTGTGTTTGACCTGGGGGGGCTGGGGGCATGCCCAGGGGGGCTG
Source organism: Thermophis baileyi (assembly GCA_003457575.1). Classification (NCBI taxonomy): domain Eukaryota; kingdom Metazoa; phylum Chordata; class Lepidosauria; order Squamata; family Dipsadidae; genus Thermophis; species Thermophis baileyi. Next base: position 182,716 of record QLTV01002671.1, read on the forward strand.
TGGCCAGCTCAAAGTCACTTGTCAAGGCTCCATTTTCGGCCGCGACGGCCTCCTGCAGCCCTCTGCCAGGAAAAATGCAGCTTGGGGAAAACGGAGCTCCCCGGGCTCCATTTTTACTGGCAGAGGGCTGCAGCTGAAAATGGAGCCCGGGAGGGCTGCGTGTGGCCCTCCCCGAGCTCCATTTTCACTGGCAGAGGCACTGTGGGCCGGTCCTTCTGTGTTTTCAGGGCAGCCCTGTGGGCCAGATCTAAGCACCCTGCAGGCCGGATCTGGCCCGCGGGCCATGAGTTTGACACCCCTGTGTTAAACTGTCAAGCGGAATAGGAAAACCCACCAGCAATTGATCATTGATGGCTGGTGCTGAGGTCTGTAATAAACTCGCATCTGTTTCAGGAATACGATGTCATTGCAAGTTAAGCTGTATGCCATTGCCTCCTCTGTTTTACCCCTGCCTTCATTGCTACACTTTTCCATCACGGCCTCCATTCAACAAGAGGCAGCAGCATGTCCTTTAATTTCACTGCCTTAATACATGCCTACAAAGGAAGAGAGTGGCTTTAGCAGCCATTAACTGTTTCTGATACAAAAAAAAAAAAAAGAGAAGAGAACAATTACCCTCTATTTCACCCTGCACAGATCCTCTAATGAGTGATGGCCTTAAAGATAAGCAATGTTTGAGAACTGTCTTTATTTAAGACAGTTGATGCTTTAAGGAAGATAGCATGTTGCACAGATAGTAATTTGAAACTGGGAAAGCTTGGTAAAGGTTGCTACGTCCTCCTGCTCTTCGTGAGCCTGGGAAGTTGTCCTCTGATTAATAAAAAAGAAATCCCTAAAGCTTTATTCTTTTTTTCCCCAGCTTGCAATATAAAATCTTAGACTATCACACCTTCCCTGTATTATTGGAAAATGGTTTGAAGAATGAAGAATGGTTGCAAGAATTGGGTATTGCTAGTCAAGAGAAGAGAAGGACCAGGGGTGACATGATAGCACAGTGATGGCGAACCTATGGCATGCGTGCCACAGGTGGCACGCGGAGCCATATCAGAGGGCACGCGAGATGTTGCCCTATGTCAGCTGCAGCGCGCATGCGCGCGCTGGCCAGCTGATTCTCGGCCTTCGGGAAGGCCGTTTTGCCCTCCGGAGGCTTCAGGGAAGCTTCCTGAAGCCCCGGAGTGCAAAAAACGGCCCAATGGGAAAACCGGAAGTTTGGAAAAACGCACTTCTGGTTTGCCGTTGGGCTGTTTTTCGCACTCCGGAGGCTTCAGGGAAGCCCCGGAGTGCAAAAAACAGCCCAATGGGCAAACCAGAAGTGCGTTTTTCCGAACTTCCGGTTTGCTGGCTGTGGGCACGTGCGCGCGCGCTAGCACACGCACATACCCCCTTTTGGCACGCGAACCAAAAAAGGTTCGCCATCACTGTGATAGTAGTATTCCAGTATTTGAGGGGCTGCCACAAAGAAGAGGGGGGGGTCAACTTATTTTCCAAAGCACCAGAAGGCAAGACAAGAAACAATGGATGGAAACTAATCAAGGAGAGAAGCAACCTGGAATTAAGGAGAAACTTTCTAACAGTGAGAACAATTAATCAGCTTGCCTTCAGAAGGTGTGGGTGTTTCATCACTGGAGGCTTTTAAGAAGAGACTCGACACCCACTTGTTTGAAATGGTATAGAGTCTTCTGCTTTAGCAGGAGGTTGGACTAGAAGGCCTCCAATGTCTCTTCCAGCTCTATTCTGATTGATTGAATTCATTGGTTTGCTTGCTTCCTACAACTCACAGATGTTTTCCAGCATGAATATCATCACTTTCTGGGTTAGAGAGTTCTTTTTCCTCTAGTCTCCCCCACAAAACGTTTCTCACGTTTACTTCACGTCTAAAGGGGTAGACAGGAGCATATCAAACCAAAAACATAGGACACTTCGGTTTTATTATACATCGGCCAGAGTCAGTTTGGAGTCGGGCGCTGCCTACATTGAATACATTAAATTAAATTAAAATCCTTATGTAGCCACAGAATGGCTGGTTTCACAAAACTGACTAAATCAAAGCTAAGTGCTTTCTCTTTGAACCTTCCCATTATCTGTCACTCAAGTTATCTGACAAGGGAGCTGTGAAGATCCAGGAAGAGTTTTGGGAAAACCAAGAATACAATTTTAAGCTCTTTGACAAGGTCTGCTATATAAAAGAAACACAGTAATTAAAAAAAAGCAAAGCAGAGAATGTTTTCTTGGGGCAGGAGAGAAGAAGGAGAAGGAGAAGGACAGGTACTTCCTAAGAGCAACGAAGCTGAGCCAGTTAAGAAGAAAGGAGACGAGGGGGAAAGAGATGCATCTATTCAACCAACACTTTGCCAACTCTGCAAAATGAGGCTTGCTTCTTTGAAGATAATGAAGCATATCTTGATATCTGGCATAAATCAGAAATTATACAAGTGGATACATGTTTTCTATGGAGTCCTTGGTGCTCTTAGAGTTAGTTGTTTGCTTGTAGACATTTCATTACCTGACTAGGTAATATAATCAATGCTAGTGAGTGTGGTGTTTGTTCCCTGTTTATATATAGTGATTTGCCCTGCCAATGTTGGTGAAGGTACTGTTTCCTCCTTCGTAGTTTCTTGATTAGGGTATTGTTCTCTGCTTGCTTGCTTGATTGTTTGTCTGGTGTTATTTCTTCCTTATTGGATTGTGGCTGCTAGAAAGAATCTCTCCTGTTGTTTTTGTTTTGTGTTCTTAGCTTTTTTATTGTCTTTTTAAAGTTGTTTATAAGCAAGCTTATATTATGTATTTGGCTAAATCTGGTGTGTTGTGTAGTACTGCTGCCATGGATTCTTTCTCTAGTCCTGATTTTATGGATGTAAAGAGTGCTGTGAGATTGAATGAAACCATAATTTAATCTTCTTGTATTTTCGGTCTTTGATTTTTTGAAAGCACCAAAAACTGCACAATTCAAGTTCAACCCTGAGCTACACATATTCTCTTCTACTGTTTCCTTCTACTCAGATAAAAATTCAGTGCCAGCCTCTTGATTATTAAAGTAACTTGAATGCTAGCTGCAACTTAGAGTGGAATCAACATTGTGTTGATTCCAGCCATTCCTTCAGCCATACCCAGCAAACTCCATGCCATATTTCCTTGCTACATGGCTTCTCTGAATCACAGCCTAGCATGTCTGGCTCCTTTAGCTGGTGTGACAATAACACAGTTGAGATTACAAGGGGAACATGTAGCAAGGAGTCTCTTGGGGCAAAAGAGGCTCCTGCCTGTTGCAAATCCATTTGCTATTCGTGTTACCAACTTCCACGCCAATTAAATAATTTAGCCCTTGACGGCATTTAATATGGACTTTTGCGCAAGTTCAACAGTGCATAATAGACTTATTAAATAGACTTATGAAATGGAAGCTTTCGTTATAGCTATATCTTCTTGCTGTATTTATTTTACTTTTTTTTTTTTAATGAAGTGAAATGAATCTAGCAAATGAAAAAGAAGTATCATGATTGCTTTGGTAAGAGTTACATATCTTACAGCCACTTCTCATTAATATAAATAATATGATAGGGCCCAGATTGAAACAAGGTTTATTCAAAATAAAATTAAAAAGTCACTACATAAAATAGACATCGGACCTGGAATCCTTAACCCTGTGATTCAAGAGAAGTATGAGAGAAGAGGGCTAACCTGTAATCCATCTACTTTTAGATGGCTTCTAAACTAATAAGCTCAAGTGTCTTTTAAAGCTTGTCTTGACTAGTTGCTAGAAAGCTCAACATGGATATATGGTGGGGGAACCAGATTGAAATATAGTTTCAATCAGAGGTGGGATTCTCATAATTTCCCTACTGGTTCGCCCAGTGCGCACGTACTCGCTTTGGTTGCGCACCTTCTGTGCATGCGTGCGGCCTTCTGCGCATGTGCTTTGCTCGCGCACGTGGCTTGCACGCATGCGCGCGGCTTGAAAACGTGGCTAAATAGGACGGCATAGCGCCAGGGTGGGTGAGCGGGCCCACCCACAGGTGGTCACTACTACAGGTTCGCCCGAACCGGTCCAAACCGGCTGAATACAACCTCTGGTTTCAATCCTCTTTGAATTTGTAAAATATGACATATAGACAACTCTTCTCTCCATAACACTACTTGGCAGTGCGTCTAAAAACCAAATAGAACTGGTTTGGGTCATGGAATTCTTTGTGTAACATGTTAATAGATCATACACATAGATTTTACCTCTACTTGTCAGGTGCAAAGGATCAGGACCATATGTTAAATTGCAGCTCAAAAAAGATTTATTCCTCAAGCCTATAGAGAAAAATCTAGTCAACTAAAGTTCAGTACTAAATTGGCGCCAAATAAGGGTCAATGGAATTTAAGAGGGTTTGGATTTAGATGGTTTGTGGGAACATAACGACTCTAGCCTGGTGACTTATTTAACTCCTCCACCTCCACCTCTGTTAGCTCTTCTCCTACACTACCACTTATACCACATGTGTCCAGAGTTTATTCCACAATTCACAGGTAAAAAGGAAACAAGTCCCCAATCACAGTTCATTCGGCAGATTCAAAGTCACCTACTGGATGCCCTGCCCAATGTCTACTTTTCATTGCCTCATATATTTGACTGCTACTGCATTTACCATAACTGCACTGTTTTTATTTCATTGTGTATGTATGCATGTATTTGTTCTTTGGTCACACGAGAAAGGGAGAGAAAAATCTTAAAAACAGAAGCTTTCTTTTATTATCATTTTAATATCAAGTGTGTTTAATATCCCCTATTTCTGCAAGAACAAAATATTTGTCTCTAGTGAAAATGAGGAAAGGAAATATTTTGAAAATTGGAAAAGAGTGGCAGTGCAAGTTTAAAAAAAAAGAAAAGTTCAACTTCGCTTTAAGTACTAGGAGGTCATCAGATTATCTTTCTTCTTTATAAAAATGTTATTGATGGGAAGCAAATACAGGTGGTCCTCATTTAGTGACTGTATTTGGTTCAAGTGAAATGGTCGCTAAAGAGGGAGGGAGGGAGGGAGAGAAGGAAGGAAGGAAGGAAGGAAGGAAGGAAGGAAGGAGGGAGGGAGGGAGGGAAGGAGGAGGAGCTGGAAACAAGTCATTCACCAATATATTTAAGCCGGCCGGACTTAAAAACATAACAATAAAAATAGCCACGTCTTCCACCTCCTGCAGAAGCTGGCCCAACGAGCTGTGCTGTCCAGATGGACGGATGACAAGGTGAACAATGTGTGGGAACTGGATGCTCAGGTGGGCTTTGTGGGTCCCCGTCTCCTGCTCTCCGGCCAAGAATGTCACAATAACAAGGATGAGACAGACAGACAGACAGCCACCCCCCGCCTCTTCCCCCCATGCAAAGATTGCTGGTTGCTGCCCTTTTCATTCACATAAATTTCTCTTATACAGTGTTTTGTGCCAGACCTGTTTCCTGCCTCCCCCCACCTATCATAGGGCAAAGTGATTGCTTAAACAAGTTATTTCTTCCTGAGATGCTTTTCCCCACAGAGTGTGTCCCTAAAAGTGCTAAGGGCAACAAGCTCAACTTGGTGACCTCAATTAGTTGATTACAAGCCTCCCCCTCTGGCACTTTCTGCCTGAAATCGACTAGATATTAATCAGTTTCACACTGAAGGCTTTCCTCCAAGCATTGGCCACAAACCTACTTTTTCATTCTGGTTGTAATTTTGAATGGTTACTATCTGAAGCAGTCAGTAACAATGCCTACCCAGAGCCATCTTCCCCTATCCCCTCCCCTCCCAAATTCTACATAAGAAGAGTCTTGCTGGATTAAGGCCTACTTTAGCCTTCTGTCCCAAAGGAACCAAATAATGACTACTGGAAACTCACAAGTGTTGCATGAGTGCACACTCAAGAAATGATCCTGTCATCAAGTTGAAGGCAATTGCCGTTATGAGTTGTAAGCAATGATAATAAAGTGTGAATAATCTGAAAGTTGGAAAGTAGGTGATCTGTACATAAATAAATAAATCATCTAATTACCTTTGGAGCAATTCAAATTATTAGGTAGCAGTTTTTAAAAACGGAAGTGAGTTTTATAAGGATAATACACTATATAAAACATCAGGAGGATACAAGGACCTCTGAACTGGTGGCACACGGGCAAAATATGTTTGTTTGAAAGGTATTCTCTAGATTAGAGGTCCTAGCTCAGAGAGAAGAGCATAAGGATATTGGATAACTGGACTTTGGTTACACTTGTGGTATCATGACTAGAACAGGAGTGTCAAGCTCAAGGCCCATGGCCCAGATGTGGCCCATGGGGTGCTTAGATCTGGCCCACAGGGCCGCCCTGGGAACAGCGAAGGACCAGCCGCGGTGCCTCTGCCAGCGAAAATGGCCGCACGTGGCCCTCCCAAGCTCTGTTTTCACTGGCAGAGGGTTGCAGGAGGCCGTTGCAGCTGGAAATGGAGCTCGGGAGCCCATTTTCACTGGCAGAGTGCTCGGGCCGCCACAGGCGCCCCCGACATGCATCGACGTCAAACTGGCCATGCACACCCTGGCCACACCCGCCCTGGCTTCCCGAGGTCAAACACAACCTTGATGTGGCCCTCAATGAAATCGAGTTTGACACCCCTAGACTACAATGTGCCCAAACCAACTGGCACTGTCTTCATGAGTAGTAGAAAATGATGCATGTCGGTAGATTCATCTATATTTATTCTACTCTAATCTGTTCCTTGTCCATATTATTAAAACGTGTTATGAGAAGGCTTTGATTGACCAAAGTCCTGATAGTTGGTAGTGGTCAATATTTATAGGTGATGACCATAGGAGATACAAGAATGAAACTTGGAGTGGAAGACAAACATATAGTAAAGTGCATGCATGTGTGTATATTGTATACTGTGAAACTAAGAGGAATTAGAACAATGTAATAGATGTGAATAAAAATGGTCTGAACTTTGGAGTGTAGCTGATGCAGGGAATGAAGATATTGGTTTAATTATGAATGAACTGCTGAAATATATGGCAAAATTTCTGAATTATTGTCACTTAGATCAGGTAGAGGTTGAGACACTGGAATACCATTTGGAGACCCAAGAATGAATGAGAGAATGACTATTTGTGGAGTTTCCATTTAGAAAAAGGTTTCTTGATTTCAAGCTTATGGTTTAAACCAAAGTCTAGCCATGGATACACACAATAAAGGAATAATATCTAAAAGTATGACTGATACGATGATGATGAACACTTTAGTGAAAGATACCAGGTGATGAGAGGTTCTGAATGTGGGCGAGATCATTTCTTAGCAGGGTCAGAATGGATCTTGGGGGGAAAATGGAAGAAAAGAAGTGAAATAAACAAGAGTAAAAGTAGAACAATTGCAAGAAGACAACACATGAGTCCTACATTAAAAATAATAGAGAAAATTAATCTTTCAGGAGAATTAATAGAATTTCTACTCTATTAATAAGGAAAGAAGGAAAAACAGATGTGGAAGCTATGTGGAATTGAATGCTGAGAATTACTGCTACAAAAATGTAGAAAAGTAGCAAGGGACGATTAAGATGTATGAGAAAATGCAGAATGATTTTGATAGAAATAAGCAATTGCTTTGGAAGTTGTTGAAACAAGCTGTGCCCAGATCCTCCAGCAGAGTTGAGTGCAATCAAAAAGAAAAGTAATGAAATGCTCAAATTATCCCAGGACGGTGACTAGATTTGGTGTAAGGATTTACTTAAGGCATTTGATGACAGAAGTTTCTTAAAACTGGTCTTGAATAATAATCCAGTTTCCAAAAGGCATTTTTACTGCCTTTGAAATTGGAGAGAACTCTGGTTTCAAATATTTCGAATTCTATTATTTATTATGGTGATTGTCAAACAGGTATTTACACCAATGCCTGGCAGAATATTTCAAAGCTGCCTCTCTTAAAACCAATAAACAAACAAAGGATTGGGACCACTTCGGATTCAAGCATGCTAAAATTGCCAGGAGAATGTGGAATTAATTCTGATATGGACTCCATTATTCTATTTCAGTCTATATAAGAATATAAAACCTTTCCTGGATCGTATCAAAAGGCCATTTAGTTCAGCATCCTGTTCCTAACAATAAACAATCAAATGCCTCTGGGAAACACACAAGCAAGGCATGAAAACAAAACAGAACAAAACAAAAGTAGCTTTGTAACTAAATCTGTCCTACCCAGATGTGCCAGGTGGTAGATTCAAATTTAAAATTCTACACACGAAGTCTATTGATCTACTGCACTCCTTGGCTTATTTTTAGGGAGGATCAAGCAATGATTTCTCAAGGCAATGACCATCTGCAGACTCTATAAGCCAGGGATGTGAAACTCGATTTCATTGAGGGCCACATCAGGGTTGTGTTTGACCTTGGGGGGCCGGGGTGAGCATGGCCAGGGTGGGCATGGCCAGTTCAACGTCACTCATGTCGGGGATGCCTGTAATGGCCCGCGGTGCTTCTGCCAGTGAAAACGGGCTCCCGAGCTCCGTTTTCAGCTGGCATGGCCTCCTGCAACCCTCTGCAGTGAAAACGGAGCATGGGAGCCCATTTTCGCTGGCAGAAGCACCGCTGGACGGTCCTTCGCTGTTTCCAGGGCGGCCCTGCAGGCCAAATCTAAATACCCCGCGGGCCAGATCTGGCCCCAGGGCCTTGAGTTTGACACCTCTGCTATAAGCTAGAGGGTTTGAACTGTTATGAGCTAATTGTGTATTAGTTTGTTAAAATAAGTTGTAGGCCACCTCTTGAGCAACTGTAGGCCACTTTGAAGAGGTCTCCAGTGTAAGTCCAAGAAGACAAGAGTCTCCGAAGTTTAAGGGAAATAAGACATCTAACTTCACGGTTACATTAATAAGTTATTTACTTTGGTGCACAAGCTCTATTTAGTTCCATTACGGAAAGTCGCTTGAATATAGCCTTAAAATCCGTAATGGCATTATAGAGAAAAAACTAGCTTTCAGATCAGATTCTTGGGTCTCTTATCTCTTGCCCATAAACAATTGACTACACATCTCTCTTGTTTCTTCCTATGCTCTTAGCAAATGTGTTATCTATGAAAGAATTTTATCTTCCTCACCCTAAGAAATGTTTTTCTTAACAGCCTCATGTTAAGTACTTTGTTGAAAAGTTTTCCTGAAGTAGCTGTGTATTATAGCAATTAGCAATTAGCACTTAGACTTATATACCGATTTACAGTGCTTTACAGCCCTCTCTAAGCGGTTTACAGAGTGAGCATATTGCCCCCAACAATCTGGGTCCTCATTTTACCAACCTCGGAAGGATGGAAGGCTGAGTCAACCTTGAGCCGGTGGGACTTGAACTGGCAAACTGCTGGCAATCAGCAGTCAGCAGAAGTAGCCTGCAGTCCTGCATTCTAACCACTGCGCCACCACGGCTCATTATGAGGTTAGTGCAATTAGTATGAAGAGTTATTCAGACAATATAATAATGAAATCACAAATCTGTGCAATTTTTTTTTTGCATTATGATACAAATTAACCATCATCTCCAAAAATGTATGGATGAAAACTTGTCTACTATGAGGATTATACACTTCTCCAATTTTGCATTGTAGCTCAGGGGTTTAAGGTTGGATTTAAAAACATGGGTATTAAAAATGTTACTTCAGGATGAACCGTATTTAGAAATGCATCCTCTGACATAAAATTCACTCAAAAATGGATATTTTTGTGAGGAATTATGCTCAAGATGGGAAGGTTAATGCCCTTCATTCAACGGCATGCTTAGCATCTTTGACACCCTCCCCCCCTGCTTCTCTGCGGCTGTGAACCAGTTTGGTATAACGGTTAAAGGCACCAGACTGGAAACTCAGAGACCGTGAGTTCTAATCCTGCCTTAGGCACAAAGCCAGCTGGTGATGTGGGGACAGTTACTCTCTCTTGGTCCTAGGAAGGAGACAATGGCAAACCACTTTAAAAACTGCAGGGGGAAGAAGTTGCCAGGAGTCAAAATTGACTTGAAGACACACTTCACGTTCTTTGTTGCTGCTGTGCTACTGAACATAAAACAGCTGACTGGCACACTGGCAACAATCTGACTCCATGCTTGCAGCTAGCCTCCTTGTTTTAACAACACACACACACAGAGGGAGAGGGAGGGAGGGAGAGGGAGGGAGGGAGAGAGGGAGGGAGAGGGAGGGAGAGAGGGAGAGGGGGGAGAGGGAGAGGGAGAGGGAGAGGGAGGGAGAGGGAGAGAGAGAGAGAAAGAACACCCTAGTTCTCTAGTTATATGAATTTTTATAATTCAAGAATATCGATGTGATTGGGGAAAAAATGGGCAGTATTTCTCT
>QLTV01002671.1:193052-223184 GCA_003457575.1 Thermophis baileyi
GAGAGAGATAGAGAGAGAGAGACCCTTATTGAATGCACTTAGGACAGATTGCCTCCCTGCCTCCACCCTTGTTCAAATGCCACTGACTTCATTAGAATAGCCTCTTCCTAATTCTTGCCTTTCAGATGCATCAGACTAAATGTAAAAACACCCTTCAGTTGACTGCATCTTTGGTGACTGGTGACTGCATCTTTGCAGTTTTCTTGGCAGATTTCAGAAAGTGATTTGCCACTGTGACTTCTCAGTCTTGGCGATAGTCCTGGAGTTTCCAGGTACTCACCCAAGTATTAGCTAGAGTTACACCTACTTAGCTTCCAGGATCAGCCTTGTTTGCTTAGATACTACTGTATATTCTAACAGCAACAGAGGTGGGTTCGGACCGGTTCGGACCGGTTCTATAGAACCGTTAGTAACTTGGTGGCCTGGGTCGCTAGAACCGGCTGCGACCCAGGCCTGCCACGCCCCCGAACCGGTTCTTTCGGCGGCGCCATAGGTGCCGCCATCTTGTTTTTTGCTTCTGCGCATGCGCAGAAGCTTTTTTTTAAGCACTGCGCATGCGCAAGCGCGTGTGAAGCGCGTGCGTGCCCATGCGGCGCGACACTGAGCAAACTGGCAGTGAAGAAAACCAGAACCCACCCCTGAACAGCAAGATGGAGGAAGCTGTATTAAAGGAATACTAAACCAAGAATTATATTTGGTCCTATGGCTTCTACTTCTCGCTTATATTAATAAAGCCACCACCCCAAATTGCACTCTTGTTACCGATTCTTCATTTGGGATTAATTTCTTCAGGTAACAAAAGTAGATTTAACATACAGGTAGTCCTCATTTAGCAACTGCCCCATACAATGACAGCTCAATGACACCAGTGATGAAAAAGTAACTCTGCTACCTTTCCTTACATATATAATCTTCAGTGGTCTGTAAAGCAAAGAAAAGCTGAAGTAAGATTGTAAACACAATTGCGGTATCACTTAACAACCACTTCACTTAACAAATGAGTTGCAAATCTCAACTGGGGTTTTTAAACAAGATTATCTATTCTGAGCATCTATCATCTATCTATTATCTATCTATCTATCTATCTATCTATCTATCTATCTATCTATCTATCTATCTATCTATCTATCTATCTATCTATCTATCATCTATCATCTATCTATCTATCTATCTATCTATCTATCTATCTATCTATCTATCTATCTATCTATCTATCTATCTATCTATCTATCTATCTATCTATCCATCCATCCATCCATCCATCCATCCATCCATCCATCCATCCATCCATCCATCCATCCATCTATCTATCTATCTATCTATCTATCTATCTATCTATCTATCTATCTATCTATCTATCTATCTATCTATCTATCTATCTATCTTGTTACAATTATGTAAGTCTATCATAATAGAAACCTGGTTTGGGTGAGGTTTTTTTCCCATGTTTGTGATTTTATAATTATTATCTCTTTAAAAAAATGAGAACAAGAAGAACTGGATCAGGAATAGACTGATCTGTTTCATCTCAATGTTAGCTTCTGTACCAGATTGTAATGTGCACTTTCTACTTTTGAAGGAATAATTTAGGCATCCTTTTGTCTTTCAAGGAAGATTTGTAAAATACAGAAGGTTCTTTTAAGGCTCCTAGGATACATGTTCATGGTAGGCTAAAGAATGAATTGAGAATCTCCTCTAGAATATATCCAATTTCCCAACAGAGAAATTGTACAGGGGTTCAGCTATTTTTCAGACCAGCTTGCCCATCATTGCTGTTCCTCTCTTTGAAGAACATCTCATTAACTTTCATAGGAGCTTAATCTGAAACATCACCCCTCCATCACAAAGTCCTTAACTTCCACCAGTCTCATAGGACAAGAGGCAGACATCTTTAGACTCTTCTTTGTCCACTTTAATTCTCTACTGCCAAAGAAGGCAAGTACACAAATCTTAAAAAGAGAGCGGGAGGTGGGGAAAAAAAATCAAACAGAATATAAGAAATGGACTAATTCTCCCAGGTTTCTCACCAGTGACTTCATCCAGACTCTCTGTTGTGAGATGATCATTCTGATTCACCCATTCTCCATTACACTTGAAGTAGATCTGGGTGGCTGGGTTGGCTCTGCAGGTCAGCTCCACCGGCTTGTTCTTCACTATGTAGGCATCTTGTGGCTCCAAGAGGAAATTGGGGAGGGACTCTGCAGGTGCTGATGGGAAGGAATCTGGCAGTACATCTCCATACTCAATCCCTGTAGGAAGAGAGGAAAAAGAAAAACTTTTCTAGTTGCTTTTAATAGTAATCTAACTTCATATTCAGCTATTGGTTCACCATTTTAAACCAGTGTTTCTCAAACTCTGCAAGTTCAAGCTCAGTAGACTTCAACTCCCAGAATTCCAACCTGAAGTCCATCCAGGAAATGGTCCTCCTGTCAGTCAACAGGAGTGCTGACTTACCACCACTTAGGAGCTGAGGACTTGGCAGCCCAAGGAAAAAACAGCCAATAGCCAGCCATCAATACACCAATCAACCAATAGGAAGCCAAACCCAACCGCTATGCACCACATAAATACAATGTATAGAGTAGCCCAAAGCACACATTCCAGTAGAGAGAAGTTCCCTGATGATGGGCTCCAGCACGAGTCCAAAAGCTCGGAAGACTAAACCTCTGATCCCGGTGAACAACCCAGATTGGATCCTGCAGTAAACATGGTTTTCTGATTCTTACCATCTCCAGTTTGAAATTTAATATGGTTCATGCCTTTTGTCTAATTTACACCAAGAACTAGTTCAAAAGTAGCGGTAAACCAATCTTACACCAAGAAGCAAAAGTGAAGGAGAAAGAAGAACACTGTGTTCTCACATTTTTTTTTTTTTTTTGCTATCAGCAGACAAACCGTACTTTTATTAGACTGAAATCATTTTGGTCGGTCACTTTTTTGCTTTAGACATCAAAACGTAAATTATGAGTAAAGGCATATCCTTAATAGGTCTGCAAATGGAAAAGTGCTAGAGCCAAACTTTATAAATTTATAAACTTTATAAAGCAAAATTCTTGCTCAGAAATAAATTCGGTAGATCTTAGTAAATCATAGTTACTCAGATAGAACTTGATAAAATCAAAAGATTTACAGATGGCTTCAGACATTGCTCAGGGTTTTTCTTTTTCTTCCTCTATCAACAGCATGGGAAAGTCACTCTACTGATATATAAAGTGCTCTGAATATTCTAAAGCACTCTGCAGATGTTAAACATCACTCTGACTCCCAAGTGTGGGTAGACTTTCTGTGCTACAGCTAGGAGATAACAGTGGCATGATAAAGTGAAGTCAGATTGTCAGGTCTTGGAGTCACAGACTATCTAGGATAGGAAGCCTTATTCCCAGCACTGAGTCCTGAAGAGAAAAATATGTTCAGGCTCTTAGGGAAACAGGACCTCCTTATTCCATACATTCTGATCTCAAGAGAAGGCAGCATTTATAATACAATAGGCAAACAATCCAGGAGAGATTTCTCCTATGGTTCACGCTGAGCTTGTCAGCTGGAAAGCCCTGATTCGAGACCTGAGTGCCACACGACAGGGTGAGTTCCCTTTCTTGCCCCAGCTCCTGCCAACCTAGAACTTCAAAAGCATGCAAATCAGTGGTGGGTTGCTCCCAGTTCGGCCTGGTTCTTAGAACCGGTAGCGGCGGCAGCGGGAGGCTCCGCCCACCCACCCAGGATGCTTCTGTGCAGGTGCAGAACTGGCACCCACCCACCCAGGAGGCTCCGCCCACCTGCCTGGGACGCTCCACCGACCTGCCTGGGATGCTTCTGCGAGCGCGCGCGCGAACCGGTAGTAAAGGGTTTTAGAACCCACTACTGATGCAAATGGAAGTAGATAAATAGGTACCACATCAATGAGAAGGTAACAGCATTCCAATGTGCCTTGGCATATAGTCATGCTGGCCACATGACCACAGAAAGTGTTTTCGGACAATGCTGGCTCCCTTGCCTAAGAAATGGAGATCAGCATTGCCCCCGAGAGTCAGACACAACTGTACAGAGGAAACCTTTACCTTTAATCATCCTAAAGCATGAAAAATCCTCTCAAATGAAACATGTCAGATCAAAAACAAGTACTTTATATCTGTAGTCTGTTAGGCAAGATTAATTTGAGTAGAATTTGGGGATTCCCCCTTCCCCCTTAAATGAGCATGGATGTGATCAATTATCAGCATCTTGGCTGATAATGTAGGTTACCAATGTCTGTGCTGTTTGAGGATCATGGGAGTTGTAAACCCACAAAACTAAAGGCCCACATTTTGGAAGACTCCTTTGGCTCAAAATAGCTATGCTTTTGGGTTCTTTTTCATTGTGGCATCATTCAAACATTGGATGCATCAAGAATCTCCTTTAGTAAGACCACACTTGGAATACTGCATCCAGTTTTGGTCACCATAATATAAAAAGATGTTAAGATTCTAGAAAGAGTGCAGAGAAGAACAACACAGATGATTAGGGGGCTGGAGGCTCAAACATATGAAGAACAGGAATTGGGTATCTCTAGTCTAATAAAAAGAAGGACTAGGGGTGACATGATAGCAGTGTTTCAGTATTTGAGGGGCTGCCACAAAGAAGAGGGGGTTAGCCTATTTTTCAAAGCACCAAAAGGCAAGACAAGAAACAATGGATGGAAAAGAAACAAGGAGAGAAAGAACCTAAAACTAAGGAGAAATTTCCTAACAGAACAATTAACTAGTGGAACAAATGGCTTGCCTTCAGAAGTTGTGGATGGTCCATCACTGGAAGCTTTTAAGAAGAGACTGGACATTTATCTGAAATGGTATAGAGCAGGGGTGTCAAGCTCGTGGCCAGCAGGCCGGATGCGTCACACACTGGCCATGTCCACCACCGGTTTAGCAAAGGGGAAAAAAGTCACGATACGTCACGTGACGACAATGTGTTGTCGCGAGTTTGACACCTGTGGTATAGAGTCTCCTGATCAAGTAGGGGGTTGGACTCAAAAACCTCCAAGGTTCCTTCCAACTCTGTTATTCTATGTTCTATGTTTTTTCCTGCCAAGTCAGATTCTAGGAGATGTGATAGGCAGAAGACAAAATTAGCAAATATTGAAAATTGGTGTTTCAAGAATTATTTCAAGCACTATTGGGCAACTTATCATCATACTGAATTTTAAAAAAAGCATTGAATGGTAAGTGTGGTCTACATTTAAGGAGTTGGGAGGTAGACATATATTATACTATTACAAATGTAGATTTGGAGTTGAACCTTGAGTTAAAGGTTGGTCTTGTTTCCTAAAAATGATTGGAAAGCATTGAGTTGGTACCTGGAGATTACAAGGATGTGAAACACAAATCTTGCTTCCCTCTCAAAACTGAATAAACCACCTTCCTTGGCCATATATGAAATTACAGTTGTTGAGGAGGTCCACAAAAGAAGAAGGTTAAGTCATTGAGATTCTTGAAAGACATAATGGCCAACAACTTACCGTATTTTACGGAATATAAGACGCACTCCCCCCCCCCAAAAAAGTGGGTGGAAATGTCTGTGTGTCTTATACAGCAAATATTGCGGGGGGGGGGAAGGGTTGGTACAGCGCCAATCAGCTGTTCTAGAACAGGCCATGGCAGCGGTGAATGGGCCGCAGTGAACGGGTGGCGGTGAACAAGCCATGGCGAACAGGCCACGGCAAATGGGCTGTGGCAAATGGGTGGCGGCGGCAAACAAGCGGCGGTGGCAAATGGGCTGCGGCTAATGGGCTGCAGTGAATGGGCCGTGGCGGCGGCAAACGGGTGGAGGCGGTGGCAAATGGGCCATGGCACATGGGCCCTGGCGGCAAACAGGCCGTGGCGGCAAATGGGCCACGGTGGCAAACGGGCTGCAGCGGTGAATGGGCTGTGGCAAATGGGCCGCGGCAAACGGGCCATGGCAAACGGGCCAGAAGAATATTGGATGGATGCTGGGAGTCAGAGGCAGAGGCAGATTTTTTTTCTTGTTTTCCTCCCCAAATGCTAGGTGCATCTTATAGTCCGGAGTGTCTTAGAGTCTGAAAAATACGGTATTTTCTTTTTTTAAAAAAATTAGGAATCAAGAGGCCACCATGATGAAAAAGCTTAATGCACTTTTCTTGCAAGGACTTGGTAAAAACTCTTAGTAGGTCTAGTAAGGCAGGCTTACTAGAGCTGCGGTGGCACAGTGGTTAGAATGCAGTACTGCAGGCTACTTCAGCTGACTGCTAGCTGCAGTTCAGCAGTTCAAATCTCACCAGGCTCAAGGTTGACTCAGCCTTCCATCCTTCCGAGGTGGGTAAATTGAGGACCCAGATTGTTGGGGGCAATATGCTGACTCTGCAAACCGCTTAGAGCGGGCTGTAAAGCAGTGTGAAGCGGTATATAAGTCTAAGTGCTATTGCTATTAAAGGCAGCAATAGAACCATATGAAATCATCAGAAAAGCTTGTCACTGGTGGCCACAAATCAGGATAGCTTTTTTGGGGAGTCTTTAGGAAGCACAATGGAGCAGACCCAAAGCAGCCCGAGATGCCTCCTGAGCAAATCTCTCTCTCTCCCTCTCTTTCAGAAAATGTATACACACCGCCATTTAAAATCCATTTAGGAAAATTGACTTTCCATTTCCATTTTAACACAGCACTAGGGAAAGCAGTAGGACATTTGTCATAATCCATTAACTGCTCTTTTGGAAACAGCAAATTAAACTCCAAACTAATCTCTGTGCGTGTGTTTGCGTGCACGCACACATGTGCTCCTTAGTTTCCCTGCTCTCTGTTGCTGCCAGGTGTCCCCCCCTCCCCCTTAATTTCATTTTCAGCTCTATAATTTTCTCTGAACCTTACCAATTATACAAGGGGGGGGCTGGTAATTGAGGCACACAATGCCCTCCTGGTGAGCCCCTGTGAAGCCGCTGCACAACCGCAGCCCAGAGTTGGTAAGAATGGAACGGCAAGAGCAAAAAGCTTAAATCCAGACAAGAAAAGTCTTATGATGAATGGGCTTTTCTGGAGCTAAATTGAAAATGCTTGCCCAAGATCATTAGGAAGAAAAAAAAAAACCCTTCAATGTAGGTCCCAGAGCTAATAGAGATAAAGTGGTCATTACTGTTTATTCTTCGAAACGGGCTGCAGTTTGAATAGAAGCAAAATCATCATCATCATTATTTCATCATCATTATCAACATATCATCATCATCAGTAGTGCAGTAGATTCTCCCCCCCCCATATGGTCTTTCAACCTGTAAAATTACAGTATCTTGTTATGTTCTCCAGTTGGTTTTCATCAATACAGATGTCTCCAGAAGTTGCCACATCAGTGACCCTCACCTCGCTCCCCGTAATAGCAATGGTTATGCTCTAAGCAATAGCAAATATTATGCTCTAAGTGCCTATGAGTTCGAATTCTGAAACTTATTATCGCTGCATGTGATCCCAGTAGCTTTTGCATATGCTGCAATAAAGCCAACTTTTCTATTTAAAAGTGGACAACTTTTGCAACTCTTATCAATAGATTTAGTATTATTTGAGCGACTTTATTACAATTCCAGTATCTACAGTTTCATTCTTGATTTTCTATTAAATGCTTGGTGGAGTGCCAAAAGGATTCACTTAAAATTTAGACATTTTGAACTCTCCAGACTTAATGCTATGAATCTTGGAAAAGGTTACTCTAATTGGAACAACATATATTTTTTATAGCAACTCCTCCTTGAATCCAAGGTCTTCGGCTTGGATCAAAATAAATGAAATAAACATCTGTGATATTAATTTGGTCAAACAGAATAAGAATACAGAAGTCAAACACACACATACACACACACACACACAGACAAAATCCTTCCTTTTAATTTTTTGTTCACTTTATACAGTAATACCTTCCTCTGGGTCAAGGGTTGGTGACTATAACTTTACGACCTGTTGACTTCAACTTTCGGAATTCCTAAGCCAGCACAGCTGGCACAGCTGGCTCATGAATTCTGTGAGTTGAAGTCCACAGGTCATAAAGTTGCAATAGTTGTTCATCCCTGCTCTGGGTGATGTTCTCCTCCAGGTATATATTTAGGAGTATGACATGTGAGGGGCATGGTGGCCTAGCAGTTAAGACGCTGGGCTGGTCAACTGGAAGGTTGGCAGTTCGAGACCCAAGTACCACGTGATATTTCTGTCAATCTAGCAGTTTGAAAAGCATGCAAATGCAAGTAGATAAATAGGTACCACTTCGGTGGGAAGGTAATAGTGTTGGCGAACAGTCATGCTGGCCACACGACCACGGAAGCATTTTTAGACCACGCTGGTTCCCTCGGCTAGGAAAAAGAGATGAGCATCATTCCCTAAAGTCAGTCATGACTGGACAAGGGAAACCATTATCTTTTTATAACATGTGAACCAAACTCAGGGAAAACCGTGTTTCAATTATTCTGCACAACATTTTGGGAAAGGTATACAATTTTCTCCCTGACAGGGGTTGCCACTGCTGCAATCATAGTGACAGAATAGCTATCATCTGGCATTCTAAGTTCACCCTGTGAAATGGAACCCATTACACTCCACATAGGGGAAGAGTTGGTTGAAATATTGTACTCTCAAGGTAAGTACTGAGCACTAGGGAGGCAAGCTTCAGCTCAACCCCAAAAGCTGGTATTACATACCCGTCTCTATCCACCATCTCCCTGACAGCAAGGCAGAAACACAGATAAGGCACATAAATATTGATAGCTCTCTCCACTGCCTCTCATTCATCTGCCTGTGGAAAAAAGGCATTTATGTTCCATGCTTGAGCTGAAGGCTGTTTTTATGACTTTGTTTTACAGCTTTAATGCCAGGATCATTTATAAAGCAGGTTTGTATATAAAGAATGTAAACATTAGAAATCCATTAGTCTCTTAAAGTGTGTCTGGCAAAGTTCTCCCCACCCCCCCACCTCCAAGTCACTTCCCTCCCACCTCCCATTTGGTAATCTTTATGTCCTCTCTCCGGCAGGGCCAGGAGGAATTTCAAAAGATTACAAGTACTTAAAGATATATTATCCTTGGCCACGGATGTTATACTGGCCTGAAGCTACCAATTACATTTTTCATTGCTGTTTGCTTTACTTTATTTTTATTTTGCTGAAGTGCTTGTGTGTTTGCAAACCAAGCTTCTGATTTGAAACCCAAGGACTCAGAGCTCACTGCACAATACTTTGCAATCTGGAAGTGTGCGCTTCATTGTTATGGAAGGGACCTCTGGAGTAGAGTATCAGTCATATTTCAGCTCATAGCAACTCCAGAGGACACCTAAGCTATTGCTTAAGGATCTCTTAGAAAAGTGGTTCTCAACCTTCCTAATGCCGCAATCCCCGTCCCGCCACCGGGACCCCCTCCCCGTCCCCTCCCCACGCGCAATGAGGTGACAAAGGGGGTGTGGCGGGCTAGCGCACGCTTAGGCGACCCCTGTGAAAGGGTCGTTCGACCCCCAAACAACGTTCCCTCTGACATTGAAAATCGCTGCGCAGCAGTTGGAAACTGCTGCGCGGCGATTTCCTGTCAGGTGCATGGCCGCGCAGCAATGTTCCCTCTGACATTGAAAATCGCTGCGTGGCAGTTGGAAACTGCTGCGTGGCGATTTCCTGTCACGTGCGTGGCCGCGCAGCCGTGCAGCTTAGAGGGAACATTGCCCCCAAAGGGGTCGCAACCCACAGGTTGAGAACCGCTGTCTTAGAACTAAGAATAACAGTTGCAAGGGCCCTTGTAGCAGGGGTGAAATCCAGCAGGTTCTGACAGGTTCTGGAGAACCGGTAGCGGAAATTTTGAGTAGTTCGGAGAACCAGTAGCGGCAATTTTGAGTAGTTCGGAGAACCGGCAAATATCACCTCTGGCTGGCCCCAGAGTGGGGAGGCCACCAAGCCACACCAAGCCAAGCCAAGCCAAGCCAAGCCAAGCCAAGCGCCACACCACGCCCACCAAGCTACACCCACAGAACCGGTAGTAAAAAAATTTGGATTTCACCACTGCCTTGGAGGCCGCCTAGTCCAACCCCTGCTCAAGCAGGAGACCCTATACTAAGGGTGTCAAACTCAATTTCATTGAGGGCCGCATCAGGGTTGTGTTTGATCTCAGGGGGCTGGGGGGGGCATGGCCAGGGTGGGCGTGGCCAGCTCAGCATCACTCATCAAGGCTCCATTTTTGACCGTGACAGCCTTCTGCAGCTTCTGCCAGTGAAAACGGAGCGTGCGGCTTCCCCAGGCCTCCGTTTTCACTGGCAGAGGGCTGCAGGAGGCCATTGCGGCCAAAAACGGAGCCCGGGCGGGCCTTGCGTGGCCTCCCTGAGCTCCATTTTCTCTGGCAGAGGCACCATGGGCCAGTCCTTTGCTGTTTCCAGGGCGGCCCCGCAGGCCAGATCTAAGTACCCCACGGGCCGGATCCGGCCCCTGGGCCTTGAGTTCGACACCCCTGCCCTATACCAGGCAAATGGCTGTCCAATCTCTTCTTAAAATCCTCCAGTGATGCAACACCCATAACTTCTGGAGGCAAGCCGTCCCACTGTTTAAGATCTTTCTTATTTTTGAGCATCACATTCCACATGCAATAATGTACACCCTTCATTTCAGAACAGTCTTGTCCAATCAACATTTCTAGTAGCCAGACTGGTCCCAGAGAACAAAATGTATAAACAGTGAGCTTGGAACTTCAAGAAGACCACGGCAATTACTATTATAGGCAGCTGCCCTTTATCTTATTTCCACCGTCCCATGACATAATACTTGTTAACATCAACTTTATTTAATCCATGTTGTGCCTTCATTTTATTACACATTTCTCTGAGTTGGGGTCAGCCAATAAAACTGAACAGGGAAGGTTGAGAAAATGTTCAACAGCATGATGGCATGTCCTTAGCTATTACGGAAAGCTAGTGATGCCTTTAGCTAAATATGCCTAAACGTATAGTTCTCTACTAGCATGATGTCTTTGCTCAGAATCAACACTCGCTGAGAAGAAAGTCTGAGTCATCAGAACATTGAAGAAATGACAAAGACTGGATGTTGCACATTTGAAGGACAAAAATTCAAAGATAGTGATAGATGTATTAATATTGACTGGCTACTGAAATGTTTCCTCCCATGTTATAAAGCAAAATGAGGTCACAGGAATGAAAGAAACACAAGGCAAAAGAGATGTTCCTTTTTTTTGTGTGCTGTCTAATGTTTCAAGTGCAGAAAGCTGCTGAGTGCCTTTACTTGTTCTTCATTGTGTTTCTTTGTTTTTGAAATACGATCTACCAATTTTGTCTTCTCCTGCTGGGAGACCAGCATGAAACCCATTAACTCATACAGCCATTGGGGCAACAAGGTGAGTTTTTCTTAAACACTTTGATCTCCAAGCCTCAACTTGCCTTCAAACATAAGAACTTACTCTGTGTTGACAGGACATGGCAGGAAGACAAATCTCACATATGCTTCCATAATATGTGACTGTAAAATGTTAGCATGAATAGTCCATTCACTTATTCAGCTTTATGGCAGTGGGATTCACTTTTGAACAACTTAATAAGCACATTCTTCTGAGGGTACGTCAGAAATTCATCTTTAATCTAAAGAAAATTGAAGCACTCTTACTGCTTCTTTGCTGATTATAATTGGGGCTATCTGGTCATACGAAGTTGAGAGGGTTTTAGAGAAGAGAAAATCACCAATGAGTCAGGACTCATTTAGTGAAAATTGCATGCTTGTGGATTTTTACCCAAATTACTTTTCCCTCTTGGTGATCAGAATCCATCTCTAGCCTTTCTGTTCATCCAAAAATTCACTTAGTGACTTCAGAAAAGAACAGACACCTAACCTGACCCTAAGGGTTTCTAAGATTTTCTTCCAGAGTATAGAAATTTTTTGGAGACGACTATATATTTGTGAGTTTGTGTTTTAGAACCCTGTATCTCCAGCTGGCCAATTCTAGGAATTTGAAAATTTGAAAAGGAATTTGAATTTAAATTCAGGAAAGTTATAAATAGTACAGAGACTCAGACAAACACAGGGTGCATGTAGCTTTAATTGGAACTGCTTGCCTGGTGGATGAGTAGGTTCCCTGAGTAGAAATCTATGTCCAGAATTAGACTGGCGAGAAAGCCACAATTCAAAACTCAGTTTTGTTTATGTCTAAGTGTCCAAGGAAAGAAATGGACAGACCAGTATCTGGTCCATCAATGTATACAGCTAAATGATTTTGCTGTAATACTGCATGTTATATGAACAAAATGCAATTTCATCCTGAAGATTGCCACCTCATTTCTGTGACTTAATTTGGATAGAGAAAAACATGGAGGTGAAGGAGGGAGGGAAGAGAGGAGGTCAGTAAAAACTTCTAAACCCCTCCCCCCACAAAACCTTGCCTACTAGGAATCTTATACCCTACAATTAAACAATGATACCCTGTTTCCCCCAAAATAAGACATCCCCTGATAATAAGCCCAATCGGGCTTTTGAGTGCATGGCAATAAGGCCAAGCGCTTATTTCAGGGTTAAAAAAAATATAAGACAGGGTCTTATTTTCGGGGAAACACGGTAGGTTGTGAAGCTCGCTTCCTTGTGGGGCATCCTGGATAGTGCAACAGTGTGAACTAAAGAAACTAGCGACTGCTGGCAGCCAGACTATTCTGTAGACTGTCCTAGCTTTCAAATACACGGCAACAAAAACAAAAACAAAAACCAGACATTTTCAGGCCCAAGTGACAAAAGAGATTGGGAATATTATTTGAATCTGCCAAATCAATGTCAAAGGGAAAGCCAAATGGATCACTGAATGCCCAATCATAGGAAGACATATAAATGATCCCACAAAAAAATGTGTCAGGCTTTGAACTACCACATCAACAATGGACAATCCTGAGCAGGGTGTGCACCTCACACGGTGTCTGTCTGTATAAATGAGGCATAGTAGCCTCCCCTGAGTGTGATTGTGGGGTCCCATGTCAAACGGTGGATCACATCGTGACCGGCTGTAAGATGAGGACATATACTGGTCCAGGATCTGATTTTTAAAAATAAAATAAAAACGATGCTGTGCTTCAATGGTTAGATGGCCTAGACATTGATATTTGAACATAGATCTTTTTAACATTTATATTTTATTGGGTTGTAGTAATCTAGATGAAATGTTAATATATATTGCTAGTCCATGTATGATATGCCTGCCATAAGCTAAATCAATCGATCAATCCATCAATCCACAATGATCAAAAAGGAAAATAATCCCCTGCCACCAGAGGCAATATGAAAATGCAGGCTAGTAACATCTTAGAAACGTAATATTACTTTTAAGGACTGATCAGTAACTTCGGTGGGATGGTTCATAAAGAGGATGCCCAGGATCTTAAATCTGACAAAAGCAGTTACAGAAATCTTAATGTTTTACACTTTTTGAATTTCCATGTACATTGACTATACCACAGTGGGCCTAGCTTAAAAACCCTTAAATAAAACAGGTAAGATGCTAGATGAATAATACAGTTGACAATGGGGGATGAAGAGGAACTGTCAGAGCAAAGCAACTTACCTAAGTTGCAGAAAGAAGCAAACAATAATGATGATGATAATAGAGGGTGCAGAGGGAAGAATACCAAAAAATTAAATTACATTAAATTTAGATTAAAAATAAATAAATAAAAATAAAATCAAGTAATAATTAAAAATAATAAAGAAATTAAAAAGCAAACAAAAGCAAACAAAAAGCAGACTGGATGGACCACTGGTTTTTTTTTTCCCCTGCTTCAGTTTTTTACGTTCCTATGACACTGGGATAATAGCTGCAAGGGTAGAGGTGAGTTCCATACAGCAGATTTTTAATGTAAGGTATGGAAACAGTCTTTCATATCCTTCATTCCTAACTCCCTGGTTCATTACAGCCAGCCCGCCCACCCATTGCATGGGAAATCTCTCCTATTCTTCACTCAGCTGATGTTCTCAGTGGGGGAAAAATCCATTTATTATTTTGTAGGGAAGGGAGGGGTGAAGTACCCTGCCTTTCCCACTTTCACACATACTGCATTGTGGGGGCCAAAGAATGGATGATCTTGGCCTCTATTCATTAAAACGTTCTCTGAAACCTCTTACATCAAAACAAAACAAAACTACCCCGCTGTCAAATAAAAGTTGATGAGTTTGGGAAAAGCAGTTGACCTGCTGAACTTACCCAACCACACCCAAGGAACACTTAACGGTTCTCATCTCACCATGTTATTTTTCCCTTGACTCAGTAGAAAGTAGACATTGTCCAATCCTTTTATACCAGCCAAAAATAGCAAGAGGAATTAGGGGTATCAGATCTTGACTGCAAACATCTGGAAAGCTACTACATGAACTCACTAGATAGGCGTTCCTCAACTTTGGCAACTTGAGGATGTCTGGACTTCAACTCCCAGAATTCCTCAGCTAGCATGGCTGACTGTGGAATTCTGGGAATTGATATCCAGAGATTTTCAAGTTTCCAAGATTGAGAAACACTTGAAAGAGATACAGAAAATGTTCGCTTTGCTACCATCTTACCATCTACCATGTTTTCCAAAGCACCTGAAGGCCAGACAAGGAATAATGGATGGAAACTGATCAAGGAGAGATTCCGCCTAGAAATAAGGAGAAATTTTCTGACAGTGACAACAATCAACCAATGGAACAGAAGTTGCCTTTGGAAGTTGTGGGAGCTTCATCACTGGAAGCTTTCAAGAAGACACTGGACTGCCATCTGTCAGAAATGGTATAGGGTCTCCTGCTTGGGCGGGGGCAAGATCCCTTCCAATTCTATTAATCTGTATCTATCTGTTAATATCTAGTGGTTATGTGGATTACTGCCAACCAGATCTAACAACTCTAGAAATGCAGGTAGTCCTTCTTTAACAGCCTTGTTTAGTGACCTTTTGCAATTTTGATGGTGATGAACAAGTAACTTTATGATCAGTTCTCACATTCATGCTTTCACTGATTTGTAACGCAAATGAAACCTAAAGTTCACAAACATAGTCTCACAGTTTCACTTAGTGACTGCTTCACTTACTGGGCAAATTGCCAGCCCCAAGTGTGGTCCCTAAACAAGGACCATCTGTAAGACAAGCAATGGACAAGAGGTTTGTGAAACATTCAGCAGGAGTAAGCCCAGAAACACATCTAGGGCACATTTGCACAGGAAATTCTGGCTTGTCAAATGACCTGTATCGGCATCTATTTTTTATGACCTCCTTGAGATGACCACAGCTGGAATATAGTCCTCTTTCCAGTTCAGCACAGTACATAACTGAGCAGTGAATCTTGACTTGGGAAGACCTGGTTTAAAGTATCCTAGACTGGAAAAACGTTAACCTTTCAGACTGGGATAGCAGTCAGGGCAAAGCGCAGAGATTTTCCCTGGCCCGAAGTTCTGATAAGTAGCAGTTAAAAAGAATAGTCACCCTCAAGGGATACCTTGGGTTGCAATTTCTTAGAATAACTTTAACATTTAAGTACAAAATATATCCAAGTGTCTATCTCACTACAGATAGTCCTCGAGTTACGACCACAATTGAGCTCAGCGTTTACAGTATGTTGCTAAGTGAATGGTTTGTTAAGTGGGGTTTGCCCCATTTTATGACCTTTCTTGCAACAGTTGTTAAGTGAATCCTTGCAGTTAGTAACACGGTTGTTAAGGGAATCTGGCTTCCCCATTGACTTTGCTTGTCAGAAGGTTGAAAAAGCTGATCACATGACCCCAGGACGCTGCACCCGTTATAAGTATGAGTCAGTTGCCAAGCATCTGTAGTTTGATCATGTGACCATGGGGACACTGCAATGCAGTGGTGAAATCCAATTTTTTTTACTACCGGTTCTGTGGGTGTGGCTTGGTGGGCATGGTGTGGCTTGGTGGGCGGGGCAGAGGAAGGATACTGCAAAATCCCCATTCCCACCCCACTCCAGGGGGAAGGATATTGCAAAATCTCCATTCCAACCCCACTCTGGGGCCAGCAAGAGGTGGTATTTGCCAGTTCTCCGAACTACTCAAAATTTCCACTACCGGTTCTCTGAACTACTCAAAATTTCCACTACCGGTTCTCCGAACTACTCAAAATTTCCACTACCGGTTCTCCAGAACCTGTCAGAACCTGCTGGATTTCACCCCTGCTGCAATGGTTGTAAGTGTGGAAAATGGTCAAAAGTCACTTTTTTCAGTGCCGTTGTAACTTTGAATGGTCACTAAACGAACTGTTGTAAGTCGAGGACTACCTGTATTAAGCATTTATCGGTTTGATGAGAGAAACACAGAGATATTTCATTTCAACCCTGAGCTACAAATATTCTCCTTTACTGATGAACACAGAGATATGCACAGAAATTTTGTGTCATTCACATACAGGCAGACTCTACTTGATTTGGTTCCATGCCAGATTCAGGACCATGAAATCAAGAAAAAAAAATTAGATTCGGATGGACAGGTGAGCTCAACACATTCATTATTTCCACTGCACAAACCATAAAACTATTTGAAGTGACAAACAGTTGCATGTTTTTGACTGCAGAACAAGGGCTGTGTACTTATTCACAGCATTTCTCACCTTTATCTGAAGAAATGGTCATAATACACTTCGATTTCAATCAGATAACAGAGAAAATAATATATGCTTTGTCTCTTAAGATTAGTTTAAATGTCTTGGAGCGGAGTTCCACTCACTCAACTTGCTGTCATTTTAGAAACATAAAAAGTGTATCTAATCAGTTAAGAATCACTGAATAGCAATAGCAATAGCAATAGCAGTTAGACTTATATACCGCTTTACAGTGCTTTACAGCCCTCTCTAAGCGGTTCACAGAGTCAGCATATTGCCCCCAACAATCTGAGTCCTCATTTTACCCACCTCGGAAGGATGGAAGGCTGAGTCAACCTTGAGCCTGGTGAGATTTGAACCGCCGAACTGCAGCTAGCAGTCAGCTGAAGTAGCCTGCAGTACTGCACTCTAACCACTGCACCACCTCGGCTCTGAAGGACTTGACAAGGGAAGAGGGACTCTTGCTTCTGCTTGGCGGCTTCCAGCTACCGCAATTTGAGCCCAAAATTTCTGTTGCTAAGCGAGACAGCTGTTAAGTTTTGCCCCATTTTACAACCTTCCTTGCCACAATTGTTAAGTGAATCACTGCAGTTGTTAAGTTAATTAAATAAATCTGGTTTCCCCATTGACTTTGCTTGTCAGAAGGTCACAAAAGATGACCACATGACTCAAGGAACTGTCATAAATATTAGTCAGTTGCACAGCATCTTAACTAGGATCACATGACAATGAGGATCAGGTGTGGGTTCCACTTACCTTCCCTATCAGTTCGCATCGCGACGGAAGTGTGCGTTTTGCTCACGCGCACGCCTACATCACTTTGTGGAAATGACCCTCTGCGCATGCGCAGAAGCCTCTGCGCATGCGCAGAGCGTTCTTTGCAGGGCCGCGGCGACCAGAGAACCAGTTCGGGGGCGTGGACAGCCGGCCATCGCTGCCGGTTCGGCGAGCGGGTGAAAATTTCCGCCACCGGTACTGGAGAACCAGTCCGAACCGGCAGAAACCCACCACTCATGAGGATGCTGCAATGGTCGTAAGTGTAAAGAACAGTCATAAGTCACTTTTTTCAGTGCCCTTGTAATTTTGAACGATCACTATATGCACTGTTGTAAATCAAGGAGTACCTGCATTTCCTAATCTTGGCCACTTAAAGATGCGTGGACTTCAGCCCACCGAAGTATCCAGGCAACAAAGCTACTGAGGAATTCTGGGAGTTGAAGTCCACACATCTTCAAGTGGCCAAGATTGAGAATACTATTTTAGGACAAGAAAACTGTGACCTTATTCCTATCAAATAAATGTTGTTTATCATGGAAAAATAGGCACAAGCAGGTCAATATACGTAACTTGTGACCTACTTTGCTATATGCAGCCTATCAGAACAGGATGTTCTATATGTAGTACCTTATGGAGTGAAGAAGATAGGAGATGAGTAGGTGAGATTTTAAATGCTGAGAAGGCATGAGAGAGAGGAAGCATTGACGAAGCATCAAAGCTGGGTGATGCCCAAGCAGACGATATTCTGTTCTCCACCAAATCAGTATGTTGCACAAGAGTTTATACTGAAGAGCACTCAGTTATTATTGTACCAAGATTCAATAGAATAACAGAGTTGGAAGGGACCTTGGAGGTCTTCTAGTCCAACCCCCTGCTTAGGCAGGAAACCCTACACCACTTCAGACAAATGGTTATCCAACATCTTCTTGAAAACTTCCAGTGTTGGAGCATTCACAACTTCTGGAGGCAAGCTGTTCCACTGATTAATTGTTCTAATTCAACAGTTCCTGTATTATAGCTTGAGCGCATGGAATGATGACAGAAATGGAGCCATCTTGTCTATGCCTACCAGATCTGAGCTGCAGAAAACTGGATGGCCACTAGCTGGCAGGCAAGAGCAGAGTATGCTGTCGCTTTGCTGCCATCTGATGGTCAAATTGGATTTTTGCAAGCCAGTTCTGGCAACTCTAATACGATCCCACATTTTGCAGAGCAATCTTTCTTATATGCCAATTTTCCCACCAAGTATCGAAGTACAGGGAAAACTCCTCTGTTTTAGCTGCTCAGGATGACTGAAAATGTGTCGGTTCTCATGGCCAGAAAACTATATTTCACAGGGACTTACACCATTGTACTGAACAAAACATTTATTGTTCAACGGAGGTTTGGGGATAATACACAAATCATTGACAAAGTGATTTATATATTTAATGCTTCCAAGGTCTCCTAAGAACTTAGTATCTCTCTTCCTCAAGTTTGCATCAACTGATCTCTCCAAGCCAAATCAGAAGCTTACAATGCCTCCGGTATGGAAAGCTGAGCTGCAAATACATAGTAATAAGAGGTGCGCTAATGAGTAAAATCCTATTAAACAGTTGTGAAGTAGGGAGAGAAACAAAGCAGGTCTAGCAGTTTAAGCTTTGTGTTCTCTTCACAACTTTCCAATCTTCTACCGTAGTGCTCTTCTTAGCTTGCCACAACTCTCCCAAGCAGCTCTGTAGTCAGATTTTGCTATTGCAAAATTTGGAATGGTCTCTCTCAGCTGCCTCTTGCCTAGATTAGCAAAGGGCCAACTGTACCATCCTTCCTTTCTTCCAATGTCCTCTCCTCTAGATATGCAACTTTGATTACCCTCCAGCCTCTTCAGCCCTTTTCAATGCTGCATCCTGAACGTACTCAAAGGGAAGGCTCATTTTAATATTATTTATTCCTTGGCTTAGCCTGCTGTGTGCTGTTATTCTGCCGGATCAGTGGTGGGCTGCTGCCAGTTCGGACCGGTTCGGGCGAACCGGTAGTTCCGACAATCAACTGGCCCCGCCCACCCACCCTATCCTGTCCTATATTTCCTTCTTTCTGGCTCAGCTGATTCGCACGGCACAGCTGATTTCCGTGCCTCCGCTGTTCTACTTACTGGGGCTGCCTTAGAAGGTAAGCAGCTGAGCTTCAAATTGCTGTATTTTGAACGCTGCGCACAAGTGCGTTAGGTACGTGCGCGCGCGAAGCACGCGATCACTGAACCGGTTGTTAAACCGGTTGCAGCCCACCACTGTGCAGGATGCATTGGCTGAATTAGGGCTGCTATAAAATAATGCCATGTTCTGAAGTGAACTGCAGGGCTATAAAAAACATAAAAAGTACTTCATTTAGGGAAAAGGTTGGCTTAAAAAAAGCCTCCTATTTCATATTTAGCCCCCAAATAGAATGAACTTGTGTATGAAGGACTTGTTCTTCTGTTTTATGACCTGAAATACAGACTTATGACTGAATTCTTGATCACGAAAGGCAACTGAGAGGATCTGGGTTTAGTTTCTCTAGTTCATGGGATCCTTAGTTTCTAAGACTTAGCTATATATTGCAGGATTAAAAACACCCAAACTATGTGTAGATAATTTATTGGCCTCTCTGCAAGATGATGGGCATAATGCAATGGTGGGATTCAACCGGTTCGCACCACTTCGGCCGAACTGGTTGTTAAATTGCTGGCTGGCCCCTCCCCTCCCCTTCTAGGAGTCCCCACGTGCCCCATTTTTGCTCCCAGGTAAGTGCAGGGAGGCCTACTAGGCCCAAAACAGGGCACGCGGGGGGGTGGGGGTGCGGTGCCCCCCCACGTGGCTCATTTTTGCTCCCAGGGGGGTGCAGGAGGCCGAGTGCTGCCTGTCACATCCCCTGGCCACGCCCACCATGGCCACGCCCAGCCAGCCGGTCGTTAGGGCAGAGAACCGGTTGTTAAATTATTTGAATCCCACCACGAAAGGATAATGTCATGATCGAGTCCTACCCTTCTGAATATACTGTTGCTCCTGAATTGATCCACGCCCCTTTCTTCTGATATTTAGACTTGTGTGCCATCCTTCTCCTCTGATACGTGCTTTTGTGTTCTTTTGAAGAATTGCATGTTGATGAAGAAGGAATTGGCTTATGATGTCATACGGCCCGGAAGAAATTTATGTAACTTTTCCTTTATTATCTTTGTGTGGTAAAGCATCTGACGCAAGGTTGATTCAGCAGCTGACTCCACAGATCCATCAGACAGATACCGGGCTTTTCTAATAAGAGAAGGAGTCAAGATGTTGGCTAATACAAGCTGGAAGCCAACAAGGACGGCTAGATCACGAGCTTGAAGAGTCTATAGAATTTTAACAGAAAAGGAAGTGGCATTAGACCCTCTCCTTACTGAACTGGGATTTCCTACTAATCCTGAATGTGAAATACACTAGCTCTGTTTCAGAGCAGCTGTCTGAAAAAGCCACAGGGGAAAGGGAAAAAAAAGGGCCTTTCCCTCTCACCGCGCTGAAATAAGGCGACACCAAGTGCTTCAGTTAATAGCTGGAGTTTACAAGAGAAGAAACAGCTCTATTGAGTCAAAAGAAATGGTTGCCTCTTCTTGTCTTCCTTCAAGAGTAGAACAATGACTGTCTAACATGACTACAGCTTAATAATGCATGGGAGTTAATAATGCATAACTCCGCAGACACCCTGTGCTCATGCTATTCAGTTCATTTAAAGGCGTCACCAGAAATTGAATCTCCCATGTAGCGGCTTATCCCCCCCAACTCTGAGAAGCACTAAAATAATGTAACCTCTATTTGCTTTTGACATGATTTATTTGTAAAGTCTGGCCGGCGGAGGAGAGATGCTGATGCTAACAACAACGGAGCAGGAATTTATTCTCCTGCTTACTAACCCATTCCAACCGCACTCCTATACACATTTACTGCCTCTCACACAATAGCCACCGAGTGCAGGGCAACCCGATTTAAAAAGGTCCTCTGCAGTTGCGAAGTTGTGATTGTTTTGCCCTACACCGTGTTTTCGCTTTGCCGACACCAGTGGGTCAGGGCCTCTGTCACCCTTTGAATACCCACAGTCCTATTCAGCGCTGGAGACAATTCCCTCAGCAAGGGGTAAAAAACAAGGGAGGGAAAAGAGGAATCTCTTTCAGGATTGAGAAGGGTGGCGAAAGGCGAAGAAAGAAGAATCCCGCTCCCCCCGGGAACAGATGAGAAGCTAGAGCCTGAGAAAAAAAGAAAATAACTCAATACATGATACACGTCAATAGACAGTGCTCAGAGCTTTCTGCTACATTGGGCAATTTAAGCGGCTCTCTTTGTGATGACAAAAGACCTCTGTACACAAGCAACATCTTGCCTGACCAACTTGTTCAATGAGCTGTGATTTATACACAGGGTACACACAGCCAATGTGAAGGTACAAACCTGTTTCTCTTGCCTCTCCAGCCATTGCCCACCCTAGAATTTTCTTCTTCTATTTTTCAGCTAGTTTCAGCCTGAGGTTAAGAGAACTGAGAATGCTGATGTCAACATGATTAGAACTGCAGGGCCATCGTAGACCAGGATGAAGAAACACGAAACTTCAAGACAAGAACAACTTGCAGTGAAAAACCAATAGAAACTGGAGCAAGAAAGGCTTGGGAAATTATTCAGTCGCCAGCTTTCCTGGAGTCAATGACTTAAGTTAGCCTTTGTGAAAGGGAAAAATAATAATTGTCCAGACTCAATGACAACAATGCTGGCTAGACATACACAAGACTGCCACATTTCCATTCTACAATACAGAGACACACCATCCGCATATTATGCAAACCATTTCACAAGTTGGATACATTCTTGGCTAACAATCTACCAGTTGGTTATGTGTTGCTTTGTTTTCTGATTGATGCATATATTATTTTTGTGCATGAGAGATTGAGTATATTTGTATCTGAATACATTTTCTTAAATAAACATTTTAAAACATATTTTCTCCCCATGTATAATTTTTTTTAACAATAAGTACCAGAATAATCTTCTGAGAAACCCAAATAGTGAAAAAGAGATATGGAAGGATAAGGATATTTTTTGGTCCAAAACAAACAAACAAACAAAAAACTCCAAATTAAAGTCATAACTTTAGAGTTAATATATGGTTGCAAAAAGTCTAAGAGAAAAAAGTTGTCTACCAGTTATGGATATGGAGATGGTTACTAAGAATATTACAGACCAGTGTTTTTCAAACTTGGCAACTTTAAGATGTGTGGAATTCAGCCCTCAGAATTCCCCAGTCAACGTGTCCACAGATCTTGAAAACCACTGGTATAGATTATAAAGAAGAACCAGTCAATTTATTCTGAACCCAAAGAGATGGGTTAAGTTCACCTAAGTAAACAGAAACTGACATACTTTGCACATATCACACGAGAAGTTAAAAATACTTGAAGAAAAAGGGAGGGGAAAGGATCAAATGGATGGGCAGGACCAATGATATTGCATCCATGTCATTGGAAGTACTATCACTTTTTTTTTATTATTATTCAAAAGCATTTATCCATGCAGTCATCAGGAATCAGTCCTGATTTAGGGCAGCCAATTCATCATATCTTGTGGTACTCTTTTGTAGTTGAGAACTCCATCACAAAATTCAAAACCATACAAAATCTGAAGGATAGCTAAGTTCTGACTAGCATGTTAGTCTGAGAGATATGGTTGGGGTTCAATTGGAGAACAAAATCCTCAAGTACCCCAGAGCCAACCCTTGGTCACCATTAATCAGTTGGCCAAAGACAGCATTATATTTATCCAGAATGGCTCAGCAGTTAAAGACGCTGGGCTTGTCAGCTGGAAAGCTGACAGCCTGGGTACGAGACCCAAGCGCCGTGCGATGGGATGAGCTCCCATTACTTGCCCCAGCTCCTGCCCACCTAGCAGTTTGAAAGCATGCAAATGAGAGTAGATAAATAGGTAGCAGTTCAGTGGGAAGTTAATAGCATTCCATGCCCCTCGGCATATAGTCATGCTGGCCACATGACCATGGAAGTATCTTTGGACTGGTTCCTTCAGCTAAGAAATGAAGATGAACACTACCCCTTGGAGTTGGACGTGAATGGACAGGGGAAATCTTTACCTTTACTTTTACCTAAGATTTTTGACTGTAAAGGTACACTTGAAATAAGAGCATCTTTCATAATGAAGGAGGGGGGAATTCTACCTTAATTTCTGACAAAGGATTCTTTATAGAATGAACCTTTATAGGCTGAATTAAAACAGAATTAAATCAAGGTGGACAAAAGTCACTCTTCTTCCCCAAACTCTCTTCCTCAGACCTGAAGTAGTACACATGGTTTATTTGATGGCTTACATATGAATTATTTTAATCTGCTGTTTTTGATCCAGATTACGCACAACATCTGTTTCCCCTTGACTTATTTGCAGAGATCTGCAGCTGGCTCTTTTGACTTGGAAAAAAAAAGAATTGGAGATACTGATACAAACTGTTACAGCGGGGCCCTTTATTTATTTATTTATCAGTAAAAATATGTAACACACACACACACACACACACACACACACACACAGAGAGAGAGAGAGAGAGAGAGAGAGAGAGAGAGAGACAAATACACACACACACAGTTTAAAAATAAAGATGCCTGTATAATCCTTGGCAAAGAGATATAGCATTCCTTCTCACCCAAATCCTCTTTGTCAATGTTTCTATATTTTATAGCAACCCTTCTCTAGCCCACAGCCCAAAAATCTGAGCATTGGAATGGCCTTTTCCAGCAATGTTATCATTCAGAATAGCAATGAGTTTCTGTAAGTTTTAATAACCAAGAGGCCTTTGGACCTTGGACTGCCCTCTTCATATTGTTTTCTTCTCCACCAATTCGACCTGTAAGTTCAGAGATCATTGCCTAATAACTAAAGGCAGACCAAAATTTCACATTACAAAAACACTAGGCTGACATTTTTCATTTCACATTTCCCTTTTTTCTCCCATGCTATCTCATTCAACCGATCTCATGTCCAAATAATATTAGAGTATTTATTTGTTTGCTTCCATCAGTAGCATGGAAAAGAAAAAAAATGTCTTTTAGGGGAGGGAATACTTTCTATTTTGGGGTAGACCTATGGGGTTTGTTATTGGGGTTAACTCAGTAGTGGGTTCTAAAACCCTTTACTACCGGTTCACGCACGCGCTCACTCGCGCGTGCTCGCGACGCTTCTGCGCATGCACAGAAGCATCCCAGGTGGGTGGGTGGAGCCTCCCGCCACCGCTGCTACCGGCTCTAAGAACCTGGCCGAACCGGGAGCAACCCACTGCTGGGTTAATTTACTGTTTGTTCTACTGTAAGATTTCCTCCATAGCTTAAGCCTACAAACATCACAGCTCAAGTTCACTACATGTGTATGTGTGTAGGAGGATATACATCTGTGTCCCCCACTGCCTTAGACATTATTCAAATATTACAAGGAAGCAGGAAAAAGAGAAATAAGCTGAGCTGGATCTGCTTACTTCCCATTTCTAAAATAACGTTTAAAATGGAACTTGTGGATCTTACTTGCAGCAAGATTTACACATTTCCATAGACTGGAGTGGTGGATTTTACCTCTTAACATGACAAGCCCAGAGAAGAAAGACAAACATTCCAAATGGATGTGAAGGACTTGGAAATGACCAAATGTTAAGTACTTTAGAGCTGCCCAGGATGATTATTATGGTTGGTTGCATAGTCAGCCAAATGTTTAGACTGGAATTGGCATTTTATCCACCTATTGAGTCCTTCCCAAGGACCTGGGATAGGCAGATGTTGTTATTTCATGATGTTAAAGGTATTGTTGCAGGATGATGATGATGATGATGATGATGATTCCACTGGAATATGGTGCAAAATACAAGGCACTTATTATTCCCCAAATCCACTATTTCACTAATCCATCAATCACAGTTTTAGTGCAGAAGTAAAGTAAATGTATACCTGAATGTCTTATGTTGATATCATTACCATCACTGCAGGCTAACTCTGCCCACAGCCTAGAGTTCGATCCTGATGGAGTTCAAGCCTTGACTCAGCCTTCCATCTTTCCGAGGCCAGTAAAATGAGGACCCAGATTGTTGGGGGCAATATGCTAACTCTGTAAACTGTTTAGAGAGGGCTGTAAAGCACTGTGGAGCAGTATTATAAGCCTAAGTGCTATTGCTATCATCATCATCTAAAATATTCAAAAACATCTCAAACCATTTTACAAAAGATAAAATGTACAGTATAACAATAATTTTAAAACAACATTAAAAACAAAAGCAGCAAAAAAGAGGGGAGAAAGAAAACAAGAGCCACTTGTTCAACAGCCATACAAAGAAAGCCATGATGAAGAGACAAGTCTTCAACAGGTGCCTAATGATGTAGTAATAGGTTTCACATAGACACACACTTTAAGACCATGAGCACTCCAGACTGCAGGTGTTGTAACAAAGAAAGCCTACTCTGGAGCGATTGCAGGTTCACACTTTGTGGTCCTTAGACACAAGGCAAGCATCTCTCCTATAATCTCAGTGACTGATTAGGTCTGCAGCGGGGAAGGCAAAATTACAATTTTGAAATGTAGAACATCTACTTCGGCTTCTTGCAGAAACATTTGACTAACTGGCTGGCTGATTGATCTGTGCTAACAAGTTGGTGTCAACTCTCAAATGGCAATAGCAATAGCATTTAGACTTATATACCGCTTCACAGTGCTTTACAGCCCTCTCTAAGCGGTTTACAGAGTCAGCATATTGCCCCCAACAATCTGGGTCCTCATTTTACCTTGGAAGGAAGGAAGGCTGTCAACCTTGAGCCTGGTGAGATTTGAACTGCCAAATTGCAGGCAGTCAGCAGAAGTAGCCTGCAGTACTGCACTCTAACCACTGTGCCACCACGGCTCAAATGATCACATGGATTGATTTTCTTAATGATGATCTGTCCACAACCTGGCCCTTCAAATCTTCCAATGAGCACTCATTGCCACTATAAATAAGTCTATACCTTGCTGTTGGTCACCCTCTTTTTCTTGTTCCTTCCACCTTTCCTACATTACAAGCCTTTTTCAGAGATTTTTGCAATATCTGTCCAAGTTGGATAACTTGAATGTGGTCATTTGTGCCTTAAATGACAACTCTGGGTTGATTTGTTTGAAGATCCATTTGTTTGTTTTCTTAGCTATCCACAGTATTCTCCAAATCAAAGTTAGATACAGATACAGATTAACAGAGTTGGAAGGGGCCTTGTAGGTCATCTAGTCCAACCCCCCCCCCCGCCCAGCAGACCCTACACCATTTTTGACAGATGGCAGTCCAGTCTCTTCTTGAAAGCTTCCAGGAATCAAGCTCCCACAACTTCTGAAGGCAACTTCTGTTCCATTGGTTGATTGCTCTCACAGTCAGAAAATTCCTCCTTATTTCTAGGTTGAATCTCTCCTTGTTCAGTTTCCATCCATTATTCCTTGTCTGGCCTTCAGGTGCTTTGGAAAATAGTTTGACCCCCTCCTCTCTGTGGCAGCCCTTCAAATATTGGAACAAATATTTGAACAAAGTTCAAAAGTGTCAATACTCTTTCTAACCTGCTTCTTCATAGACCAACTTTACTTCTGTAGAGTATCACGCAGAATACCATGGCTTGCACGATTCCAATCTTTGTAGATACATACCTTTAGTCCTACTTATAAAAGCAATGCTCTTCCTAAATTCATATTTAGCAGGAGGCAGCAAGAGCTGTGGCTACTGGCACGTGAAAGGAGAGGAGAAACTTACAGCATCATTTCCCAAATTCATGATAGCTAAAACACACTTGAAAGTCTAATAAGGATTACCTGCATCACAGGTAGCCTACCATTCACTTTCCCTAGTCTGTTCTGATATGCCTGGGGAAGGATTCAGAGCAGCGATCCATGCAGGGATGTCCAAAAAGAGACCTTTTTTGCTGTATCTTTTGCACTGTATTCATTAAATGATTCAGTTGCTTCCACCTTTTATAAGCGATAAGAAGAAGAAGGCAAAGCCAGCATATTAATTCATGCAGAGAAGCAATATAAAACTTCCTCTGAAGCTAACTTGAGCTTCAGATAGCAAATTGACAGTAGGCTTTTTTGTTTTGTTTTGTTTAAACTGTAAATTTTCCACTGAAAATAGAATGAAGGATTTTACTCTCTAATTTCTGTCCTGTGTAATAAGCTATCGGAAGTGCTTATTAGTTTGGAGTAATTTCTATGCACCAAAGTATTATAATGGTCTAGTCTATTTTGACCTATCCAAACAGGTAATTTGGGCCTCCTGAGCAGGAAGAACTATTAAAAAAACTCCCTATGGGAACCCAAACAAATGGAATTATTTGGTTTTGAATCTTGAGAATCTTGGCTGCCTTTTGCTACTCCTACTGAAATCCATGGATATTCATACTAATATCCAGGGCCTGTGGATTAAAGAAATTTTGAAGTCAAGCGCCACACAATAGAAAACTAATGTGGGTAGATGTACTACAGCTTCCCCAAACTTGATGCTGTCAAAACATGTCTGGAATAAAAAAGTGGGATACAATGCTGGATCTTATCTGTGAGCTCAATAAATGTTTATATGAAAGGATTTGGTTGGTTAGTTGCTTAGTTGGATGGTTAGTGGAGATATCAATCTAACTGAGGAACCACTTGAAGTACTTAAGTCAAGTTCTTCAGTCTAAGAAGAACTTGGCTTAGATAAGCTATATATTTGAAAATTAAAAAGGGATGTGGTAAATTAGAAGGAAGATGGCACTTTTTTGTTTAATTATGTTTTAATTGTTGTAGGATATCTTTTATTAACAATAATTTTGGGGCCATTGCTTTATTGATCAGTGTACTGTATCTTTATCACTCACTCTGAGATAGTATGAAGACTAATATTATCCTGGATAAAGATTTAAAGCCAAATCACCTTGCCAATTGATGTCTACTATTGATAGTGGAAAAGATTTCCTTCCTTGGTTTTTTAATTTTTGGGATGCTTACAAGCAAATAATTGAACATAGAATAACAGAGTTGGAAGGGACCTTGGAGGTCATCTAGTTCAACCCTCTGCTCGAGCTGTCCAATCTCTTCTTAAAAGCCTCCAGTAATGGAACACCCACAACATCTGAAGGCAAGCCATTCCACTAGTTAATTGTTCTCACCGTTAGGAAATTTCTCTTTAGTTCTAGGTTGCTTCTCTCCTTGATTAGTTTCTATCCATTGCTTCTTGTCTTGTCTTCTGGTGCTTTGGAAAACAGGGTGACTCCCTCTTCTTTGTAGTAGCCCCTCAAATATTGACACTGCTATCATGTCACCCCCTAGTCCCGTGATGGCGAACCTATGGCACGCGTGCCACATGTGGCACGCAGAGCCATATCTGCTGGCACATGAGCTGTTGCCCTAGTTCAGCTCCAGCGCGCAGAGGCTCTGGGAAGTGTTTTTGGCCTCCGGAGGGCCTCCGGGGGGGCAGGGAGGCAGTTTTCGCCCTCCCCAGGCTCCAGGGAAGCCTCTGGAGCCTGGGGAGGGCAAAAAACTGGCCTACTGGGCCCACCGGAAGTCAGGAAGTGGGCCATTTCTGGCCTCCGGAGGGCCTCCGGGGGGCGGGGGAGGCCCTTTTCACCCTCCCCAGGCTCCAGGGAAGCCTCTGGAGCCTGGGGAGGGCGAAAAACGGGCCTACCGGGCCCACTGGAAGTCGGGAAACAGGGAAAAAGCACATGATGGGGGGTGGGGCAGCACGGGGGGGTCATGCACGCATGTGCAGGGGGACAGGGCACAGGGGGCATTGAATTATGGGTGTGGGCACGCACGCGTGTGCAATAGCGTGCACGCGCACGCTTTTGGCACCCGAGGAAGAAAAGGTTCGCCACCACTACCCTAGTCCTTCTTTTCACTAGACTAGACATACCCAATTCCTGCAACCATTCTTTATATTTTTTAGCCTCTAGTATTGCACTTTTTAATAGCACAATTATGCATATGCACATGTAATAATTGCTTCCAAGTATGCTTTAACATTAGCACATTACTCTATATAACTTTATACAAGAGAGAGCTATGATAGTGTATTGCATTCCCAAATCTCTTGTGCCTCATTATATTTCACATTATTGTGTATCCACAATAATGCTTTTCCACCCTCCTAAATTACTCTACCCTTTGTGATTTGCAGCAAGGCATGTACTTAAATGGGTAGGAACAAACATTTTTTCTCATATATACTAAGATTAGCCACTGTTCTTGTCATTTCACATATCTCCATCTGTTATGTTCTAACTGTTATAACTGTGTTGCATGGTTCCAACCAGGTCCAGCGTTTGAGCGGGAAAAAGCTCAAACGCTATTGGCTGGTCTGTCTGACAGCTCCCTATAAAAGGGCAAGCTGTCAGACTGCTCTTTGCTGGTTGCTGATACAAGAGCTGAAATAAAGAGCTGCTTGGAAGTCTGTCTCCTGTCATCTCTACCCACTATCTAACAGTGGCGACGAGGGCTTGGGTTCAGGAGAACCGTGACTGCTTCTTCAGCGATTCCAACCAGCCAGGCAGCTGCTTTTCTGCCTTCTCTCTGCCGCGATGTCCAACTTCNTAAAAGGGCAAGCTGTCAGACTGCTCTTTGCTGGTTGCTGATACAAGAGCTGAAATAAAGAGCTGCTTGGAAGTCTGTCTCCTGTCATCTCTACCCACTATCTAACAGTGGCGACGAGGGCTTGGGTTCAGGAGAACCGTGACTGCTTCTTCAGCGATTCCAACCAGCCAGGCAGCTGCTTTTCTGCCTTCTCTCTGCCGCGATGTCCAACTTC
>QLTV01002671.1:225865-248269 GCA_003457575.1 Thermophis baileyi
ACGCAGACCTGTCCGCACAGGCCGCTGCCTCACCACCAACTGAATTGCGCAGGTCTAGTAGGGCTCCTAAACGCCCCTCCTACCTGCGTGATTACGTATGCTGGACTGCTCCATCCAGTAGGGGAGGGGTGTTATGTTCTAACTGTTATAACTGTGTTGCATGGTTCCAACCAGGTCCAGCGTTTGAGCGGGAAAAAGCTCAAACGCTATTGGCTGGTCTGTCTGACANACTCAATTGCGCAGTTCTAGTAGGGCTCCTAAACGCCCCGCCTACCTTCGTGATTACGTATGCTGGACTGCTCCATCCAGTAGGGGAGGGGTGTTATGTTCTAACTGTTATAACTGTGTTGCATGGTTCCAACCAGGTCCAGCGTTTGAGCGGGAAAAAGCTCAAACGCTATTGGCTGGTCTGTCTGACAGCTCCATATAAAAGGGCAAGCTGTCAGACTGCTCTTTGCTGGTTGCTGATACAAGAGCTGAAATAAAGAGCTGCTTGGAAGTCTGTCTCCTGTCATCTCTACCCACTATCTAACACCATCTTTGCTTAATAGTTGGGTCATCCATCCATTGTTTAATTAAAGGATATGTATACAACCAGCATTTGAACTGTTTTTTATTTACAGCCTTTTGGGTTTGGCCAGAATTAGGGATTGAGCAAGCAAGGGGAAACATGTCTAATATTTAAAAGCTCTTTCAAAATCAAGAAGAATGTGAAGTGACTTTAAACATTAAAAGCTCTTTCAAAATCAAGAAGAACTTGATGTGACTTTAAACACAGGCCCAAATAATAGTTACTTAGGAGACAGATATATGGATGTAATGGATGGATATTTAATTACAAATTATGGGATACGATTCCAACTATGGGACATATTTCCACCCTGCTTCATTGTTTCTTATGGCTGAATACTAAATTAATAACAATGCAGAAACATGAATTTTTCCAGATTCAGAAGTTTCATTCTTTGCAGTCTTACAAGACTGACATCAGGCACAGTTAAAAAAAAAACAGTGCCAAAAATGGAAAAAGGTGCTATAAAATTCACTTCAGGTTTAAAGTCTGACACTGTCTATTTAATTTTACTTTAAGTAGATTGAAAGCTTCAAACATTGAACAGTTTATACTTCCTAATTGGGTTTAGAATAAGAGAATGAAGAGTTGAAGAGAATGGATATTTATTATATGTGGTGAGCAGGCACTGGTAATAGAATTTCTATATATTTTTGTTCTTTTTATTTGATTTCTGATTTATTGTTATGTATTAACAATCGGTTTAGATTCAATTGACTGAAGCTACAAAGGAGTAAGCAATAAATTATTTTGGCTTTGTTAGATTTGCAATCAGCATACATGACAAAGACAGTGGTAGACTATAACATTTCAAGGTTTGAATGGAAACGTCTTTGGTGAAATTTTCTAACCCAGCCAAAAACTGACTAGCAAATAAATCTCTCATTATGGAGATAATAATACTGGCCAACTACTCAAAACTTTCAATACAGTACAGCTTCCCCCCCCCTAAAGTTCAATGAGATCTACATATAATAATATTGTCGCTTCCCATTTTTTCTACAAAGGATATTTGTGATGGAGATTGGACTGAGGATTTGTGGCTAGTCTGAAGTTATCTATAGTGAATTTCCACAGATGAGGCTGGAGTTGAGTTTACATGTTCTTAATTCTTCTTGCCTTATTATTACACCATACCGGTGTAGAACAGTACAATGTTTTCATAAATGCAAAGAATCAATAAAGCTTTCATGAGTGTTGATTTTTTTTTTTTTTAGGGCAACCGAGGATGAAACAAGGATTACATAAATAACAGTGGGAAAGCATAGTCATAAAAGAGTTGACCATTTCAGATAACTTGTTAAAGTACTGATTGCTAAAAACTATAGAGAAAAACGACTCCACATTTAAAAATGTACATTGGCTTTTCCTGTCTG
The DNA here is from genome assembly GCA_003457575.1 of Thermophis baileyi. Taxonomy (NCBI): domain Eukaryota; kingdom Metazoa; phylum Chordata; class Lepidosauria; order Squamata; family Dipsadidae; genus Thermophis; species Thermophis baileyi. The sequence continues at coordinate 227,813 of QLTV01002671.1, forward strand.
AACAATTTTAAGCAAGGGAATCACATGCTGATCACCAAAGAATCAATTGATTCAACAGTTGTCTAGTCAGATGATTTTCAAGAACTCCCCCCCCTTCCCCAAAATGAAAGCTATATAATCAATTTATATTTTAGTGCAAAGAGGTTTTGCCTTCAGAAGCATGCTAAGAGGATCTTGAAAATAAAAGGCAAATACAGAAGTACTTTGTAGTGGGCGAGAAACTGCTTTAATTTACAACACTACTGTACAGTATAAGGGATGACTTTATTCACAGAACATTTTTGTAGAGGGATAGTCCGCAAAAGTTTTGTCCTAGCTTGATATTAATACTCACACAGGAAAATAATTTCCAGTGCACATATAAAGGGAGAAAAAATCAATCTATATCAATCATATAAATAGGTAATATGGCGGCTGTTTCAGTGCAAGAACAGTAGGGAACATATTTTCTTTTTCATTGCCATGTATTTTGAGAGCCAGGAAAGTCTACAGAATAGTCTGGCTGGGTGAAACTAGATAACTGGACTTCCAGACATAGGAAGACATATAAATGACCCCACAAAAAAAAGGTGCCAGGCTTTGAACTACCAAGTCAGCAATGGACAATCCTGAATAGGATTTTCACCTCACAAAGCATCTGCTGGGACTCTCTGTATAAATGGGGCATAGTATCCTCCCCTCAGTGTGAGTGCGGGGTCCTACGTCAAACTGTAGATCACATCGTAACCATCTGGAAGCTGAGGGCATATACTCGTCCAGTATCTGATTTTTTTTTTAAATATAAATGACGCTTTGCTCCAATGGATAGATGGCCTAGACCAGGGGTATCAAACTCGCGCCGACACGTTGTCGTCACATGACATATCGCAACTTTATCCCCTTCGCTAAACTGGGCGTGGCCATGGCCAGCGCGTGACACATCCGGCCCACAGGCCGCGAGTTTGACAGTCCTGGCTGAGACACTAATATTCGAACATAGAGCTTTTTAACATTTATATTTTTTGTGTTTTATTAATCTAGATGAAACGTTAATATATATTGCTAGTCCATGTATGATATGCCATCTGCAAATAAATAAATAAACAGGGCACAACGACTAGAAATCTTGAGTGGTAGTTTAACCACGAATACAGCCTGCCGGCCACCATATAAAAGCAAATCTCTGGGTTGTGAACCAACAAATGTCTTTGCCTCTTCTGGAGTCTCAGTGCTGTGGGAAGTCTGGGAAAGAGACGTGGCAATCCCCTCTTTTGCCAGCGCTGTACTTGGAAAACCAAAGAAGGGAGCAATGGAGGTCAACCTCAAGGAAAAAGTCATCTTCAGCCAAGCTTTCGTGGTGTGCTAAATGGTTCCTGTTGCCCATCCTGACAAAACCCAGCCCAGCCGCAGATACAAGGTTGTTTTTTTTTTTCTGAATGGGCAAAAAAGCCAGGATGTACCTCTTTGTATGAAGGTGCTTGGATGACAGGGAGCTGCAAAAGGCTGATGCAAGTTGGGGAGAGTCGATGAAACAAAGGCGCAGAGGATATAATGGGCCCTGTCAACAACCTCCAGGGAAGGTCTTGTGTTACTTTCGAGCTGCTGTTTGCCGTTTGCTGATGTAATTCCTGGTCCTCATTAACTCAGTGTGGGAGTACATTAACCTCTTTTTCCTGAAGTGAGGGCTGGTGGATTGTAGGGAGGGGAACAATGCCCTACCAGAGTAAATGGGCAGATCACCATCAGGCAAATGGGGCAGGATTTGAAGTTTTAACTGCCAGACTTCCATAATCCCCCAGTGGGTGTTAATTAACAAGAAGGAGGCAAGGCAAGTTATTACAACGGGGCCTTTTTCAGAGTCTGAAATGCTGAAATGACAACGCAGGAGAGACAATGAAGGAACTGGAGTGGATCCGCTCATCTGTATATTTATTCCACACTGATCATTATAGGACCTGAAGTACCTCACACACCTCACATCCGTGCTCAATCTTTACAAGGTTTCCATATTTAATAGGTGGTTTATAGGAAAGCTGGAAACGGATGTATGGATGTATTTTTTAATTCTCCCCTATTTTCTCCTAAAGAACGTAAAAAGAAGGTTCTGGTGAGACATTTCCTAGATCGTTTTCTGAAAATAATATCACAATAGAAAAAAGGGTTTTTTATACCATTCTAAAAAAAAATCTGCAGAATAAACAAATAGAGCTATGCTGGGTTGAATCAAGGCTAAACCACATGCATTTAAAATTGCTCTTCAGAGTCTGCTGCGGCCAGTGAATGCTGCTGTGTAATGGACCCACAAGGATTTCGCAGGCACTGCTTGGTATGTTTGCCTCCCACTCTGAAGGAATGGACTTGAAAGTTCTAGAGTTTCCATCATGATGGATAAGGCAGAGGTGGGGCGAGAAGGCCGAGATATCTGCCTTTTTTAAATATCCCGATTTCTTTCCATATGGAATGTTCATATTGTGGGAAGAAATATCCATCTGGTTTAGTTCCAAGCTGGGAGAATGGCACTGGAGACAAAATGGAGGCTGGCAGCTGATTGGAAAGAGGGTCCATTTATTGATGAAGCAGAACCACCAAGCACGTGTGATTCTGGGCAGCTGACCACATGGAGTTGAGAGTGTGGGGTATTTATACCTTCTCTTGGGCTTTGCACTTGAACTTCCTGTACCTGTGCAAGAACATGTATTCTATTGGCTGTTGTCAGACTCCCATGAGGCCATGTACAAATCCTACTGGTAGGAGTTTGTCTGAGTTTGGTTGAAGTTTGAACTGCAGGGGGTGGTGCAACTGAGATGATGCAGTGAAGGGGCTTTAGGCAATTCCTATTGTGGCTGAGGGCTAATCCTTTTGTTGGATCTTGGGTGAGGGTATTTGCTTATGAATAGAGCTCGCTATCTCTTTATCTCTTACGTGCTGACATCTGCTGGGGGCTAGTAAGAAAGGTGGGGGCTGCTTTCCAAGAGCATGTTTCTCCATTTCTCATCCAGAGAAATATAATATTCTGCCTTTTTAATATTTCTCAAAATATTTCATTCTTCTAGGAGAGGGGTGGGTGCTAACTTTCTACAATATCCATATGGCCCATGTGGGCCATAAGTGTCCACTACAAGCCACAATGACATCACATGCATCATATCATTTGCATGATGACACCCATAATGCACGCGATATCACTTGCCCTTCCTGTGAAAGCCACGACTTTCCAAATCTGGTACCTTTCAGATATTCTGGTCTATTCTGGTCAGCAATAGAAGCAAGGATAACTGGAGCTGTAGTTTAAAACAGTTGGAGAGCAAATGTTGCAGAAAGCTCCCATGGAGTGCGATGTACAAAGACATTGTGCAAAGACCTCTAACTAGCTTCTTACTCTCAGGCTAATGCATGTTCGTTCAAAGAGGTGAGGTAAAGAATAAGAGATTCCATGTTGAGATAACAACCCATAAACCACATTTGCCAAAAGAAATAAATAAATTAGAAAATATCGTGTTAATCTACTACACAGAGACCAATTTCATCACACGGCTTTTGCCAATCCATCATTAAAGAGATGAATTTTTTTTTTCCACTGGACTTCTCTTCCTTCTCTGCCAAGAACTAAAAAGCCCCTAATTAGTTAAGATACCTTGCTTTCCCCAAGCTCCTGTAGGTCTTTGAAAGGAACTCCTAGGCAATTCCCAGCAGGCTGGGAACTCTAAGACACTTCAGCTAGTTATTTGCAATCCAAGCCACATCATTTACTGTCGTTTAAGATGATTCACAGCCTCCTGCCTGGAGGAATTTACAATCAAAATGTTTAAAGAGGGAGAGTCAGAAAGATTTGATAAACTTGGCACTTCCACATAAGGCAGTGGTTCAAAAGTGGCTCAGGAGCTCTGTAAACATGTTGTATCAGTTGGAAAAGTGGTCTTTTTGAAATGTTGTGGTTCTACGGATGGTTTCTTTTCCATCTGTCTCAGTGGATTCCATCCCAGCTCCTGGGCCTCTGGTCTTCGAAAGGAAAGGGGGCTGGAAGTCTGTTCAGTTTGTTCTCATATGAATCACTAGGATTTTATGTTTTTACAAAGGCATAGAGGCTCAGTGGCTAAGATGCTGAGCTTGTCGATCAGAAAGGTCAGCAGTTTGGCGGTTTGAATCCCTAGTGCAGCATAACGGAGTGAGCTCCCGTTACTTGTCCCAGCTTCTGCCAACCTAGCAGATCGAAAGCATGTAAAAATGCAAGTAGAAAAATAGGGACCACCTTTGGTGGAAAGGTAACAGCGTTCCGTGCGCCTTCGGGCGTTTAGTCATGCCGGCCACATAACCATGGAGACGTCTTTGCACAGCGCTGGCTCTTCGGCTTTGAAACGGAGATGAGCACCGCCCCCTACAGTCAGGAACGACTAGCACATATGTGCGAGGGAAACCTTTACCTTTACCTTTACAATACAGGCTTGCATGGGGGAGGGAGATACAAGCCATTTATTTCATTTCTCCTTTGCATGAAGTCAAGATGAGAGTGCTTTATTATCCTTCAGGGCAAAGCAATTATTTTGTACTCCTTGTTTTCATGTTTTAAAGTCAGCAGGCTGGACAATGTTCCCAGATTGTTTTCACGCTGCACTTGAAGGACTGGGGAATGGAAGAGTTCCAATATTTTTCAACACCCAAATTTAGGTTTACTTTTTGAGCCATTAGGTTTTTTTTTTAATGTGGAAAAGACTTTTCTAGAATGACTTACAAAGAGAAATTATATTCTTAATTCTGTCCTAGATATCAGCGAAATCAAGGGTTGAACCTGAGTTTTTTTATACGCCAAACCTATTGATGTAGTTCTTACTCTAATACTTTTAGGAAATCAATCTTTTTCTTAATTAAAAAAAAATCCACCATTTCAAATCAGGTTAAATTTCAGAATAATTTCAAAACAGCAAGCCAGCAAGACGGAATTCTTCCAGGTGTTATGAAATAAACGCAGAATTCCCAAATCTTGCATTATAAGTGAATAAACATGTAACCATAAGCTGGCTATTCCAAATTTTGAAAATATATAAAAAAAAAACATGTGGTGGTAAGCATTAGAGACAAGATTTTAGAATGCAAGGCCATAACCAGCTCAGTAATTTTCACATATCACATATCACCTTCTAAATTACCAGCTGTAGGCCCATGAAATTCAGTGGGTTTCTGAGGGAATTAATGAAACTTTGCAGAACATCTTATGAATCCCAGATAAAAATGCTGCAGGCTGTACAATGATCATTTTTATTCTTCGCACAGTCTTATTCTACAATCACACTTAAGCAGGAAATGTCCCCAGTAAAAAACTGAAGAAAAAGGTGTAACAACTACCAGGCTATTGAATCAGAAAATATAGGCCCCATATGATGTAGCCACAGGAGTAAGATATATCAAATGCAGAAGGATAAAACATACTTAACTTTTACTCTCTTCAAGCACACATATTTTATATTCGATAAAAAAACCTGATTGAGAAACAGAGCCAAGACTTTGTTCATCAATTTATGAGTAACTACCTGATTTGGAAAAAAAACTGTGATACTATTATATATTCTTAAAAATACCACCTATCCTTATCTTCAAAGTTAACAGACTCAATACACTGAAGAAAATGCATGTGTGGGAAAGGGCGGGGGGGGGAGGGAAAGACAGAGCATGAGCCCCATGTTTGATTTACACAAGAAAAAAAAAGAGTTTTTCCCTAAGTACATCTTTTTGTAAGGACTCAACCACCTTATATCCATCAACAGTCCTTCTCTTGAAGTTCCAGGTTCCTGTTTTTCTTTTCTTGTCAAACACAGAGTAGTTTACTTCTTCCTGTTATCTAGCAAGCTCAGAGGTATATCCAGTTTCATGGTTCTATTTTCTTTAAGGAGGGTTGTATATACAATTCCCAACGGGGTTCAGTGCAGATGGCTGACAGATCAGGAGTGGGCTGTGGATTTGTGGACCATCTTATCATTTATTTCTCTCTTACATGCACATATACATATACAAAGTTGCAATCTTCTTCTTCTTCTTCTTCTTCTTCTTCTTCTTCTTCTTCTTCTTCTTCTTCTTCTTCTTCTTCTTCTTCTTCTTCTTCTTCTTCTTCTTCTTCTTCTTCTGAAACGTCTGCGGGAAAACAGCCCAGCTCAGAGAGCACCAAGGACCCCAGAGTCCTTTTCTTTCTTCCTCCTCCTCCTCTTCCTCTTCCTCTTCCTCCTCTTCCTCCTCCTCCATGCTGCCCAACTCCTTTTTATAGTATTTGTATCAGTGCCAACCAGTCTCCCCATCTTAATCCTATTTTCTTAACTGTGGTCAAGTGGCTTTGCTTCTCATATATAAATCACTAAATTCCAAACCAAAGGTTGAAAAAAAAGCCACCTGTTACAAAAATTTTATTAGATTGAATTGGGATAGACAACCCGGTGCTCTCCAGAGGCTATATAAAATTCTAATAAGCCCTTGTTACTTGTCCTGGATAATGAGGTTGTATTTCAAAAGACACAAAGAGCCTACATGTTATTTATTCTTGGTGTAGACCATTCATCTTCCAAGCCAGCAGTTTCCAGGTGTTTTGGGACACGTGTCCATGGATTCTTCAACATCATAGGAAGATTGTTAATGATCTACCTTAACTCAACCAGGACTTAGTGGTTCTTGTTTTTCCATTATATAACTTTTCTCAAATGTCAAAGACCCTCAAAAACCTCCTGGAAAAAGCTACATCGCAGAAGGTTGCGGAGGCTAAAAATATCTCTTAAAATGTTTTGAGATTCACCTTGTTCTCTTACTGACTCCACCACTGAACAATGTGACAAAGACAGTAGTAATAAATTTGTCTTTGCTCTGTCTCCTCTCCCCTGCTGGATTGCTGGAAAATGATAGAAATTTATACTCCCTCAGAATAATCTTGCCAACTTGGGGAAGTGATATGGCTAAACTGAAGGCTGCTATTTATTGCCAGGTTTTATATTTTTAAAATGAAACCAAAGTAATGCCTAAAAGGTTACACAAACCCCGAATAGATTCCCCCATTTCATGAGTTATCCAATTGCTGCAGAAATCTCCATTGCTGTCCTTGGGTGCCCCATTTCAAGAAATGTACTGCAACAAACCATGATATGATGGCATCTTGACGATGTAATCATACTGTAGGAAGTTAGTACCCACCTCTCCCCTAGGAAAATGAAATATTTTAGAAAATATTAAAAGGACAGAATATTTCCCCTAAAAGGGAGGCAGAAACTCAGCCCCCCCACCTTTGTCAATGGGCCATTAAGGCCTGGGCCAGTCTGTTCTACATAACAAAGATCTAACTCCTTCAGGCAGAGCCATAGTAGGAATTGCCCAAAGCCCTTTCATTACATCATCACCCAGCAAGAGTCAACCAAGCCTGGGACTCAAAAGACAACCTACAAAGTTACCCCTGCATGGCCCCATGGGAGTCTGACAACCAATCAGAACACAAGCTCAAATTCAAAACCCAACAGAGGGCATAAAACCCAGGCACTCTCAGCATCTCTTCCCTTTTTTGTCCAGGATCTCAAGCCATGTGATCATCTTTCCAAGCAGTCTCCATGTTTCCAGTGTCTTTCTCCCCACTTGGAACTGAATCCAAAAGGGTATTTCTTCCAACAATACCAAACTGCCAACTACAGTTAAGAAATCCCATAAGAATCCCAGCTTTTCAATTATTCTCAAGACAGCAACAAAACAATCCTGATTTCATTCCTGATTCTCACTCCTGCAAAAAATAAAATAAAATGCATTGCATAAATAGTTCCACTGTAGAGAGAACAATCTCTTCCCAATGAAATCTGAATAGCAACCTAATTCCTTTTCCCTTTGCCTGTTATTTTAGGGGAAGAGGGAGATAAATGAATAACAATGGCTTTTGCTAACATATATGTTATTTTAATTGTTGCCCCACCTTACAAGTAGCTTGGAGGCAAGACTGAAATAAAATCAGCCTTACTAACTGCTAGGGTGGGGTGGGAATGAAAGCAGGAGCTGCTTGAGACTGGGTGACACCTGGTTAGGGAAAAGCTGCAATAAAAATTTACTATTTTCCCCCTCTGGCATTTGAGACCTAGTAAGACTAGATCCCTTCCTTTTGCCCTCCCCTCCTCCTCCTCCTCCTCCTCCTCTTCCCCCTTCCTTTCCCCACCAGCTTTTGCTCCCTCCTAGCACAAGACAAATGCTGTAATTACACAGCATTCCTTCCAGACTCTGGTAATGAGGGGGTGCTTTGAGCCAGCAGTAATTATACAGTTTTAAAATAAGCAGATTCTTCTCCAAGCAAAATTAAAAGTCTGCAGACAGACTCCCTTGCTGCGCACCTTTATTAAACAGGGACTGAGACACACAGAGAAAGAGAAAAAGAGTGAGAGCGAGAGAGCGAGAGAGCGAGCAAGAGAGAGAGAGAAGTCTACACAAAGAGAGAAACTTTGTCAACCAAGCAGGGTGGAATCGAAAACTTTGCAAAGCCAGTTAAGGAGGTGTCTTGCTATTACTTTGAATTTTCCTCCATCCCCATCCCCATCACTAAAGATCTCACTTAAAGGATTGAATGCTGAGCTAAGCAAAGTCTAGGTAGATAATAAAATTGCAGGGGACCACGGGGAACTTATTCAATTGATATGCAACAGGCTTCTGTGCTTGTAAAAACCCTTTCACCCACCCAGAATTTCATCCGGCAACGGGTCTAAAAGACTTCCTGGAAAAGGAGCCACATCACAGAAGGTTGCAGAAGCAGATTACCTGAAAACCTTATAAGAAACTTTCCTGGTTTCATGCAAAGTATGATCTGATATGAGAGCACTGGCGCCTCTTCTGTCCTAGAGTGACTCAGTTGGTTTCCCTGAATCAATTAGTATCCTCAATATTTACTCTTTTAGCAAATCAAATCACGTTTTCTTCCTGTCCCACTGTAGAAAGTCAGCACCTATCCCCCCCCGCCCAGAAGAATGAAATATTTTGGGAAATATTAAAAAAGGCAGAATATTATATTTCCCTAAAGGAGAAATGGAGAAACATGCTCTTAGAGACAGAAAGCAAACTCAGTCTTTCTCAATAGCCCCAAGCAGAAACTGAGGAGGCCAGCTTGTAGAAATGTAGATTTGGGAATCCATTCAAGACAGGATATTTTGAAACTCCTTGCAGCAAAACTAACAAAGGCAGAATGATAGGATCAGAAAACAGCCCCTCAACCAGAGGTGGGTTCCTCCCGGTTCGCACCGGCTCTATAGAACCGGTAGCAAACCGCTGGTGACGTCACGGAACCGGTTCTGTCGATGCCGGTCTGTGGACGCCACCATCTTTTTTTTGGAAATTTTTTTTTGGGATTTTTTTTTTGGGGGGGGAATTTTTTGCTGATTTTTTTTCTTCTGCGCATGCACAGAAGCCGAGTCCCCGGCACTGCGCATGTGCCGCCATCTTGTTTTCAGGTTTTTTTGGGGGGGGGATTTTTTGCGAATTTTCAGCATGTGGCGTGGGAGGAAGTGAACTGGCGGCGAGGTAAGTTAGAACCCACCCCTGCCCTCACCCAAGATCCAACACAGGACAAAAGCCATTAGCCACAATAGGAATTGCCCAACACCCTTTCAGAACACAAGCCCCTTCATTGCACCACCCCCAGAACAACTCAAACTTCAAAGTCACAGAAACCTATAAAGGTCCTTCCACTCATTCAACCATTTTTGACAGCTACACCAGAACCGAGGTGTAGAGCCGAGGTGGCGCAGTGGTTAGAGTGCAGTACTGCAGGCTACTTCAGCTGACTGCTAGCTGCAGTTCGGCGGTTCAAATCTCACCGGCTCAAGGTTGACTCAGCCTTCCATCCTTCCGAGGTGGGTAAAATGAGGACCCAGATTGTTGGGGGCAATATGCTGACTCTGTGAACCGCTTAGAGAGGGCTGTAAAGCACTATGAAGCGGTATATAAGTTTAAGTGCTATTGCTAAGTGCTAACCATAAACCCTGATGGTTCTGTTCATCATTAAACCTTCTTTCCAATCAGCCTCCAGCCTCTTAATTCTTTCCAGCGTCTTTCTCCCAGCTTGGAACTGAACCGGATGGATTTTCCTCCCAACACCACCGCTCCATTTTTAATTCAATGACTAACAGAACTGCACCTTTGAAAATTGTTCCGTTTTCCATGAGGTTTTCTTTGTGAGGACTGGTAATATCAAATTCCAGTGCAGTAAAATGGCTCTAATGGCAGAAAGTGAAGAGGAACTAAAGAGCCTCTTGATGCGGGTGAAGGAGGAGAGTGCAAAAGTTGGCTTGAAACTCAACATTAAGAAAACTAAGATCATGGCATCTGGCCCTCTCAATTCCTGGCAAATAGATGGGGAAGAAATGAAGGTAGTGACAGATTTTATTTTCCTGGGCTCCAAGATCACTGCAGATGGGGACTGCAGCCAAGAAATTAAAAGACGCTTGCTCATGGAGAGGAAAGCTATGGCAAATCTAGACAGCATACTAAAAAGCAGAGACATCACCCTGCCAACAAAAGTGCGAGGAGATCAACCCTGACTGTTCTTTAGAAGGCCAGATCCTGAAGATGAAACTCAAATACTTTGGCCACCTAATGAGAAGGAAGGTCTCACTGGAGAAGAGCCTAATGCTGGGAAAGATTGAGGGCAAAAGAAGAAGGGGACGGCAGAGAATGAGATGGCTGGATGGAATCACTGAAGCAGTCGGCGTGAACTTAAATGGACTCCAGGGGATGGTAGAGGACAGGAAGGCCTGGAGGAACGTTGTCCATGGGGTCGCGATGGGTCAGACACGACTTCGCAACTAACAACAAATGGCTATTGATCAGACTGTTGTGGTCCTTATAAACCATGCCCCTAATATACCGTGAGCTCCTTTTGCTAGAGGTATTCAGTGTTAGGTTTTTACAGATTTGTGATGCATTGTGGTTTATTGTTTTCAGGCTATTTTTTATTCCAGGTCCTGATTGTTCATGCAAAAGCACTCACAGCATTGCTCAGCAGAGATGATTTAAGAGACTATGTAGAAGCAGACCTCTTGAAAAACACACGACAGATGTAGAAAGTTAACATTGAACCCCTCTCCTAGAAGATTGAAATATTTTGTTAAATATTAAAAATGAGGACCCAGATTGTTGGGGGCAATATGCTGACTCTGCGAACCGCTTAGAGAGGGCTGTAAAGCACTATAAAGCGGTATATAAGTCTAAGTGCTATTGCTATTGCTAAAAAAGGCAGAATATTATATTTCCCTGGATGAGAAATTGAGAAACATGTTTTTTTAGAGGGAGAAGGCAGCCCCCACCTTTCTTCATAGCCCTCAGCAGATGTCCGCACTTAAGAGGTAAAGAGATATCTCTATTCATAAGCAAATACCCTCACCCAAGATCCAACGAAGGTAGGATTAGCCCTTAGCCACAATAGGAATTGCCCAATACAAGCCTTCATTGCATCATCTCAGCAGTTCAAACTTCAACGAAACTTAGCTCAGACAAACATGACCCCTACTTGGCCCCATGGGAATTTGACAACAGCCAATAGAATACATGTTCTTGCACAGGAACGGGAAGTTCAAATGCAAAGCCCAAGACAAGGTACAAATACCACCCCCTCTCAACTCCATGTGGTCAGCTGCCCAGGACTGCTGGTGGTTCTGCTTCATCATTAAACCATCTTTCCAAGCAGCCTCCATGTTTCCAGTGTCCTTCTCCCAGCTTCAAGGTTGACTCAGCCTTCCATCCTTCCGAGGTGGGTAAAATGAGGACCCAGATGGTTGGGGGCAATATGCTGACTCTGTGAACCGCTTAGAGAGGGCTGTAAAGCACTGTAAAGCGGTATATAAGTCTAAGTGCTATTGTATTCTAACTGAACCAGAGGGATATTTCTTCCCACACAGACATAACAAAAGCTAGAGCAGGATTGACAGCTCAAATTCCTCATGTTTAGGAAAGCTGAGCCTGATAAAACGGACTTCATTTTGCTTTCCTCCTAGGAAGGAGAAATATGTGTCAGTTATCTGAGAACCTCAATGTTAATGAATGGGAAATATTGATTTGTGTATCATACGGTGTCCTCTTATCTTATCTCTTCACCCATCAAGCCATTAACTATTAACCTCCTAATATCAGTCAGTCTTGGTTCAAGTCAACAGTCCCATGATTCATTCTTCCAAACATGCATTGTTTCATCCAGAACCAGCATTGAAGGCTGCCAGGTTGATCTTGGGCTGCTGCGCGTAACTTTTTTTCCCTATTCCCTCTGAAAGTCTTTCTCAGCGTATGTTTCACATTCGTAAAAGGAGACATGTACAGGTAATCCTTGGCTTACAACCGTTCGTTTAGTGACCGTTTGAAGTTACAACAGCACTGAAAAAAGTGGCTTATGACTGTTTTTCATACTTACAGCAGCCCCATGGTCAATTGGGATGTTTGGCAACTGGTTCATACTTACGACCGTTCCAGTGTCCCGGGGTTCTGTGATCCCCTTTTGCGACCTTCTGACAAGCAAAGTCAATGGGGAATCCAGGTTCATTTAGCAATTGTGTTACTAACTTAACATCTGCAGCGATTCCCTTAACAACGGTGGCAAAAAAAAGTTGTAAAATGGGGCAAAATTCACTTCACTGTCTCACTTAGCAACAGAAATTTTGGGCTCCATTATAGTCGTACTTTGAGGACTATCTGTATTAACTAACCAGTGAAAAGCAAACACAGCAAAATACCATAGGTAGTCCTCAGCGTACAGCTATTTGTTTATTGATCATTCCAAGTTACAAAGGTTCTGAAAAAAAATGACTTGCAACTGGTCCTCGCACTTACGACCATCACAGCATCCCCACAGTCATGTGACCAAACTTTGGGTGCTTGGCGACTGGCATATATTTATGATCTTGGGATCGTATGATTGCCATCTTCAACCTTCCTGGCCATTTTCTTATCAGCAAAATTAATGGGAGAAGCCAGATTCACTTAACGACTGCATCATTCACTTAACAACTGTGGGACAAAAGTGATAAAATTGGGCAGAACTCATTTAACAACCGTCTTGTTTAATGTCTATGGAGATTCTCAGTCATCCAGGTCATGGTTGTCCCAAAGGTGTGGTTTTTTCCAAGAGGCAACTGGACTTTCCAGTTTTTCTTTGAAGGCATTTCGCTTCTCATCCAAGAAGCTTCTTCAGCTCTTCAAAGAAAAACCAGAAAGTCCAGTTGCCTCTTGAAAAAAAGCACCTTTGGGACAACCGTCTTGCTTAGCAACAGAAATTCTGGTCCCCAGTGTGGTTGTAATTAAAGGACTATCTGTACATGGTAACAACAGTTCCGATATTCCAGATCTTCCATTTGATCTTACGAGAACTTTGATAGGATCCCATCCATACCAGATCAAATATTCTCAACACTTCAGACTCTTTTCTTGCTGCAACAGCAATAAGGATAATGCAGATTGTCTCCTACTCAGGCCCTCCAGTTCAAAAAGAATATGCCTGTAACAGTATTATTGTGTAAGTGAGTTCATTTCCAAAGCAATATGAGCAATAGAGCCTCTATAGATTTCCCATAAATGCTTATTTACATGCAGGTGAGACAATCCCCATACATAAATACTCAACTCCAGTACTTGAAAAAAGAACCATCTTTTTAACAGTGATGGGCAAAACGTTTAAAGGTAAAAAAATCATTTTAAATTTAAATTGCCCTGTTTCAAGCTCAAACACTTCTAAAATGATTTTGTTTTTGCACGCAAAGGAGTTGCTTGGCACTTGAAGCAACTCTTTCAAGCATGAAACAGGGAATTTCAATTCTCAAACCATTTTAATTCAAGGCGTTTTGCATACCCGTAGTTTTTTTAAGGGGAAAAAAAACAACAACTTAAGAGAAGAAAAGACAAAGGCTAAATCAAAAACAGAAGTGTCTTCTCAGCTCTTCCATAGAGGTCTCTTGGCACTTGCGATGCTCAGCTTTTACCCACTGGGAAATATTCCAAAGATAAGTTTGCAGGAGGTGTTCAGCTACTGCAGAAATCTTTGCATCCAATGCTCATTAACACATACTACAATAGCTGTGAGACTTGCTAATGAACTTTGTCCAAGAAACTGTTCTCCAACCTTACATCCGTGGTCCTGAAGTACAGGTAGTCCTTCATGTACAACAGTTCATTTAATGACCATTCAAAGTTATGATGGTATTGAGAAAAGTGACTTATGACCATTTTTCACACAGCCGTTGTAGCATCCCCATCAGTGGTGAAATTCAAATTTTTTTTACTACCGGTTATGTGGGCGTGGCTTGGTGGGCATAGTATGGCTTGGTGGGCGTAGCTTGGTGGGCGTGGCAGGGGAAGGATACTGCAAAATCCCCATTCCCTCCCCACTCCAGGGGAAGGATACTGCAAAATCTCCATTCCCTCCCCACTCCTGGGGGAAGGATATTGCAAAATCTCCATTCCCACCCCACTCTGGGGCCAGCCAGAGGTGGTATTTGCTGGTTCTCCGAAGTACTCAAAATTTCCGCTACCGGTTCTCCGAACTACTCAAAATTTCCGCTACCGGTTTTCCAGAACCTGTCAGAACCTGCTGGATTTCACCCCTGATCCCCATGGTCACGTGATCAAATTCAGATGCTTGACAATTGACTCATATTTATGACGGTTGCAGTGTTCCGGGGTCACGTGATCCCCTTTTGCGACCTTCTGACAAGCAAAGTCAATGGCGAAGCCAGATTCACTTTAACGACTGTGTTACTAATTTAGCAACTTCAAAGAGTCACTTAACAACTGTGGCAAGGAAGGTTGTAAAATGGGACAAAATTACTTAACACATGTCTTGCTTAGCAAAAGAAATATTGGGCTCAATTGTGGTCGTAAGTCAAGGACTACCTGTACCTCCGAGCATATCCCCAGCGCCCATCTCTAAACATCCAAAAATGACATAATGGGTGCCAAGAAGTATGAGATTTAGTGCACATTTAAATATGACTGACCTACCCAGGGGATGATACAGTGATCTTTATGGTCCCTAAAAAAAGGCCTTCTTTAAGCTTGAATTGCTTTGCATTTTTTCCTTCCAGACTTTCAGTTTCCAGTCAAAGAATCATCCTATTGATCTCCCGCCCTCATTCAACCACAGATATATGATTTTTTTTCTCTTTAACAAAACTAACCTGAAAAGATACTGATGCAATAAATTAAGCACACTTTACCAAAGAAGAAAATACAGTATGGAAATCAGAAACCTTCCCCCCCCCTGCCAGGAGATGTTTAATAAATAAATAAAAGAGTTTCTCTTTATGTAAAAGAACATCTCGACTTATCTTATTCTAAAAGAGGTTTACGGCTGATCCTAATTTATGCAGAGGTACTAAGTTAGAGAAAGGTGTCTTTTCATCGCAGAAGCACCTTTTCTGACTAAGAAATGCTATTAAAAGTTAACAGCTTCTGTGAGCTGAAGCTAGATGTCTAAAGTGATGTATGATTTAAACTGGGATGAGATGGGGAAAAGTGAAAGACAGGCTGGTTGTGTGGATGCAGACAGTGGGAAAGGTGCTACCAGGTTCCTTCTGATTTTTGGCTTGTATAAACAGAACAGAACAACAGAGTTGGAAGGGACCTTGGAACTCTTCAAGTCCAGCTCCCTGCTCAGGCAGGAAACCCTATATAATTTCAGACAAATGGTTGTCCAATCTCTTCTTAAAAACTTCCAGTGTTTGAGCATCCACAACTTCTGGAGGCAAGTCGTTCCACTGATTAATTGTTCGAACTGTCAGGAAATTTCTCCTTAGTTGCTTCTCTCCTTGATTAGTTTCTATCCGTTGCTTCTTGTCCTGCCTTCAGGTGCTTTAGAGAATAGCTTGACTCTCTCTTCTCTTTGTGGCAACTCCTTAGATATTGGAACACTGCTATCATGTCACCCCTAGTCCTTCTTTTCATTAAACTAGACATACCCAATTCCAGCAACGGTTCTTTATATATTTTAGCCTCCAGTCCAGGGATGGGTTCTGGATCCTTTTGCTGCCGGTTTGCTCAGGGTTGCGCCGTGCGTGCACCCCCGCAGCAATAAAAAAATAGCTTCTGCGCATGCGCAGAAGCAAAATCCAAGATGGCGGCACCCAAGGAGACACTGACAGAACCGGCTCCATGATGTCGTCACCGAGTTACTAACGGTTCTAAAGAACCAGATAGAACCGGTAGGAACCCACCTCTGCTCCAGTCCCCTAATCAATCTTTGTTTCTCTTCTCTTTCTAGACTCTCTACATCTTTTTTATAATATGGTAATCAAAACTGGATGCAGTATTCCAAGTGTGGTCTTACGAAGGCATTATAGAGTGGTATTAACACTTCATGTGATCTTGATTCTATCCCTCTGTTAATGCAGCCTAGGACTGCATTGGCTTTTTTGGCAGCTGCAGTACACTGCTGGCTCATATTTACGGGTAAGTGATTGTCACTAGGACTCTGAGATCTCTAAGGTTCACCTGCAATTACATGTAGCCTACAGTGGTTTGAAAAGACCAAGTACTGTATCTAATGATGAAGCCTTATGGGTTTGAAGAAGAGATCAAACATCTGTTCCTATCAGCCTAGAAGTAGCTTAGGCATTCAGAAGTTACATTCCCCCCAAAAACAAATCTAATCTCTTTCCTCCCAATCTTACCCATATTCTCATTTTAACGCCTCGTGTTTTCTGTTGTCATCTAACATGCCCTGATGGGAATTATCTCCTTGTGAGTCAGTGCAACTTGTCCATTACAACATAAATATATATCTGGATGGCACCAGCAGGGAATAAAAACCATCAGTAAATCATAGCAATTCTACATTTCCTCAACCAGTGTGACTGATAATATGAAAAGTGCCCCAATAGCAGAGAAGGTTTTTCCCTGTAGGTGCTTATCCGCAGCTTGATTTTCTAGTGTGGTATAAATAGAACAGGTGATGGACAACAGTGAGTTTGCTAACACTGCTTATTTAAAAGCTACTTTGGACGTAACCTCTGCTAGCCAAGGCCTACTTCTCCTCCCACTAAAACTAAACAGTGAGGCACATTTTCCCATTCCTACAGGAAAAAATGTTATCTTCAGAATAAAAATTACCCATAGACAGCAGTGGTGGGTTTCAAAAATTTTTGCTACTGGTTTGGTGGGTGTGTCTAGGTGGGGGGACATGTGACTGAGTGGGCGTGGCCAACTTGATGTCACTCATGCCCATGCCCACTAAGTCACATGACCCCCCACCTAGCTACGCCCACAGGAAAAGGTAGGAAAATTTTGGGAATTTCCACCTCTCTCCCCCCTCCCTTCGCCAGTCACCCCCGTTTCCAATCTTTTAGCGGCCCCGGCCCTAGCCCTGCTTCCTCCCCCACCACCCCTTCTTTGTTCAGGCTGCTTACCTTCCGCGGCAGCTGGTCCAGAGTCCGGAAGGCAAGCTGACTGGAGTTTTCAGCGGCCCCAGCTAGCCACCGCTGCTGGAAAGCGGCTGGCAAAGAGGTGGCGGCTGGCCGCAGGCCACCAAAAAGTACCGGAGGTCATGAAAATGCTGCTGCCGTCGCCATGTTCTTCGTGCATGCATATCCCATTGCCTTGCAAGTCCAATGGGATGTGGTGTGCATACACGAAGAACATGGCGGTGACGGCAGCAGCATTTCCGCGACCGTACCGGATTTTCAGTGAGCGAGTGGCGACCGGGGGACCGGTTCAGGGGTGTGGCCAGCCGGCCATCGCTACCGGTTCGGCGACCTTGGCCAAATTTCCGCCAACGGTTCGCATGAACCGGTGCGAACTGGCTGAATACCACCTCTGATAGGCAGTCATTTTTTATCTTTCCCAGGCATTGCTATCTAGAACATGGGTCTCCAACCTTGGCAACTTTAAGCCTGGAGGCAGTAATGGGTTGCAAATCCCGTCGCTACCAGGTAATTTGGCTGGCTGGAGAATTCTGGGAGTTGAAGTCCGCCAGGCTTAAAGTTGCCAAGGTTGGAGACCCTTGATCTAGAAGACTGTAGCAACAACTCAGGCAGACATCCAACAGGTAGCTTGCTCTGAATCAGTCTCAGAATCACTAAACAATTAGCTGACTCCTGATACAGAAATGTAGCTGAAGGACACATGTCAAGCAGGTGACAGAGTCACAGAAAACCACAGTGCAAATCATGTTGACCAGCGGTTCTCTACCCTTCTGGCTCTGCAGACCGGGCGGTGGCAGGGAGGGAGGGGATGGTTTCACACATGTGCACACGGCTTGCACAAATGCAGCTTCATGTGCTCGTCCACTCATTCGCTGCTTTGTGCGGCCCGGTTCCCAGTGGGCCACAGCCCGGTACCAGACTGTGGACTGGGGGTTGGCGACCCCTGATGTTGCGAATCAATTTATAGCTTTCTTTTAAGAGTGGGCGTTTTAAGCTTGCCAAAATGTTTAAATATTTTCATTTATTTCTTCTGGAACACTAGTAATTCTCAAGGCACATCAACTTGACCCCAAACGCATTTTTGAGCCTTATGGCTATAAGTGCTGAAAATAAAATATGAATCAATAATACACTTCTGGCTATAGACCAGTTCCTAATTATTCTTGTTGCCTAAAATACAGAATGATTGATCAACAGATTATCTTTGATGACTCTAGGATCACAATATCAGAAAGGCCTGGATGTGATTCATTGTCCTTATCCAATGGAACATTAAAAAACACCCATTTTCCTAGACTTTCATTACATTTTGCCCAGCATTGACCAACTGTATTTACCATCCTGTGACAAAGCACTGAATCCTTCTCGGAGAAGCAAATGCACAGAGACAGTGTGGGCTAAGAGCCAAATTGCTTAGGTTTTTCCAATACTTATCATGCAGCTTTCATGTGCCTAATGGTTGGGTGAATGGGCCCGTGAGAGTCATCAAGGTGACTGCTCTATGATGCTGCAGCATTCCTCCTGAATATTATTAGATGGGGAAGCTTGTTCAGCACAAAGCAAATGCTTTCACTAAGATTCCTACCATAGTTCTCAACCCCCACAGAAGCTGCGTTGTTCTTCGCTTCTGAGTCCTTCATCATTGGGCTGTGAGATAAACTGCTTCTGGAGGTTTAAAAACAAATAAAAACCACCTTAAGGGAATGATCAAGGTACCCAATCATGTCTCATTAATGCTGGGTGGATGCTAAATTTCCCCATGCGGGCATTATTTAAAGCAATATTTTGGGGAGGTTGAACTTTAAGGTATGAACCATGTCATGTGGGGGAATTCACTGGAGAAAGCAATTATATTTGAAAGAGTTAGCGGTAAAAGAAGACCAAGTAGCCAAAGAACACGGTGGCCAGACACCATCAAAGCTGACACCATCCAGAGCATAGAAAACCTCAAAGAAGTAGTGCAAGATTGTAAGATGTGGAGACCTGGCCAAGAGTTGGAAACAACTGAATGGATATCATCATCATCATCATCATTATCATCATCATCATCATCATCATCATCATCATCATCATCATCACAGCATGAGCTTTTCTAAATCTGACACTGACTCTATCCCTTTGACAAAGACTGGGTTTGCCCAAAGACTTTTCATACTACCTAGGCCAGGGATATCCAACCTTGACAGCTTTAAGACTTGTAGACTTCAACTCCCAGAATTCTGGCTGTCCACAAGTCTTCAAGTTGCCAAGATTGGACACCTCTGGTATAAACCTTTAGGAACTTAGCTTTGAAGACAACCTTAAAAACCAAAAGGCCTAACTGATGTTCAGAATAAACAAACTGCAGACATGTAAAGGGAGAAATCTGAAATGGAAATGAAATGGGAAAAAGGGAAATTCAAATAATAATCAAATATTAAAGAAATGGGGTGCGGGACGGTTCACGATTAAAACGAGCCCAAACATCAGAGGAAATGGAAACCCTACCCCCCCCCGTCCCCAATCAAATCATAACATTAAATCATTTTAAGAAAAAAAAAATAGGAGAATGCCACATAAATCCTTTAAGCTCAAGAAATTAGAGGGTCTACTTTAAGATTACATTTTCTTGCTCCCGGTGTTAACCCTGAGTATAGCTGATGTTAATATTTAAACAACGCCGAAGACTGTAGAATTGATATGCGAGAGACGAAGGAAATAGACACGGGCTGTACTGGATCTTTTCTCTGCAGAAGACATCAGAGACTTCACTTAATTAGAGCGTTCTACAAACATAAAGCTTTCGGTGATTACAAGGACAAAGTTTCTTTTGGCAACTTTGGATAATGTGTACTCACAGAAAGAAGTCTGCTAATTATAAAGAACTTTATGCAGTAATACCTTGCCTTTTTTAAAAAAAATGCCAGCCCATTCTTTCCCCCCAAATGATCACCATTAACCCGATCATTAACTCCTGAATGGCAACCGCATTATGACCCCCCCCCCACTAGATTTCTGGCAGAAGCTCAGTTCTGTAAGCTGCTCTTCTAAATCTACCTATTACTAAAGATCCCCGGCTTTCTGCTATTGTTGTTTTTTGTTTGTTTGTTGT
>QLTV01002671.1:248313-299740 GCA_003457575.1 Thermophis baileyi
GGGAGGGGGAACGGATGAGAACATTCTAAAGTTTCAAAAGAAAGGAAACTCCCATTGAAACCCAAACCCTTCACTGGGCCCTTCCATCCCCATTGATTGGGAGCCAAGGACATCCCTCTAATTCTCCCTATTTGGTGGGAAACCTTCCCTTTTTGCTGATATGCCCCCCCCCCTCCCTTTTCCTTTCCTATGCTGTGGCTTGGATCCTGCAAAGTTTCCTCTGGAGGTTTCCTCAAATTGTTCAGGTTGGGCTGACAGTTAGCATCTGTTCACTGTCCCGCAGCTGGGCAATTAAAAAGCAGTTTTGCTTTTCTAATGTATTATTAACCCCAAAAGGATCTGACTCCCAGCTTTTACTGCTGTCACTGGATTACCTCCTAATCCAAAAACAGTGAAGAGAGCCTCTGATTGCTTGGCCTTTTTATTATTTTGGAGAGAGAAAACTGGTGAGTCTTAATAGGTTATTTTCCAAATGATTACCTCTTGTTTCTGCCTACAAGAAATAAAACAAAGAAAAGAAAAGAAAAAAACAACCTCTCTAGCCAATCTTGATAATGCCAGGCAATTTTTGATTCGTTCAAAATTATTTTTTCCCAATTTTGTGGAGCTGATGGAAGAAATCAACACTGTCTTTATCCTTTGTTTTAGGGCTTTCAAGGTTCAGTTCTTAGTATTACCCGAACTGCTGCTGGTACCTGTGAAACTTAGATAAAAAAATAATTTTCCTGAATAACTGTCAATCATAATAACTCTCCTGCTTTTTCATAATAACTGCACAGATATTGCCCTAACACAAAATTATTCCTACTAATAAGAAATATTCTCCACTGTGGCTTCGGAAGGAGAAGAAAATCAGATATAGAAAAATATTTGTAGTGAGGGGTTGAAGTGAGGGGCCTCTGAGTGTGATTGTTTCATTTCCCAAACTAGGTAACATCATTAGCACTAATAGGAGTGGGGTTTGCTCTAAATTTATATTCCAGTGGCTTGCCCTGTTAGTATTCCCAGCCTCATGGGGTGATCTATAAAAATAATAGTTGGTAGTACCAAATGTCCCCAAGAACTCTCAAAGAAATAGATGTGATGCATTCCCCTCACTGTGGTACCACAGAAGGTTTATGCACCAGAGCAACCAATGTTGTTTCTCTCCCATGTGAAGAAAGTTAGCACCAGTGGTGGGATTCCAAATCTTTTCCTACCGGTTCTATGAGAATGCGCTTTGCGTGCAGCACTCAAAGACCGCCCTTGGTGTCAACGCTAGTGAGCTGAGCTGTTGTTTAGCTAAGCTGAGGCGCGGCAATCGCTCTGCCGCGTGAATCAGCTGAGCTAAAAAAAAAAGGGAATATAGGACAGGAAACAGCGGGGGCAGGAGGGCGGGGCCAACCAGAGGTGGTATTTGCCGGTTCTCCGAACTACTCAAAATTTCCGCTACCGGTTCGCCCGAACCGGTCTGAACCGGGTGAATACCACCTCTGGTTAGCACCCACCCCTCTCCTAGAAGAATGAAATATTCTAGAAAATATTAAAAAGGCAGAATATTATACCTCCCTGGACGAGAAAAGGAGAAACAGGTTTTTAAAAACAAAGAGCCGCTCCCTGCAGCTCCCTGCCCCCAGCAGATATTTTGGTGCCAGCCTATCTACAAAACAAAAGACCTCAGCTCCAGGGTGATGGGATTAAGACATGACCCTCCAAGACACAATAGGATTATCTAGCTCACCACATGGCACAACCAAGCCCCTACATTACATCACCCAGCACAGTTCAACCAAGCTTATTTCAGACAAACTCCTAGGATTTGCACATGACCCCTACAGCAACCAATAGGATACATTTCTTACACAGGAACAGGAAGCTCTAGGGCAAGGCCCAAGAGAGGGTATAAATCTCTTTCTCTCTCCATTCCATGTGGTCAGCTACCCAGAATCGCACGTGCTTAGTGGTTCTGCTTCACCATTAAACCATCCTTCCAAGCAGCCTCCGTGTCTTTCTCCCCCAACTTGGAACTGAACCCAGATGGACATTTCTTCCAACACATGATTGGGCCTGAACCCTGACTGAAAGGAAGCTAGATAATCAATTTTACTAACACGCACCTGAATCCCCACTACTTTGTTAGAAAAGATGCACCATCATACTTGCCCTAACTAAATGCTTCACCATCATGTTCACTCGATAAGTCAGAGCTGAACTTGTATATGGCTCCACTGAGCATACAAGCTGCATGTTGATGGTGGAAAGGGGTCACTTTGGGGGCGGCTCATTCTGATACCCACATAGCATGGATTCTTCCGCAGACTTACTTGTTCCCTTCCTTCCTTCCTGTTATATGCAAAAGATCCGAACCACACATTAGGTTCCAATTACTGATTTATTACTAATCATGCCTACACAAAAGAATCTACTCAGCTAACTGTTACCACTATCTTGGCATTAAATAAGCATCAAAGGAATTTAAAAGGGGTTGGACATAGTCCATTTGTGGCTACATAGAGATTCTAGGCTGATTCCTCTTTTGACCCCGCCCTCCCAGGTTCTACCACTCCTTCTACATTTCCTTGGTTATATATAAAAAACAAAACCACAATGGAAGACAGAGGGTGGATTCTATAATGCAATTCCATTCCAGCATTGCCTCAAGCTTGGAATGGTACCAAGATGCAGACATTTTGTAGTATATCTGTGACAACACTTTTTCTGTCTGCAATTAGAAGTATCTTGAGAATTCAAATACAGGCGCTCATCTAAGGACAGACACTTTCTCAGAGTAACTGAGCAGGCTCTGCCTGCCTCCATCCATCCTAGGGCCTCAATATTTATTTTGGTCAGAATGTTTTCTTCCTGCTGGGAAGTAGGATTGTAAGCCCCAAATCCCTGATCAGAAATAAAAACTTTAGTCTTCCCTTCTCTGGGAATCACATGTGCAGTACCAGCTACCTGCAGAGTCTATATCAGGGATGTCAAACTCAAGGCCCAGGGGCCGGATCCGGCCTGGGAGGTACTTAGATCTGGCCCATGGGGCCGCCCTGAAAACAGCGATGCTTCTACCAGTGAAAACGGGCTCCCAAGCTCTGTTTTCGGCTGCCACAGCCTCCTGCAACTGTCTGCCAGTGGTGGCCCGAGCGCTCTGCCAGTGAAAATGGGCCTCCCGAACTCCGTTTTCACTGGCAGAGGGTTGCAGGAGGCTGTGGCAGCCGAAAACAGAGCTTGGGAGCCCGTTTTCGCTGGCAGAGCGCTCGGGCTACCACAGGTGCCCCCGACACGAGTGACATTGAGCTGGCCATGCCCACCCTGGCCACGCTCCCCCTCAAGGTCAAACACAACGCTGAGGTGGCCCTCAATGAAATCGAGTTTGACACCCCTGGTCTATATTCTAGTTTTGAATGGGAAAGGATACATCAGTCTTACCTTACCTGGTTATCCACCAACTTTCTAACTGGAAGGCAGCAAGTTGGTGAAGGCTGAGATGCTTTATCAGGGCCTAGATTACTGCCTCTTTTCTCTTCTTGCCACAAGATGAGACATTGGCAACAGCTAAAGAGGTCCCCCCCCCGAAACATTTGCTTGAATACAATGAGAACCACCTCAAAATGCCTTTCAAGCATTTGAGCAAACAACCTTCACTCCCACTTGCAAATTATCACAAAGCTGTACTGATTGATAGGGCAAGAGTGCTAGTAAAGCCAACCCAGACTTTACTTCCAATGAAAGTTATAATTTTGCAAGTGCAGCCAAAATCAAGTCTGTTTACAATCCTATTTAATCTAGCGAGGAATTAGGAAGCAAATGCTTACATCTCCCACAGAAACAATGGGCTTTTTAAAATGCTTCATTTTGTCTAGATTGTCCCTTCTGTGTTTTTCTGTGGAGATGCTTTTAATATAAGAAAAGTGGTACTTGAGCAAAGATGACTATTAGAGATTTAATCAATTCACTGTTCTAAGAGGAAATGCAGCCCATTCACTTCCTATATCAAATTTTTTAAAAATGCCTAAAAGATGACAAAAAAGATACAATATTCTCTCAAGACAAAGAGCCTCATTATACACCAAAATCAGACTTCTTATTACTGAATTATATATTTAGCTAGCCCTCACATCGGAGCCATTTGTTAACATTCACATAAAAGAGTAGGAACATACATACAATGTTTTTAATTCTTAATTCTGCCATCACTCTTAAATTTCCTTACAGAATCCCAATGCTTCTACCAACAAGCTGGGATGAGCATACTTTTTTTTACATCTGATCTCTTGAGGATACTTTCTTGGTGTTGAGGAATGAAACACTCTATTTTGGGAGCTATAGTAGGTTTTAAAGAAACTTCCCACTATAGGTACCAAGGTCTTACTCCCTTGCAGAATAACGGAGGGGACCTTGGAGGTCTTCTAGTCCAGCTCCCTGCTCAGGCAGGAAACCCTATACCATTTCAGACAAATGGTTGTCCAATCTCTTCTTAAAAACTTCCAGTGCTGGAGCATTCACAACTTCTGGAGGCACGTTGTTCTACTGGTTAATTGTTCTGTCAGGAAATTTCTCCTTAGTTCTAGGTTGCTTCTCTCCTTGATTAGTTTTCATCCATTGCTTCTTGTCCTACCCTCAGGAGCTTTGGAGAATAGCTTGATTCCCTCTTCTTTGTGGCAGCCCCTGAGATATGGGAACACTGCTATCATGTCACACCTAGTCCTTCTTTTCATCAAACTAGACATACCAAGTTCCATTTCCATATATGTTTTAGCCTCCAGTCCCCTAATCATCTTTGTTGCTCTTCTCTGCACTCTTTCTAGAGTCTCAACATCTTTTTTACATTGTGTCAACCAAAACTGGATGCAGTATTCCAGGTGTAGTCTTACCAAGTTCACCACTGTGTGATTACAAGCTCAGTGTATGCAGTCAGTGGTGCTTGTCCAATTAATCAAACTCCATTTCTAAAAATGCTGACTGGGAATTCTAGGAGTTGTGCTTGGATATATCTTAACGTTATTAATTTAAAGAAGCTAACTGTACAGTCCCATGTTTAATGAATAGTGCACTCCTATAAAGGAGAGTGGAACAGAAGGAATAGCAAGAGCTTCATTTCAAAGATTAGGTAGCCTGATTCGTGATTTGCTTTCTGTACTACATGGTGTGTGCCCAGTTTAATTAACAGCAATATTGTGAAATCACACTTCTGAATTCTGAATATCAATGCAAATGATTTCTCACAATTTTTTAAAAGTTGCCATTTCCTTCCAAAAGTACACTTATTCTTCTACACCATTTTTTTTTTCAAACTTGGCAATTTTTATGATGTGCTGGCTGGAGAATTCTGGGAGTTGCTTAGCATCATAAAGTTGCTAAGTTTGAAAAACACAGATTTACCCTGATATCCAAGGTTGTGGAGATCTCTATAAAGATTCTACTAACTTTCCTAAGACGAGGGGAAAAAAAGATGGGAAAATAATCTCTCATAAAGCTTGCTATATTGGAAAATACTATTAAATATATAGCAATATTTTTTGTTCAGTTGCTAAGTCGCATCTGATTCTTCGTGAATATAGCAATTTAAGGAAGACAATAGGAGTAAGGTAGGAGATCCGGGGCAAAGATGCAACCCCTTGCTCTACTTTTTGAAGTTTCAAGAAAACCCTTTGTTTAAAATGTCAGCAACCCACCTGGCTTTTTTGTTTTGTTTTGCTTTCTTTTGGGGGAGAGCAAGAAACTGTTCTAATGTGGCCCCAATCATCAAATATTTACAGAATCTAGAAAACAACGATGCAGTTACATAGAACACAACACTGCCACTCTTAAAATTAAGACCTTTCATAAACACTGTTACACTATTTATTTAACAGTGTAAAACATTGTTACATTGTTTAATTAGATTTTTTTAATCCCACCTTTATTACTTTAGAAGTAAACCTACCTAAAAGTCTTTCCTCCTCCTATTTCCCCCACAACAACAATCCTATGAGGTGAATTGGGCTGAGAGTGAGTGACTGGCTCAAAATCACCCAGCTGTCTTTTGTGACTAAGGTGGGACTAGAGCTCCCAGTCACCCGGTTCCTTGGTCAGCACTTAAGTCGCATCTGATTCTTCGTGAATATAGAAATTTAAGGAAGACAATAGGAGTAAGGTAGGAGATCCGGGGCAAAGATCCAGCACCAAAGTGCTCTCTTATATCATATAAATATCACTACAAAGAGAATACAAAATCTCCCTCTTCTGTTAAATCTGTACTAAAAACATTCTTCATCAGCAACAAACTTTGTTAGTAATAAAGTTGTTCTACTCTGTAATGCTTAAATGGACTCAAGGTTATAACAAGTGAAGGAGATCCGGTTTTTGTAACACTGAAACCACAACTTGAGCAAGGCAAATTAAGAACCTGGCTCCACATCAAGCCTGACTTCTAATTTACTTGGCACAGAGCTGCCAGAAATATTAGAAGTTGCATTATGCTTATGTGGTTCCAAACACTCCCACCTCACTGATGACAGGGATCGGGAGAACTCGAGGGGGTGTGACAAAGAAGAGGGGCTCAACCTATTCTCCAAAGCAACAGAAGGCAAGCCAAGAAATAATGGATTGAAACTAATCAAGGACAGAAGCAACCTAGAACTAAGGAGAAATTTCCTAATAGTGAGCAAAACTAACCAGTGGAATAGCTTGCCTTCAGAAGTTGTGGATGCTCCATCATTGGAAGTTTTCAAGAAGAGACTGGACAGCCACTTGTCTGGAATAGTATAGGGTCTCCTGTTTGAGCAGGGGGTTGGACTAGAAGACCTCCAAGAGCCCTTCCAGCTTTGTTATTCTTTAACTGTTATCTGAATGTGCCTTTCATTTTCTAAAGCAGCACACTGTTTTACTTTTCACTGTAGAAGTAATTCTGTTGATTGGCCTTAAAGAAGTACCTAATGGATGTAATGTGATCTTGAGCTGTGAATCAGAGAAAAAGGTGGCAATATTTTATACAGTAAGGAAGCATCGAGAGCCATGGTGGTGCAGTGATTAGAATGCAGTTTTGCAGGTTAACTCTGCCCATTGTCAGGAGTTCGATCCTGACCGGCTCAAGGTTGACTCAGCTTTCCATCCTTCTGAGGTCGGTAAAATGAGGACCCAGATTGTTGGGGTAAACCACTTAGATAGGGCTGTAGAGCTCTATGAAGTGGTATATAAGTCTAAGTGCTATTGCCATTGCTATCAAGAAAGAACAAGAGCAGGAATTAGAAGAAAATCAGGCCTTCTAAGTAAAGACAACAGTTCAGATGTTATTCTGATCTGTTACAGTGAAAAAAAATATATTATTGCCATTTAATTGAATGCCTTGGGCGATTTAAAAAGAATAACCCCAGAGTCTTAAATAAGTCATTTGTTCCTCCTTTGGTCCAGGACTGATCACTCAGTAATGTCCAGTCAGTGCATTGTCGTGATTTTTTTCTTGGCAGTTTGAGCATACAGTAGTATATAAACAGGCCAGGTCAAGGTAATAAAGCCAGCGTTTGGAAATTTAAGTGATGTGGAAATGCTGAAATATATTTGTACCATAACTGCAGGATACTATAAAAACCGAACAATTGTTGCAATTCTGTGTGGGACAGTGGTTGGATCTGGAATCTTGTATTATTGTTGCCATGAGACAAAAGAGAAGAAATAAGGTTGCTAGGTTGCTTTTGCCTATCATTACTCTACGTTGCATCAGTAACCACACTTCCCCAAAGGACCATTCAACAGAAGGACTGGCCTACAGGATTCTAGAGGAGGCAATTTCCTATTTCAAATTTCACAACGATACCCAAGGTGAGTGCATGCGTGTGGGAAAGGAAAAAGGACTTAAAAACAGCGTTAACCGTAAACATCTATGGAGATTCTTGGTCGTGGTTGTCCCAAAGGTACTTTTACAAAAGGCAACTGGGCTTTCTTTGTTTTTTGCTTGAAGATGTTTTGCTTCTCATCCAAGAAGCTTCTTCAGTTCTGAATGAAGAACTGAAGAAGCTTCTTGGATGAGAAGTGAAACTCTCTATATAGAGAGTTCAGGAGTGTGTGTGTGTATGTGTGGGAGGATTGTGTATGCATCTAATACATTCTCTTATTGGTGATTAGTATCATAAAGATCACAAACTACTTTTTGGTAAGAGAGTTGAGTACTGTAAAGTAGTAAGAACTTAACTATTCAGACCAAAGGAGGTTCCCATACCATATGTAAACAGGGAATGACTTCTAAACTGATTTGCTAATCCCTGTTTATCTGTATCAGGGGTGTGAAACAGGGGTGGGTTCCTCCTGGTTCGGACCGGTTCTCCTGAACCGGTAGCGACCCGCTGGTGATGTCACAATGACGTCACCGACCCGGTTCGGTCAGTGCCGCCATCTTTTTTTTAATTTTTTTTGAATTTTTTTTTATTTTTAAAATTTTTTTATTTTCCTTCTGAGCATGCGCAGAAGCCGGGTTCCGGCACTGTGCATGCGGTCGCCATCTTGTTTTTGCCTTTTTTTTAAAAAAAATCAGATTTTTCATTACTGCGCATGTACGCACCCACAAGGCGCGCCCACGTGGCGCGGGAGGGAGCAAACCGGCAGCGAGGTAAGTTGGAACCCACCCCTGGTGAGGAACAATGGTCCTTTTATGGCTTGTGGACTTCAACTCCCAGAATTCCTGAGCCAGCCATGTGCTGTATCTACTTGTATGTTTTGGATGAAATTAGAAGAAACTTTCCATAACACGTAATCCTAAATACAAAGCATTCCTGAGATTCACTTTCTCAGTCTTATGCACATGACTGACTATTTCTACTCCTGTGTGAAGTCAACATTTTGCAGCAGCAACCGCCCCATCCCCAGTCTAACAGCGAAGCTAATTTGGACCAGTTCGGCCTACTCAAATTACAGCCTGTGTCTTCAAGCATAACAGTAATGAAAAGACAGCAATGACTGTCATTTTCCAACGGACATTAGCCGTTAAGAGCTAATAAAAGGTGATTTGTCAAGCTAAATCTGCTTCCATCGAGACAGACCTTTCCATAGCAGTAAAATAATGGTTGATTGGCAGGTCATGAAATTAGGTGTTAGTCCATGGCAGTGCAGAGCTTGTCAAACTAGAATGATGCAAGGAAGACATCAAGGATGGGACTAGTTAAGAGAGATGGAGTTACCTCATCATCTCACTCACCACCTCAGAAATTTGTTTTCTGATATGGAGGAATTCAAGAAACTCTAAATTCAGATTTTCCTAGATTCACATTGATTGTATTACCATAAGGGCAATAGGACATGAGGAGTTATTTTTTATTCCCAGGTCAAATCTCCATAAATTCAAACCTGAAGATTTTGAGAAAATGAGGGAACAAGTAAAAACAAGTAAACAAGATAGGGAAGGGAACTATTACGGTTCTGCCTCTATTGGCCTTCTAATTTCTTTCTTTTTTCTTATCTATTTTAAACTAACATCTGTTCCAACCTCTTGAAACTGGTTTCATAAGATAAGATGAAATATGGACACTTGTTTTCTCTGTAACCATGACAGAATGGATGCTTATGCAAAGGAACCTTGGGCTTCCACTCCATAACCCAGATGGCAGATGGAGATTATGGGATTCAAAGTCCACATTAAGAAAGATGTTGTAAAATTACCCGGGCTGAGTTTGGGTGTGATTGTGCAAAGCAGTGTTTCTCACACTTGGCAGGTTCCAAATAGGTAGATCTCAACTCCCGGAATATGGTAGCTGAGGAATTTTGGGAATTCTTCCAGTCAACATACAGTAGAACCTCTGGTCACGAATGCTTCTGACCACGACCAAATCGTGTTCCGACCAAAATATTCACAATTTTTTTGCGGTCGATTTCCCCTTCCGCGCCACTTTTTTTGTAAGCGCCAAATTTCCAAAATTAGGTTTGGGTCACGACCAAATCGGGTTGCGACCAAAGTTATGGAACGAATTATGGTCGTGACCAGAGGTTCTACTGTATCTGGAAGTTGCTCAGATTGGGAAAGCTGGCATAGATGAAGGGATGCTAGACTCAAGAGTCAACATGCTGAGGAAGTCCTGACATGCTTAATATGGAACAAAAGAGTGTGGCTGTGGCTTTGAAGGTGGTGCGGAACTTCAAGTCCCAGACAATAAGACCCATGGTGATGGAGTTTGGGAGCGGTATGTCAGCAGCAAAGCAGCCATCTGAGATTTACGATCTGCTCTTGCTAAACTGCACAATGGGTGATGTCTGCCTTTTTCGCTCTTTAAAAACCTATTGCTTTCTTGATCCCTTTGGTGTCTTGACACAAATAGCACCACAGAAACCTCATCCTATTTTAGCAGCCTCTCAAGAAGTAGTCAAGGACCCATTTCTTCTGCTAATGCAATGATCTGGCCATGGCCAGATAGCTTCATATTGATAGCTTCTGATCCACAATGATGTTTTTTTATGGAGAGCATAACTGCTGATTGGCTGAAGTGGGGGTTTATGGTTCAGGGAATGCTTACTGCAGAATCTGAAATCCAAGCCAGCAGCAGAAGAAACTGATCTCTGTATTTTGTTGTTTTTTCTATTCAATCAAGTCTCAGACAAGGGTTTTCAGAAGTGGTTGCCATTGCTTCCTTCCTAGGGCTGAGAGATAGTGACTGGATTTCTAGCTGGATGTCTTAACCACTACACAAACAGGCATGTAGAGCTTCCATGAAATTGCCATTCAATGCCAATTCTGTAGGAGAATTATGGACTTACAACATGCCTACCTAGTATTATTTATTACCTCCTCCTCCAACCTCCTTCTTTATATCATGTCCAGTAAAAAGAAAATCTAGCGAGGCTCCCTTGAGCAGTCATAAAAAAGAGGAATTAAGTGCAGAAATGGATCAGTAACAAGAAGAGAACAATCAATATCAATCATTGGATTTAGAAAAAAAAACTGATGATCAATTTTCTAAAAAAAATATGCTGTTAGTGTTTTATCAAAAATGCACAATAATCCTTTTCAGCAGATTCAAGGAGAAGGGGATTTTAAAAGATCAAGAATGACCTAGCCTTCCCAATTCTTCTGGAACACGGCAACAGTCAGATAATTTACGTAAGGAGAAAAGATATAAGATACATAAAAAGAAAAAAAAAAGAAAAAGCTAGGGGAATGGGACAAAAGAATAAGAATTGGAATTTGTGAGAGACCAAAGGAAAATGGCTAAAAAGGAAGGCTAGTGGAAAGGAAAAAAGAAAATAAGGTTCATATTAATAGACTTAAGAGAACTGTATTAATATTATTAATGGTAGATAGCTGATTAAGTTAAGGATTTATGGTAAAATGGTTTAGTAGTAATCAAGCTATATGATGTATATTATTTATGGCAAAATAGATTTAGTAGAAAAAGTGGGGTGGGAAATTTGGCATATTTTTAATTGTGGATTGTTAATTAAATTTAAGGGTTTTTGTTGTAAGATTTGAGGATGATGATGTATACTGATTAGAGCAAAGCAGAACAGTAGATGAAATGTGAAAAGGAAATTTGTTATATTTTTAAAGATAATTTATTAAATTAAATTAATTAAAATATGAGAAGCTGAAATATACTGGGACAGAAAATATGAGAAATGTATGCAGTAAATAGGAGAATTGCTGTTATTGTAAGGGATTAGTAAGATGGGCGATTAGTAAATATTATGTATGTATTAAGAAGAAAATTAAGTTAAGATAAAGAAATATGTAATGAGAATATTATGGGTTGGAATTGAAACAGAGTGTGATAATGGAATGGATTATGTATATGAAAAGCTATGTAATAGTGAGCCGGACAACAACACTTTGTGCAGAAAATATGAAAAATTTTAAATTGTTTTAATGTCTAATGTTTTAATGTTTTATTATTGATTAGGATGTTTTATAATGTTTTTTATGATGTTTTTAATGTTTTTTTGTTTGTTGTTAAGCCGCCCAGAGTCCTTTGGGAGTTGGGCGGCATACAAATATAATAAATCTATAATCTATAATCTATAATGTTTGTTGGGAAGAAATAAAAAAAACTCTTTATAAAAAAAATATATTACGTAATGCCCAATGCAACGTAATCTCTTTAGCCATGTTTGGCGAACCAACCAAAACACTCCTATGTGGAAGAGAAGAGGCAGAACAACCTAGAATCTATCAATAAAAAGAACCTTGTTGCTTTGAGAACTGGGATGGTGTAGCGGTGAAGGTGTTGGACTAGGAGGGGGGAAATCCAGGTCCAACACTACTCTCAATCATAAAATCTCCCTGGGGGGGCTCCCTGGGGGGCTCTTGTCTCAACTCAACTGGTATTGTTATTGTAGGGGAAAAATAGGGGAGTGAGGTCTATGTTGTTCAGATTTCCTAAAGGAAATCTAGCTACGGTAATAAAATAATTCCGGTTGGTGCAACTAACAATTTTAACAATAAACCAATCAACAAAAGTCCAGAAACAATTCAGTTGTTTCACATTTTGACCATAGTCATTCACTGATATGAATTTATTTCATTTTATCCGTATTTTGTCTTTCTCTGCTTTCTGATACTAGCTGGCCAATATATTGTTTTCTATTTCACTATGTCTCTAGCTTTTCCTTATCGGCTATTCTTTATTTATTTATCAAGTTTCCACACAGCCCATCTCATCTGAGTGACTCTGGGCAATTTACAAACAACAAAATAAAGCAATATAAAGCATGACTAAAAGCACAGTTAAAAGTGAAAGTCAGAGTTAAACAATTCAGAAGGCTAAAAGATTTAGCCTCCCTCAAGCCACCAGCCATCCCCAGGGTTCCATCACACTCTTAAGCTTGAGTTAGACTTGTCTGCAACTGTGTGTAAGCATCAACGCATATCTATGGTGCAGAGGGGTTGATGGATAAGAGGGGTTGATGGATAAGCATATGTTGCAGTTAGTTGTGGAGGGGCTGACAAACACACACACCTCCCAAATCTCAACTATGTGTTATATGGAGATGCCTGTCCTGCATGCTGATTGGTGGATCTGACTTCCTATTGGGAGCCGAGCAGAAGGCAAGGGACATTTGTTTGCGCACCCCCTAGTCCAGGGATCGGCAACTCACGGCTCTGGAGCCGCATGTGGCTCTTTCATCCCTCTGCTGCGGCTCCCTGTCGCTCAAAATATGTGTCACAACTGCCAATGTGCGACACCCACCGGGCACGCGATTTATTGAGCTTTTCGACACCCCCCCCCCCCGTAGGTTTTGTGGCTCCCGGTGTTTTCTTTTCTGTGGGAAACTGATTCAAATGGCTCTTTGAGTGTTTAAGGTTGCTGACCCCTGCCCTAGTCAGAATGTTAACATTTGCAGAAGTATAAATGCAACAACTATACAAACGTCTCCGAACAACAGATACGTTCCCTGACGTGCACTGATGCCGAAGTCTAAATCACGCTTTAGACCTTCATGCTAATTGACTTTGTTAGGTGTTTTTTTTCAATAGGTGAATACCCCTCCATTCCCTTGTCTGCAATGTATATTAAGAGAGAAGAAATATGTGTCCTATATTTATAGAATATTATGCCACCTATTTTTCTCCACCTAATAGATGTTGAGTGTGCCTCTTCCAATGACCTTCCTTGAGTAAATCTTGGAGGCAATTTTTCAGATGGATCTTGCAGCTTCCAAGGATTCATTTGTAACATGGACTTTCAGTTACAGTACCTGCCTTTATATCTCTTCCTACATTATAATGATGTCAATTTTCCCAATCGGATGCTCTCCAAATGTAATAGGAAATACAATTCAGAGGACAGTAGCCAGGAATTTTGGGAAATATAGTCCAACTATCTTTAGAGGTTCAAGAAAGCCATTCTAATGATATTTTGCCTAAGATTATTCTCACTGGCAAGATTAGTTCAATAAATCTATTTTATAATGCCCAAGGTTCTTCCTTAAATATTCTGTGGCCTACAATTCATCCAGGTGTATATGCTTTTCACTTACTATTATGCCTATCAAACTGACTTTTTACTTGATCTAGGATTAGAAGAAAGAGTGTAACTGGATGAAGGTCACCCAGGAAGTTTTCATCATAATCACTAAACCAGTCTGGTGAAGAATGGGATGGAGAGTAAGAAAATGGAGAATAAGAAAAAAAGGTAGGAAAACTTCTGCTATAGCTCCCAGTCCATTCTGATGAAAGGATTAATTTTGCTTTTACTCACCTCTAACTAAGGCTTTTGCACATGATAGAAGAGGATGCAAAAAGTCAACCCCACTAGATGGATCAGACCAGGAAATCAATAGCAATAGCAATAGCACTTAGACTTATATACCGCTTCATAGTGCTTTACAGCCCTCTCTAAGCGGTTTACAGAGTTAGCATATTGCCCCCAACAATCTGGGTCTTCATTTTACCCACCTCAGAAGGATGGAAGGCTGAGTCAACCTTGAGCCGGTGAGATTTGAACCGCCGAACTGCAGCTAGCAGTCAGCTGAAGTAGCCTGCAGTGCTGCACTCTAACCACTGCGCCACCTCGGCTCTGTTCCACAATTCCACAAAATTCCACAAAATTCCACAAAAGACTAAAACTAATTTTATTGAGATTACCTGTTACAACAAAATCTTGCAAATCTGTTTGTGCTATTCTATATGATCCACTTCCAAACATTATCTGGCTGTTCTGGATTTTAAAATGCTTTGGTTCCTTTTCATAGGCAACAGCACCTGCATATCTTCATCAAGATCATCTTTCTTGTTCTCTACACAAAGTGATGCTTGCTAGGACGTGCTGTAGTAGCGCTAGGGACCAATTGTGGCTGTATATACACACATACAGCCTTAGTAAGACCACACCTGGAATACTGCATTCATTTTTGATCACCACATCATAAAAAAAAACCATGTTGAGACTTTGGAAAAAGTGCAGAGAAGAGCAACTAAGATGATTAAGGGCCTGGAGACTATAACCTATGAAGAACAGTTGCAGGAATTGGGTATGGCTGGTCTAGCGAAAGGAAGGACTAGGGGTGACATGGTAGCTGTGTTCTAATATTTTGAGGATCTGCCATAAAGAAGAGGGGGTCAACCTATTTTCCAAAGCACCAGAATGCAAGACCAGAAACAATGGATGGAAACTAATCAAGGAGAGAAGCAACCTGGAATTAAGCAAAAATTTCCTGACAGCAAGAACAATCAACCAGTGGAACGGCTTTGCCTTCAGAAGTTGTGGGTGCTCCAACACTGGAGGCTTTTAAGAAGAGACTGGACAACCACTTGTCTGAAATGGCATAGGGTCTCCAGCTTGAACAGGGGGTTGGACTTGAAGACCTCCAAGGTCCCTTCCAGATCTATTCTGTATGTACCTACATACTTTTCATAAGGGACTATAAAGTCAGAAGTATGAATCCAAAATAAAGAAAGAGCGGTGGCATTTGGGAGCAGTGATTCAGCAGCTCATTCTGAAATGCAGGAACTCCACACAATAGCCTTTCGTGACCAAGGAGAAATGACTCCATGTCCAGAAGGCACGTTCATGTCCTGGCATTGTCTTATTTATTTAAAAAGGAGCTAAGGCCGGTTAACATTTCATTAGAAAAAAATAAATGAATGAAGCGCAATTTCACAATTAAGTTCACCAGGCATAACTGCAGTCCTATGCATCATTAGCCTGGAGTGAGTTGCACTGAACTTACTTCTGCTTACTTTCGATTGCATCATATTATTTGCTGGTTTTAGAGTCTTCATGTCTCCTTAATCTTTACAGCTTTATTATGTTGTTTTATTACGTTATGAATACCATCCTGGGATTGCATCTGGTAATGAAATGATATTGAAAACTTAGAGTAAACAAGTAGATTCACTCTTTCATTTGTCAGAACAGGGAAAGTCTGTCAATTGCCATGATGATTCAACATATTACATACCCGTAGCTATTTTCTTGAAGAGGGTGGGGGGAATAATTTTTCAAACAAGATTTGAAAAAAGGCCTTGGATCTTTGTCACAACTAGTACAGGTGCTACTTGACTTACGACCACAATTGAGCCCCAAATTTCTGTTTAGTGAGACATTTGTTAAATGAATGTTGCCCCATTTTACGACCTTTCTTGCCACAGTTGTTAAGTGAATCACTGCAGTTGTTAAGTTAGTAACCTGGTTGTTAAATCAGTCTGGCTTCCCCATTGACTTTGCTTGTCGGAAGATCGCAAAAGGTGATTACCCTGAGACACAGCAACCGTCATAAATATGAATCAGTTGCCAAACACCTGAATTTTGATAATCTGACCATGGGGATGCAGCAAAGATCATAACTGTGAAAAACGGTCATAAGTCACTTTTTTCAGTGCCGTTCAGGGGTGGGTTCCTCCCGGTTTGAACCAATTCTCCCGAACCGGTAGCGGCCCGCTGGTGACGTCACGATGACGTCACCGGACCGGATCGGTCGGTGCCGGTCCGTGGGGGCTGCCATCTTTTTTCTTTTCTTTTTTAAATTCGATTTTTTTTAATTTTTTTAAAAAAATTTCCCCTTCTAAGCATGCGCAGAAGCCGACTTCCAGCACTGTGCATGCAGTCATCATCTTTTTTCGGCTTGTTTTGATTTTTTGGGGGATTTTTTGGGGATTTTTTCCTACTGCGCATGTGCGCGCCGTGCACGAGGCGCGGGAGGGAGCGAACCGGCAGTGAGGTAAGTAGGAACCCACCCCTGGTGCCGTTGTAACCAGGGGTGGGTTCTACTTACCTTCCCCACCGGTTCGCATTGTGACGGAAGTGCACGTTTTGCGTGCGTCCCTACCCGAAAATGATCCTCTGCGCATGCTCAGTACTTTAAAAAAAAAACCTTCCGTGTTGCAAACGAGGCAACGAGCACGGAAAACAGCTGCAGAGCGGCAATTCAATCTGCCGCCCCTGATCAGCTGGGCTTCAGAAGCAAAAATAACGGTCAGTATAAACAAGGGGCAGGCGGGCGGGCCCACTTTCAGGGACACAGAGAACCGGTTCGCTCTCGGCTTGGAGTCAGAGCTACCGGTTCTAAAGAACCAGTCCGAACAGGCAGCAACCCACCACTGGTTGCAACTTTGAACGGTCATTAAATGAACTGTTGTAAGTCGAGGACTACCTGTGCCAAAGCAGTGTGTGAACAATTTTGTTTGGGCCTGGGGTAGTGTTTGAATTAGAGATTGCCAGGAAATTCCTGGGAAGTATACTAGAAGTTGAAAAAACTGTAAATCTGGGAAGCCCTGTGATTGCACTTCTGTTTCTCGCACAACAGAACAAAAGTTTCATCGGTGGCCCAATTTACACAAATACGTTTGTCACTTGCTAATGGCAGAGACTTTCATGTGTGAAAAAGCTAGAAGAGATTAAAAAAAACACACAACAATAACAATGCGATTAATGTGTTGCCTTAGGGTCAATTCACACCTTCAGTCATCAAGATTTACCACAGAAAATATTCATGGAATCAAGACTTAATAGCTGGAGAGGGTAAAAGAACTGAAGAATGCAAATACTACGGAAAGTAACTCTCCCACCTTATAGGAATAGAAAAGAGAGGCATATCTTTGTTTCCACTGTTGGCCAATTTTTCCCCATCCAAATGTTCCTAAATTCAATATACATCCCAACTAGTCTTATTTGGGATTTTATTTTTGTTTTCCATGTCTGGCTGCTACTTTAAGGACTAACATGTATGGATTTCCTTGAAAAGCCCAACTTCTTTCCTTGCAAAAACATACAATCCATAGGGCTTGAATGGATCTCAGAGGTCTTCTAGTCCAACTCCCCAGCTCAAAGCAGGAGACCTTATTTACCATCCTGGTCAAATGGTTGCCCAGTCTATTTTTGAAAACCTCCAATGATGGAGTACTCACAATCCGAGGAGGCAAGCTATTCCATTGATGAATTGCTTTCACAGTCATTTCTCCTTACTTTTAGGTTGGATCTCTCTTTAACAAGCTTCCACCTCTTACTTCTTGTTCTGCCCTCTGGTGCTTTGGCGAATAAGTCAATGGCCTCTTCTCTGTGAGAGCCCCTCAAGTACTAGAAGATAGTTATCATGTTCCCCCAATCCTTCCCTTCGATAGGTTGGACATACCTAGACATACCCCTCATACGATATAGCCTCCAGGCCCTTTATCATCTTTATCAGGGGTGTCAAACTCGATTTCATTGAGGGCCGCATCAGGGTTATGTTTGGCCTCGGGGGGGGCACAGTGGGCGTGGCCAGGGTGGGTGTGGCCAGTTTGACATTACTCGTGTCGGGGGCACCTGTGGTGGCCCAAGTGCTCTGCCAGTGAAAAGAGGCTCCCGAGCTCCATTTTCGGCTGGGATGACCTCCTGCAACCCTCTGCCAGCAAAAACGGAGCTTGGGAGGTCCCGCGTGCAGCCCTCCCGAGCTCCATTTTCATTGGCAGAGGCTCCGCGGGCCAGTCCTTCACTGTTTCCAGGGTGGTCCCACGGGCCAGATCTAAGGACTCTGCGGGCCGGATCTGCCCCCCCGGGCCCTGAGTTTGACACCCCTGATCTTTATTGTTCTTCTCCGCACACAATCTAGGGTCTCTGCATCTTTTTTGTATCAAAAAAGGGAGTGGTCCCGCTTTCTGTTTTCACTCTAAGCAACATCTTTAGAAGAGATAGATTGCCAGTGGCAGAACATGCTATCTTTGAAGCCAGCAATTAGAAGGGTTTCAAGAAAGAAAGTGTAAGATGTGTTGCTTCCTTCCTTAGAGTCCTTTATTTTAGGGACAGACTTACAGAGAAACACAGAGAAGACCAACTGAGAAAGAAATCAAAGTAACATTACAAATGTTGAAGAAGTAGTCCACGTGTCACGATTAACTTCCCGAAATCAATAAATGGTCAATACATGTTTATAAATATCTGTACCCCGTGTCTCCAATTTTTTTATGCTGAGAAGGGGAGAGGGGGTATATGGAAATCTCCCCAGGTGCTCTTGGACTACGATTTCAGCCAGCAGGGCCAGTAATAAGAGATGCAGAGACATGAACCTGTCCAAGTTTACAGTATTAATATATCTCTCACGTCATCAACCCAATGTTCACAAAATTCATTATTGGCTCATGAATCCTGGTTTGCTAACTATGTTAACTATAACGCTCAACTTGAACATAATCTAGAATGATTCAGATTCAGATTTACAGAGTTGGAAGGGACCTTGTAGGTCATCTAGTCCAACCCCCTGCCCAAGCAGGAGACCCTACCATTTCTGACAGATGGCAGTCCAAACTCTTCTTGAAAGCCTCCAGTGATGAAGCTCCCACAACTTCTGAAGGCAAGCTGTTCCATTGGTTGATTGTTCTCACTGTCAGAAAATTTCTCCTTATTTCTAGGCTGAATCTCTCCTTGATCAGTTTCCATCCATTATTCCTTGTCTGGCCTTTGGGTGCCTTGGAAAATAGCTTGACCCCCTCCTCTTTTTGGCAGCCCCGCAAATATTGGAACACTGCTATCATGTCTCCCCTGGTCCTTCTCTTCACTAGACTAGCCATGCCCAGTTCCTGTAATCGTTCTTCATATGTTTTAGTCTCCAGTCCCCTAATCACCTTGGTTGCTCTTCTCTGCACTTTTTCTAGAGTCTCAACATCTTTTTTATAGTGTGATTCCTCCATATCTGTTTGCCTGATTGTGCAACTGAACTTATCCACAACAAAAACCTCATCTTATGATTTATCAAGCCTGAATACAAGCAGTCCACCATTTTTTTTAGTCATTGGAAATTACAACAGCACTGAAAAAAGTGATTTTCGACTGATCCTTGCACTTAAAACGGTCTCAGACCATTGCAGAATCCCCATGGTCATGTGATCAAAATTCAGGCAATTGGTAAGTGGCATGTGTTTATGTGAGTTGCAGCATCCCGGGGTCGCATGATTGCCATGTGCAACCTTCCCTACCAGCTTCCAAGAACAAAAAGTCATAAAATCAGGAATAGCAATAGCACTTAGACTTATATACCGCTTTATAGTGCTTTACAGCCCTCTCTAAGCGGTTCACAGAGTCAGCATATTGCCCCCAACAATCTGGGTCCTCATTTTACCCACCTCAGAAGGATGGAAGGCTGAGTCAACCTTGAGCCGGTGAGATTTGAACCGCCGAACTGCAGCTAGCAGTCAGCTGAAGTAGCCTGCAGTGCTGCACTCTAACCACTGCGCCACCTCGGCAACAGGATCTCCTAAAGGGACTTTCCAAATGCTCAGTTTCTTTGACCTTTCACTTGCTCTGACTTTCTATCATTACAGGTTTGTAATGGAGGGAGTCAACCTCTTCTCCAAAGCACCTGAAGGCAGGAGAAGAAGCAATGGATGGAAACTAATCAAGGAGAGAAGCAACCTGGAACTAAGAAGAAATTTCCTGACAGTTAAAACAATTAATTAACAATTAAACAATTAAACAGTTGGAACAACTTGCCTCCAGAAGTTGTGAATTCTCCAACACTGGAAGTTTTTAAGAAGAGATTGGATAACCATTTGTCTGAAGTGGTATAGGATTTCCTGCCTAAGCAGGGGGTTGGACTAGAAGACCTCCAAGGTCCCTTCCAATTATTCTATTCTATTCTATTCTATTCTATTCTATTCTATTCTATTCTATTCTATTCTATTCTATTCTATTCTATTCTATTCTATTCTTCTAATTCTATTCTAATTCTAATTCTGTTCTGTTCTATTCTATTATTCTAATTCTATTCTAGTTCTAGTTCTAGTTCTAGTTCTAGTTCTAGTAATTCTAATTCTATTCTATTCTATTCTATTCTATTCTATTCTATTCTATTCTATTCTATTCTATTCTATTCTATTCTATTCTATTCTATTCTATTCTGTTTAGATAAGTATGTGGTGGTGTTTTTTGTTGCCTCTATTGTGCTCTCCCAATTTTTAGGTAATGCCCAAGAAGGAAAGAACGAAACTTCAACTATTCCTGCTTGGGTTGTCTTGTGAGAAGAGGCAAGCAGAGAAATTCCCCCAGTGGCTCATTTTTTCCCAAAATTCGGAAAAGAGTGCAAGTAGCACGGAAGTCATTGTACAGAGCTAACAGAAGCACTTGAAGCAGAGGTGGGTTCTTACCGGTTCTAACCGGTTCTTTAGAACCGTTAGCAACTCGGCGATGATGTCACGGAGCCGGTTCTGTTGGTGTCTCCATGGGCGCCGCCATCTTGGATTTTGCTTCTGCGCATGCGCAGAAGCTAATTTTTGATTGCTGCGGGAGGCGCGCACACGTGAAGCGTGCGCGCGCACGGCACGACCCTGTGCGAACCGGCAGCAAAAGGATCCAGAACCCACCCCTGACTTGAAGAGGTAATGAAAACCTTCCTTTGCTGCATCTACCCTCACCGTGATTTAGATTCCTTCTTCTTCTTCTTCTTTTTTTTTTGTAATATTGAAGAGGCAATAAATATTCTCCTCTTTGCTGCTCTTGCTGCCAAGAGAATGATCTCAAGGCCTGCAGCAAGCTGATTAACAGGAGACAGACGAAATTTGCACAAACCAGCCTGCGTTTCAAGAAAGAGAAGGAAAAGGTGGAGCTCTCCAATCCAGCAAAAGTGAAAGAGTGTGCAAATAATGGTGCACGGCAACTCTGTGGCTGTAGGAGTACAAAGGACGCAGCCCTCAACCCTGTTCTGGGGTAGGTATCTGAAAACCTTCTACACATTCATTGTACTACAGGCAGTCCTCAACTTATGACCACAACTGAGCTTGTTTGAGCTAAGTGAGGAATTTGTTAAGTGAGTTTTACTCCCATTTACGACTTTCCTTGCCTGTTTGTTAAGCGAATCACTGCCGTTGTTAAGTTAGTAACGCGGTTGTTAAGTGAATCTGGCTTCCCCATGGACTTTGCTCGTCAGAAGGTCGCAAAAGGCAATCACGTGACTCCGGGACACTTCAACCGTCATAAATATGAGTCAGTTGCCAAGCACCTGAATTTTGATCATGTTACAATGGTCGTAAGTGTGAAAAACAGTCATAAATGACTTTTTTCAGTGCTGCTGTAACTTTGAACGGTCAGTAAGTGAACTGTTGTAAATCGAGGACTTCCTTTATAAGTAGTCCTTGACTTAACAACCATTCATTTAGTGACATTTTGAAGTTACAACAGCACTGAAAAAAGGGACTTATGACCACACTTAGGACCGTTGCAGCATCCCCATAGTCATGTGATCAAAATTCAGATGCTTGGCAACTGACTCATATTTATGATGGTTGTAGTTGCGAGGTCATGTGCTCATCATTTGCAACCTTCTGACAAGCAAAGTCCATGGGGAAGCCAGACTCACTTAACAATCATGATACTAATTTAACAACTGCAGGGATTCACTTAACAACTGCAGCAAGAAAGGTCATAACACGGAGGAAACTCACTTAACAACTGTTTCACTTAGCAATGGAAATTTTGGTCTCCGTTGTGATTGTAAGTGAAGGGCTACCTGTGACTGTGTAGATAAGTGTCACGGATCCGATATAACCCTCTACAGTTAGTTCTCGACTTACAACAGTTCGTTTAGCAACCGTTCAAAGCAGAGGTGGGTTGCTCCTGGTTCGGAAGAACCGGTAGCAGGAATTCCCCCCCTGTTCGCCGAATCGGGAGTGATCGCCAGTTGGCCACGCCCATGAATCGGCTCTCTCGCGGTGCCGTAGGTGGCACCATTTTGTTTTTTGCTTCTGCGCATGTGCAGAAGCTGGGTTTTTGGCACTGTGCATGTGCGCACGCCCCCACGCGGCGTGGGAGGAAGCAAACTGGTGGCGAGGTAAGTTAGAACCCACCCCTGGTTCAAAATTACAACGGCACTGAAAAAAGTGACTTAGAACTGTTTTTCACACTAACGACCGTTGCAGCATCTCCACAGTCACGTGATCAAAATTCAGGCACTTGAAAAAGGGGTTGCAGTGTCCCGGGGTCATGTGATCACCTTTTGTGACCCACTTCTGACAAGCAAAGTTAATGGGGAAGCCAGATTCACTTAACAACTGCATTGCTAACTTAGCAGCTGCCGTGATTCACTTAACAATGGTGGCAAGACAGGTCGTAAAATGGGTCAAAATTCATTGAACAATTGTCTCCCTTAGCAACAGATATGGGCTCCATTGTGGTTAAGTCGAGGATTACCTGTAATACGAAATGTGACTGTGTAGATAAGTGTCACGATCAATGTTCCCTTTAACAGTAGAAAACGCCGCGCGGCAGTTAGAAACTGCCGCGCGGCGCTCTCTTTTCATGTGCGCGGCCGCGCAGGCGCGCAGCCTCTGCCATTAGAAAATGCTGTGCGGAAGTTGGAAACTACCGCACGGCGTTCTCTCGTTACGTGCGCGGCCGCGTGGCCGCACACCTTAGAGGGAACGTTGGTCACGATCCGATATAGGTCTCTATCTGTGTGCTCCACAGTTAACATACATGTATGCCCTTTGAAAGCACGCATGTTGAAAAAGGCTACATTCAGTATAAAGAAATGGATCCTGTTCCAGGAAAATCCACTGCATTGTGGCTTCCGCCAGTCCACTGGGGCCCATTATAGTAACAGCGTGTCCATTCAGCCTGATATATAAATTACTAATGTAAATTAATGGATAATTGAAGCCCTTTGATCCCAGATATTTAAATAATTAAACAGGGAATTAACAGAGGAGAAGGCAGGAGCAAAGGAAAAAGACAATCTTTAACTCCAGAACTAGAAGAGTTTGTCTTGAGGGGAAAGAAAAACAGCCAATATGTTTCTTTAACTAATATTGTCAGCTGCAGTGCATATTGTTATAGACGGGCTATTTTATACCAGGTTCCCATTTTTTTAAAAAATATCTGTAGAAGTGATCCTCATTTTAGTAGCATGTACACGTCAGCAGAACTGAGCTTCTATGGTTATCTCTTAGAGCAGTGTTGGCGAACCTTTTCGGCACCGAGTGCCGAAACGGAAGCGCGTGTGTGCATGCGGGGGAGCGCCGGAAACCGAAAGAGCAGGTGAGCTTCCGGTTTCCGGAGTGCGCATGTGTGCCGGTCACATGGTCTTCCAGTTTCTGGCGCACATGCGCGTGCGAAGA
Source organism: Thermophis baileyi (assembly GCA_003457575.1). Lineage (NCBI taxonomy): Eukaryota > Metazoa > Chordata > Lepidosauria > Squamata > Dipsadidae > Thermophis > Thermophis baileyi. The sequence goes on from QLTV01002671.1 coordinate 272,270, forward strand.
CCAGCTGGCCGGCACTCCCCTGCGTGCAAACACGAAGAAGCTCCCGTGCACGTGAAGATGAAGAAGCTCCCACACACGCAAAGACGAAAAAGCTTCGCGTGCACGGGAGCGCCGGAAACCAGAAGAGCAGCTCCCTGGCACGCATGCGCGCATGAAGACCAGGTGCCCGGCGCACATGTGCACGCCGGAACCCAGAAGAGCAACGGGCGATGGCTGGTGTTCCCGGAGAGATGGCTCTGCGTGCCACTTCTGGCACGCGTGCCATAGGTTCGCCATCACGGTCTTAGAGAAAGAACACAACGAGGGTTTTGTTGCAGTTGATGTTGTGTTTCATTTTATGACAGCTCAGTAAACTGGAAATCTATTATTCTGTTTAATCAAAATATAACTTTTCTCCCTAGGATCAAGCAGTGAAAATCTAAGTTTTGCATGTGCTTAGAAACTAGTTATGCTTGTTGTCCTACATCTTCTCTCAAAATAGTTTTGCAATTATTTTTAAGTGCATCTTTTTTTTTTGGAATGAAGAAATCCACATGTAGCAGTTCTGAAAAAATGGCAAACAGACCATCCAAAGGAAGAAAGTTTTTTTAAAAAAAGGCAACCTAACCCCTACTACAGATGTCTGCTGAGTTCATTGCTATTACATCTGCTAAGGAGGAAGCCAGATGTTCAATATCACTGAGAGAACTGTTGCTTTTCCAAATATTATACCCTGTGGTAATCTCTACTCTGATTTACATTCAGAATGAATTCACACAACCACAAGTGGCCACCTCATTGGCATATGTGAAAGAGCCATCCCAAGCATCAGAATTTCCCAATCAAGTTCAAATTCTGACCGCTTGTCACTCAAAGTTCCACTGACAGGTATGACAGCTTTCTAGTCACTTGGTTAAAGACGGCACATCTCGTTCTCAGCTGGAAAATCTACCTCAGGTCGTAGAATGTTATAAAAATGTGCCATCTGGATTCTTTTCAGTCTGGGTTCAGGTCAGGTCATAGTACAGAGACAGCTTGTGGGTCATGCTTGTGGGTGAGTGTGGAGGTCTCAAGATGGAGGTGCTACAACTGTCCTGGCCCTCCTGGAGCTACTTAGTGGCTTTGATACCATTGGCCATGGTGTCTTTCTGGACCAGCGTCAGGGACTGGAAGTGGGAGACACTGTTTTGTGTGTGTGTGTGTGTGTGGGAGGTCTACGCCTAGGCTATTTAGTGTGGGGTGCCTCAGGTTCAGGTTTCACATTGCTTCTTCTTAACATCTACATGACCCCCCCCCCCCGAGTGAGGTCATTTGATGGCGTGGAGTGAAACATCATCAGAACATTGATTATATCCACTTATCTCTACCCCTGGCTGATTCTGTTTTAGTGCTGAGCCAGTGCCTGGAGGCTGTGAGGGTCTGGATGGGGAAGAATCAGCTCTGGTTCAACCCTAGGAAGACAGCTTTGGAGTTCTGACCTCCCAGGTGACGTAATATTTTTGGCTGTCAGTCGGATAGTATTTCCCAGGACAGAACTGATGTACAATTTGAGGCTTCTCCTGGACTTGTGGCTCCTATTGCAGGGAAGATAGAAGCCACAGCTAGCAAACACTTTGCTAGATTGTGCCCATTCTTGGATTGGAAGGCTTTGCTTATGGCTATTCCTGCTTTGGTCACTTCTTGGTTGGACTATTGCAGTGTGCTCTACATGGGACTGCCCTTGAAGACTATCTAAAAGCTACAACTGGTCCAGAATGCTCCAGCGGGTCTATGACAATTCGCTGTGGCCAATTCGCCACAGCCAACTTGCCATGGCCAACTCTCCGTAGGACAACTCACTGCGGGACAAGAGTTACACTAATATCAAAGAAACGGTGGAATAAAATCATTAAAGAAAGGATGCAAAAGGAGGGAGAGAATGAAATGTGAATGACAAAAATTAAAATACATTCTAGATTATGTTCAAGTTGAGCGTTATAGTTAATATAGTTAGCAAATCGGGAATCATGAGCCAATAATGGATTTTGTAAACATTGGGTTGATGACTGCAGAGATGTATTAATACTGTAAATGTTGCACCGATTCATGGCTCTGCATCTCTTATTACTGGCCCTGCTGGCTGAAATTGTAGTCCAAGAGCACCTGGGGAGATTTCCATATACCCCCTCTCCCCTTCTCGGCATAAAGAAATTGGAGACACAGGGTACAGATATTTATAAAAATGTATTGACCATTTATTGATTTCGGGAAGTTAATCGTGACCCGTGAACTACTTCTTCAACATTTGTAATGTTACATTGAATTGTTAAATTGTTCTGCAGTGAGTTGTCCCATGGCAAGTTGGCCATGGAGTGTTGGCCCATGGAGAGTTGGCCAAGGTGAGTTGACCACAGCAAGTTGGCCGTGACAATTTGGCCATGGTGAGTTGACCGCAGCGAGTTGGCTGTGGCAAGTTGTCCCATTCTGTCCTTAGCAGCTCACACAGTGCTGCCATAGTCTACTCAGGTCATACCATTGTTGTGCAAGTTAGATGGGTTCCCAATTTCTTTCTGGATGCAATTCAAGATGCTGGTCCTTACTTTTAAAGCCTTACATAGCATGGGATTAGGTTATTTGTGAGATTGTCTCTCCTTGAGGGTATTTGCCCATCTCATCAGGTTGGATAGACTGGGGATGATCCAAACCTCTTCTCTGAAATGTTGCCATTGAATAGAATCTACAAAGTGTGCCTTTTCCATAGCAGCCCCTGCCCTGTGGAACACCCTTTGCCATGAAATTTGGCAGGCACCTAGTCTTTTAACCTCCTGAAAAGTTGTAAAGAAGAGTTCTTCCCCCCAGAATATACAGGTTGGAGCCCAGGGGTTGTTGTAAGGAAACAATGGACTCAACACTTGGTTTTTCTTGGTTTCCTCGTTTATGTTTTTATTATAGTTGTGAACCTCCTGTCAGGGTTCCAAAAAACACCCCCAACAAAATAAAACTCCAAGGCTAGAAATTCCTCAAAGTTCCAATTTATTAGAGATGTCATGTTGGCACATCTGGGAAAACCCGAATCTGAAAGCTTCCAGGTTTTCCCCACCCAGTTGAAAGTTCACAACCCTTCCCCACAGCCACAAGTTCATCACATGGTCCAATCCAATCTTCACATTCAACTGGAGACAACCCCCAGTCAGTCCCATCCAGGTGCAGGCAAGTGTCCTTGTCTCCCAGAGTAAAGAATGTTGTTATGGCTAATCTTCCACCTCTCCAACCAACCACACCCCCTCCCAATTTCCCAGGCTAAAATATGTGGCAGTTAGGAAGCTGAAAAAGAAAAGATGGCTTCCAAAACTGACACCTCCCAGGATTATTTATTACAAGATGGTGGCCACAAACAAACAAAGAAACAAAGCCACCAATTAATACATGTGACATCCCAATCTAAGAACATATATTCACCTAGTTAACACTATTGCATTTAATTAATGCCTCCTTGTTCAAGTTTCAGGCTTCCTCACTTCATTTGTTCTGCAAAGATCCAAAGGAGGAAGGTAAGGTTTACTGACTCTTTCCTATACCTCACACAAAGGGCAATTTCAGTGTCATAACCAATGATTTATCTTGGTTTACTATTCTGGTAGTTTTTACACCATAGTTCATTGATGCTGCAAATCAGGGGTGGGTTCTAACTTACCTTGCTGCCAGTTCGCTTCCTCCCGTGCCGCGTGGCCGCAGCTCGTGGGTGCGCGCATGCGCAATGCCAAAAAATCCAAAAAAAATTCCAAAAAATAATAATAATTCCCAAAACAAATTCCCCCCAAAAAAGATGGCGGCACCCACAGACCGGCACCAACCGAACTGGTTCTGTGACATCATCGTGACGTCACCAGTGGGTCACTACCAGTTTGGGCGAACCGGTCCGAACCGGGAGGAACCCACCTCTGCTGCAAATTATGATCCTAGCTGGTGTGAAGAGATCCTCTATGTTCTTGTCCTTTTCCTCAGTAACTTGTCCTTGTTGTAGGACATAACAGCTCCCGAATGGCTCAAATACTGTATAGAATGTCTCCATGGCTATACTTCCAATCCTTCACTTTGCATTTTGTTTGTATTCCCTACACCTCACCTAAAATTTAATTAAAAATGTGAGGTCCCATTTTGCTCAGGGCCTCTATATCTGTAATGGTTTGGTAGGTGAGATGGGTCTGAGAATGTGGCTATGGTTTTCTCACAATAGCAGCAGCATGCTGTGAAATTCTCTAAAATTTTAAAGAAATGGGGGAACCTTTCAAACCGGATGGCAAAAACCTTTCATTATATGCTAAAAAAATGTAGGCATATATGTAATATCATAGAGGCAGAGTTCTTTCCCACAAAATATATTTTCTCATGTCATTTGCCTCCTTATTTTATAATGTCCTACCTCTGTTTTATATCTACATCTAAATAAAAATAAATTAGGCTATCGATCATTTTCAAAGTGCTACTGTGACTCACTATTTTTTTTGGGGGGGGGGGTTCCCCCCTGCTATTGAAAAGTCATCCACATTTACTACCATGTAGATAGAATGCTTATTTTGCACACCATTAATGAAGCTATTTATCAAAATGTTTGATGTGCTAGGACCACTTTTGGTCACGCAGGACTACGGTAAACATTGTGTACACACATAATTTCAGAGCACATAACAATAAATCATAATAGAAACATGCTTCTTATTTATAAATGTGATTCTTTTACAATGTACAAGAACCTTCTACTTCTTCAGAGCTGAAGAAGCTTCTTGGATGAGAAGTGAAATGTCTTCAAAGAAAAACAAGGAAGTCCAGTTGCCTCTTGAAAAAAACACCTTTGGGACTTTTTCAAATTGGTGCCCTCAAAATCTGTTGGCCTTCATTAGTTCCATCACACTTGGGGAGTGACAGGTTACAGAAAGCTAAATAAAGGCTGGGCTCATATTAAGGATAAATCAAAGTTAAAGAACAAGTTACCATGAGTAGATCCAAATAATTTATTAAAGCAAAACCAAGCAAGCCAGGTTATGATGTAATATTGTTATTTATTTGTTTATCAAATGTCTATACTGCCCATCACACTTGTGTAAGAGTGGGTGATTCACAAGTAAAACAGTAAAATCATCTAAAAACTATAGTTAAAAACAGAGTTAAAAAACAAATTAAAACAGAATTAAAAAGAACAATTGCAGAGTTAAAAAGACAGAGGAAGCACCTTCAACCCACCAACCATTCCCAGGTCACAATGTACTCTTAGATCTCCAAGCCATGTATGTACATTATTTGTGAATCTAGACATTCAAAATTTAAGATTAATGCTGGATTAAGGGTAGGGAAACACTTATTTTCTTAGAAAAGAAAATATTAAATTTCCAATCAATTGCTAGATCCTTTTATTTGGTATCAAATGTCATAAATTGTGAACCGCAAGGATCAAGTGATCTTCCTTCCACTGTTGTTATCCAAGAAAACTAGACGGATAAGGTCATGTAGGCCAGCGGTGGGTTGCTCCCGGTTCGGCCCGGTTCTTAGAACCGGTAGGGCAGCGGGAGGCTCTGCCCACCCGCCCGGGACGCTTCTGCGCATGCGCAAACCGGTAGCAACGGGTTTTAGCACCCACTACTGATGTAGCACCACAAGCTTAGCTCCACTCAAGGGAGTCTTTTACTGTTTTAATTTGCTTAGCACTCATCTTTAATTAATGCAATTATTCCATTTAAAATAAATTTCACTAGTATCAAAGCTTCAGTAGGAGAATCTTATTCAAGAGAATTCCTATTTATAAGCTAAAGTTTTGATTCACCATGGATCATGCACAGAATACTTGAAATTTCACCTGTACAGAGATCGCAAAATAGGGCATTCAGGATAGTATTTCAAGCTAGAATAATGAGGGTACCAATAGAAGAGAATATCTGTAGCTCAGGATTGAACTGTGCAGTCGCTGGTGCTCTCTGAGCTTGGCTGTTTGCTTGCAGATGTTTCATTACCCAACTAGGTAACATCATCAGTACAGGTTGTGTGGGGTTTGCTCCCTGTTTATATACAGTATCTTGTCCTGTAGCTGCATAGAGAGAGCATATCACATGTTCACTAACACTGATGATGTTACCTAGTCAGGGAATTAAATGTCTAGAAGCAAACAACCAAGCTCAGAAAGCACCAAGGACTCTACAATATTGAGGGTGCAAGGAAGAATTTATTTGGTCTTAAAAATGGTAAGCACCACTTTTAATCATTTCTCTTTTACTCCTTATTATAGCAAATTTAAAGCATCAAATAATCAGTTGCAACTATTGCACTGAAATCTGAATAAATGTAAATGCAATATTCATGTTTCTCTCATTCCTGAATCTTCTCCCCAGTCCCACTGAATTCCTAGAATTCAAGGAACTAAAATATCACTCTATAAAAAGCATACCTAAATAATATTACAATAAAAAAAATCACATTTTATCCATTTTCCAGAGTTGTGTGCACCCCTTTCCTTTTTTTTTAATGTAATCAATTAATGGTAGCCATTTCTTTCGTAGGAAGTAAGTTCACATGATGTTTGCTACCAAAAAATGGGTGGCCCACCCTCTGGCAATGCTCTAGTATTTTCAGTATGGTTTCTATGTGCATTTGAAATATATGTACAGACTTATCTTCGCTGTTCACAAAATGAACTGAATAACATAACAGCAACAACATCTGTCCATCCCAGGTCTATGGAAAGGACATGATAGGTGAAGAAAATGCCAAATCCAAAACATCTGGTTGACTGTGCCACCAACCATGATGATGATGATGATAGAAAGAGAAAGAAAGAAAGAAAAAAAGAAAGAAAGAAAGAAAGAGGGAAAGAAAGAAAGAAAGAGGGAGGAAAGAAAAGAAAGAAGGAAGGAAGGAAGGAAGGAAGGAAGGAAGGAAGGAAGGAAGGAAAGAAAGAAAGAAAGAGAGAGAGAGGGATTGAGGGAGGGAAAGAAGGAAGGAAGGAAGGAAGGAAGGAAGGAAGGAAGGAAAGAAAGAAAGAAAGAAAGAAAGAAAGAAAGAAAGAAAGAAAGAAAGAAAGAAAGAAAGAAAGAAAGAAAGAAAGAAAGAGGGAAGGAAAGAAAGAAAGAGGGAGGGGAAAGAAAGAGGAAGGAAAAGAAAGAAAGAAAGAAAGAAAGAAAGAAAGAAAGAAAGAGAAAGAAAGAGGGAAGGAAAGAAAAAAAGAGGGAGGGAAAGAAAGAAGGAAAGAAAAAAGAGAAAGAAAGAGAGGGGGGGAGGGAGAATGCAACAAGGCTACAGAAATTGCCATAAACCCTACTGCAGATCAAATGTGAGAAACAGGACCTTAAGTCATTCCCAGCATTTCACTGTTGTCTGGAAAGTGTACAATAAATGTCCAATAGTGAAAGGAAAAAAAAATGAGTAAGAAGAGAATAGAAAATATGAAAGAAATAACCCCAGAAGGAACAATAGTTGCTTTGTAATTGCATCCTGAACTACCTTCTCATGGGGGAAAAGATTACGAAGATATTTCTGTATGTGTGTTTGTGCGTGTGTGTATGTGCATACGCTATTTGTAGTCCAAAGCAAACATTTTCATTTAAAAAAAAAGAAAAGAACCCAAGCTAAATATGGAGGAGCCAGACAGGAAGTGAAAACCATCTGGGAAACATCTGGCATGATTTTATTGCAAACCATGCAGGAGTACCAGTGCTCAAGGTACTTAATGCTTTTGCATAAATGAGGGAGGAAATAAACAACGTAGCCAAATATTTGTTGTGTTCCTTCTGTCTTCTTCTCTCTTAACTTTCTGGCTCTGGATTACACTATTTACATGAGGCTTTGGGCTAATTTCTTCTTCTTCTTCTTCAAAGGCTAGGTCCTCCACACACATTAAGAATTTCCATTTCCATTAATGTTAAGACTTTTTCCAGATATTTCATTCCTCTTCTTCTGCTTCTTAAATCTATTTGCAACACTCAGCTAAAAACATGCACTTGCTTACACCTTCAGAAACATTTTATATAAATGAAACAGGAGAAGAAGCATATAGTAAACACCCTGCCTTTTTTATTTTTACTTTTTTGGTGTTGCTGAGGCAGCCAGAAATAATGACTTTTTGAAAGAAAGAAAAAAAGAAAGAAAGAAAGAAAGAAAGAAAGAAAGAAAGAAAGAAAGAAAGAAAACTCAACTCCCTATTGCTCCATTGCACAAGAGACAAAAATGAAGAGCTCAGGCTGTATCTTTGGCAACCAGAAGGACCCCTGAGGATATTTTAGGCCGTTGCAGCAACTCTGCCATGCTGCATGAAAAGCCTTAATTAGGGCATGCACAGCCTTAAAATCCTTGCAGTCCTTTAGGAAATAAAATGCAAGAAGCATGTGGCTTCTGTGATAAACCAAACCAGCTTTGCCATGGCTTCCAGAAATACCTAATGTGCATGCCCTGACTTTGCATTAGCACCGTTCCCATGAAAACTGATACACTATGCAAAAACCCCCTAGATATTCTGTATTTCTACATTTCCTGGGAGAAATGCACAAGCTCTTCAGAAGAGGAGTGAAGATGGAAGGAAGGCAAAAAGCAGATTTACAGGTTACAGTAAAGGGGACCATAATCAATTGTTGGAAGAAATGTCCATCTGGGTTCAGTTCCAAGTGGGGAGAAAGACACTGGAAACATGGAGGCTGATTGAAAAGATGGTTTAATGGTGAAGCAGAACCACCAAGCATGTGTGATTCTGGGTAGCTGACCACATGGAGTGGAGAGTGAGAGGTATTTATACCCTCTCTTGGGCTTTGAACTTGAGCTTCCTGTTCCTGTGGCAAGGGCATGTATTCTATTGGTTGCTGTCAGACTCCCATGTGGAGTCATGTTTTCTGAATCAAGTTTGGTTGAACCTTGGGTTGATGTAATATCCCCAGGTGTCATGTGCTGCTATATGGGTAGTGGGCTAATCCTATTATGTCCTGAGGGTGAAGGTCTTGTAGACAGGCTGGCACCAAAATATCTGCTGGGGGCAGGGAGCTGAGGATGTGTTTCTGTTTCCTTTAAGATTTTTATTTCTCTTTTAGAGGAAATATTCTGCCTTTTTAATGTTTCCTAGAATATTTCATTCTTCTAGGGACAGGGGTGGGTGCTAACTTTCTACAATGTGAAATTGGGTGTCCTAGAAATGTTTTCTGCTTCTGTTTTTCTGAATCTCAGTTTGTTGACATGGGTGATCTTCCAACCCACCAACAATGATCCTATTCACCTGCTTTGATGCAGCACCCATTTCCCTATGATTAAAATCCAGGAAGGTACAACCAACAGGAACCTTTGCAGGAACTTTTAGTGTGGTGATTGTCACAAGAACCTTTTCCACTTCATCCCAACTGTGCTAGGAGAAAAGATGATTGCCTGAAAAAGATTGTAGTGAACTGAACTGTCCCCCTCTGTATAATTCACAGCCTCCCCCACACTACAGGTGCTTGGAACAATTACAATCAATTACTGATTGCTTTGCAAGTACAATAATTTGATGAGGCAAGATCTGGACCGAAATATTTCTCTGCTCAACATCTCCACATGAAAGTATGTTTATTCAAGGAAGCTGCGGGGGAAAAAATAAACACAAGGAAAGGAAGGATAGAAAAGACAATACATGCAGATATTGGTAGAAATTAGACAATAATTATTACACACAGAGAGACACATATGGCAGATAGATAGATAGATAGATAGATAGATAGATAGATAGATAGATAGATAGATAGATAGATAGATAGATAGATAGATCGAAGAAAAGGATGCTATTTTAACCAGGTAGCTACTGCTGAAAATAACAGTCACTAAATAAGTTATCCTGTCCTCTTTTATAAGATGTGGAACAATACTATGATGCCACCACACTTTGTATTTTTTTGCTGAACACCACAATCATTACTAGTATTTATGGATTAAGAGTTTACATGGTAGGATCTACTCAGAGGTGGGTTGCTGCCGGTTCGGACCGGTTCTTTAGAACCAGTAGCGGAAATCTACTGCCGCTCACTGAACCGGCAGCAAAGACTGGCAGTCCACGCTCCTGAACCGGTCCTCCGGTTGCCGCGGCTTGAAAAATAACCCTCTGCGCATGCGCAAAGGCTTCTGCGTATGCGCAGAGGGTCATTTCTGGGTGTTTTGCGTGACGCGACGGGGCGCAAAACATGCACTTCCATTGCGATCAGAACCGGTAGGGAAGGTAAGTAGAACCCACCCCTGGGATAGATGATAGATGGATGGATAGATGGATGGATGGATGGATGGATGGATGGATGGATGGATGGATGGATGGATAGATAGATAGAGATAGAGATAGCATTTTTTTTTCAATTTGAAGGAATAAATTCATATCTGAATGTATAACATATCAACACCATGTCAATTAATATCACTGTGCATATCACATCAACAGAAAACCTAGGAACACCAATGTGGTATGTGAGCTAGAGATATACTGACATTACCAGTTCCATGGCAAGTTACCCCCACTTCTGAATATATTTATCATTTTCACGGCTTTGGAAAGATTGTTATTCCGAAAACCAGGATGTAATCGTATCCTGGTTTGCAGGATAATAATTCTCCCAAAGCCATAAAAAAAAAAACTCAAAATCAACTTTTAAAAAATAAAATAAAATAACAATGGTCTTGTAAAATCAACAAAGTATGAGAGATGGTGATAACTCACCCCAAGTATGTGAGAGCCTGGAACTTTCTAAATGCTGCTGAAAGATCAGCATCCATGGCCACCATCATAGCTGGGAGGAAATATGGTTCAGCATGATCTGAAGAATCACTAGCTGTGTTTGTGTCATGGAATGCATGGATAACGTTGAGGAAAGGGGAGTGCAGAGGCTGCCTGGGAAATCATTGGACAAGAAAGGCAGAAGCTTGCAATGTTTAAGGCAGAGGTCTTCAAACTTGGCAACTTTAAGACTTGTGGACTTCAACTCCCAGAATTCTGCAGCTAGCATAGCCTAACAGTTAAAAGTGGCAGGTAGGAAATTTGTACTTTCAGATTTACAAGATTCTGCTAATGTAGCCTTACAATAAAGTAAATTTAGCTCATCTAGTTGTGTTTCCTGTCTGGTATACCTGGAAAGGCTGATAGTTTAAGAAAAGAAAAATGGTGGGGATCGGGCATGCCTTCCCTATACTTTACCAGGGTGAAATTTCCCTCTAGTGAACCACCCTAGAACTTTATCTCGTAAGTTCCTTAGAAGCCTCTAGCTCAGTGGTTCTCAACCTTCCTAATGCCGTGACCCCCGCCCCGCTGCCGCGACCCCTGCCCCGCCCCCTCCCCGCATGTGTACGCTGCCAGGCGAGAAGCGATGAGGTGACAAAGGGGGCGTGGCACCAAGATGGCGGGCTAGCGTGCGCGGCCCTTCCGTTGGCGCCTGCGCATTTGAGGGCCGCCCGTGCATCGCACCGTCCCCGGGTACTCGTATGGTCTTAGGCGACCTCTGTGAAAAGGTCGTTCGAACCCCCCCAAAGGGGTCGCGACCCAGAGGTTGAGAACCGCTGCTCTAGCTGGCTTTCTTTCCAGCAACACACCTTTATCTTCTAAAATTGGTCCTTCAAATATGCCCCTCATTTGACCTTAATTCTTCTATTGTTCCCACAGAGGTACCTTCCTACAAAATTTATATTCTTCCCCACAAAAGTAGATGGTTGCTTGCAGCCATGATTAATGGCTAATTGAGATGACCATTTGGTCTCCCACCAGTTGTTCTCTCCTCTGACCTCCAGAAGCAGAGCAGTTGGAAAAAGATAAAGATGAGAAAAGAAAAGGACGGCTTCTAGCAATAAATTACATAACGCAGAAGGGGCTCAGGGTTAGCGAAGGCAATCCTTGAAACCAACCAACCAACCAGCTATGTTTGGTTTAGTGGCAGCCATCTTTTCCTTGTGTTGCTACAGTAGCACCGCTTCTGAAGCATCTACCTCAGCTTCCCTAGAAAGTAATATAGTTATTCTTTACTTTGTTCCAGGCATGGAGAGAAACTGTCTGAATTCCCCAGCACTTTAAATAATAATAATCCATGTAGGTCCAAGAAACATTCATGTCCTTCTTCTTTTCAAGAACCTGGGCATTTCATACAGGGTAAGAGATCTTCAAATGAAGTTCTCCATATCTTTATTTTTTTGTTGACTTTGTTGCTTATTTAGCAATAACAAGTCTTTATGAGTAGGGTAATTATATAACATTTTAATAAAAGGAGCTGAGATACTGTATGTTATCAAGAGTAGGGCTCTCCAATCTTGGCAACTTTAAGACTTGTGGACTTCAACTCCCAGAATTCCTCAGCCAGCTGGCTGAGGAATTCTGGGAGTTGAAGTCCACAAGTCTTAAAGTTGCCAAGGTTGGAGACCCCTGATCAAGAGAGTTAACACCACTAAGCAACATGGAAGCACCCTGATGTCTATTGCAGAGCAGGCAAAATAATCAGGATATTCCATTCAACCATTCTCTTCCATTTCCCTCCCATTTCTCCTTATAGCCAATCAGCTTTTGATGCCTATTGAGAAGGCTTTGTTTCTATGCTTAGAAATTCTTTCTTCTACTGTACAGATTTTTTTCTCTAAAGTTATCTTGTGGTGACAAGTCTTATGGGTAAGGGTAGCACTTGGAGAATTATGTTTCTATTAGCATATAAGATGAGGGTAAGGTGGATGATGTCAGATGGAAATTTATTAAAGAAATTAAACTGTTATAGAAAAACAGTGGCTTATGCAACAGAAAAATTGCAAAGTTAATATTTTATCAGCCATTGTGAACTCATCATCTTGCATGACATTTCAAAGAAAAAGTAAAGGAAAAAAGAAAAGGATGTTCCTAGCAGCCATTTCTAATCTGACGTCCTCCTGATACTTTATACCCGTGATGGCGAACCTATAGCACAGGTGCCCAAAGTGGCACACGAAGCCATGTCGCCCGGCACGCGTGGCCTTGCCTGTTTGTCTTCCGGGTTTCTGGAGCGCATGCGCGCACGACAATCAGCTGTCCTTCGTGTGCGCGGCAGTGCCAAAAACTGGTGCATGCATGCACGCCGGCCAGCTGATTGTCGGGTGCGCATGCATGCCAGAACCCGGAAGTTCCACAGCGTGATCCCTTCGCGCGCGCGGCAGTGCTGAAAACCGGTGTGCGCATGCACGCCGGCCAGCTGGTTGTCGGGTGTGCATATGCGCCAGAACTGGGAAGTTTGGCTTTTCCAGAGCGCGATCCCTTTGTGCGTGTGGCAGTGCCGAAAACCGGCCTGCGCATGCATATCGGCCAGCTGATCATCGGGCACACATGAGCACTAGAACCTGGAAGTTTGGCTTTTCCAGAGTGCGGCCCCCAATGAGCGCGTGTGCGCACGCGCGCGACCTTTCCGCATGACCTTTTTGGCACTCAGTGCCGAAAAGGTTCGCCATCACTGCTTTATACTACAATTTTCATAATCTCCAGACAGCAAATTTAGAACATTGCTATGGAATAAATAGAATTATAATAATGATGAAGGTATGTCAGCTCTTTCTGCCCTATAGGTGCTAACTCTTGTGGGTAACTTCAAGGTCTCGTACGCCTTGATGGTCAGAATAGATGAGGAACAGATAGCCTTACAAAGAACACCACCATGCATCATACATGAAGCTTTCTGCAAAAATGCAGAATTCCACATTGAAAAATTCTTCCCTTATACAGGTGACACCAGTCAACGAGGGGCAGGCTTGGTGTTCATTCTACTTTGGCTGATGTTCTTCTCTGAAACAGATTCTCTGAGTGGGAACAGAAATTTAGGGCTCTGTTCCATTCATTTGTATTACTGGTTAACATTCAAACATCTCTGGCTGCTGTAAAGATCTGAGGCCATTCTCAGTGTGCAAAACATTGAGAAAAGAAACCTCTTCCATTCAGCCTACAGAGGATTCCCCTTTCTGATGGGAAATCCCCAGGTGGCAAATTGCCAACTACCTGTTAATCTATACTTGCTTTAGAATACAGTGAGTCATTTGAGACACAGTTATGTTCACAACTCAGGTTAATCATAATAGTCCTCAAGGTTCAGTTGTTGAGGCAAATTCAACTAGCTACTCAGAAATCCGTACAAAAAGAATTGGCTGAACTTTCACATATACACTTTATTTCCTACGGGAAGCAATGGCATATCTAATTATTTGGATACTGATTGGATGATAATTACCGGGGAGGAACATAACATCAGCTAAATCCAAGAGACTGGGCTCTTTTTAAGGCAAGGATCCAAAGAACCATGCAATTCATTCTATAAAAGAAAGGATGTTACATTTCCTACAAAGAACCATCTGTTTCATGGACCACACCACCACCGAAACTGCGGGAGATGGCAACAATCAGTTTGCAATCTATCACAATGGTTTTAAAATGAAAATGCAGTGGACCTAGATAAACAGCTATTTGGATTAAGTCCAGACAAATTTTTCATGCTTTTTAAAAATTCTTTTACTCCACACAATTGTTTTTCAGTGTATTTACGGATTATCGTGGAATCAGAAGTAGAGTTAGCGGAGTTTTTAAATACCGTCAACACAATCGTAGCCCTATTTCCTGTGTTCCTTCCAGTCATATCTTATTCAATGTCTCCTTTAGAGACAGAAGACCACCTAACGCAGTGGTTCTCAACCTTTTTAATGCCGCGACCCCCCGTGACCCCCTCCCCGCCGCCGTGACCCCCTCCCTGCCCCCTCCCCGTGCGCGATGAGGTGACAAAGGGGGCGTGGCACTAGGGGGGAAATGTTCCCAGTTCGGCCATGCCTGCGGGTCGCCGGACAGCCGGTAGCCACGGAAGCGGGAGACTTCACCCACCCGCCCGGACGCCGCCATTTGAGTTCTTTTACCCTCTGCGCATGCGCAAAGCGTTCTGCGCATGCGCAGAGGATAAAAGAACTCAAATGGCGGTGTCCGGGCGGGTGGGCGAAGTCTCCCGTTTCTGTGGCTACCGGCTGTCTGGCGACCCGCAGGCATGGCCGAACTGGGAGCATTTCCAAGATGGCGGGCTAGCGCATGCGGCGACCCCTGTGAAAAGGTCATTCGACCCCCAAAGGGGTCGCGACCCACAGGTTGAGAACCACTGACCTAACGGAAAAGGATTTGCCATTCTCTTCCAATTCTTACCACCTGAGATACAGTAAATTCTCACTAACTGTCCTTTTCTTGTTTAATTATTACTGAATTTAGTACACACTTTGTACACAATACGCCAAATCCTGGTCTCTCCCTACAGACATAAGGATTTGGTATTATGGAAAATACCCTTTATAAGCCACACCAACATTCAATTTTCAATATTGAAAAACTGGTTGAGAACAAAGAAGTTAAGATTCTGCAGGACTTCCAAATACAAACTGATAAACATTGAGCCAATCATAAGCCAAACAAACTGTAGTCACAAAGATAGTTGACATTTCAGGAGTTGACTTCTGACTCCCTCTGATGCAGCAGAATAAAAAACATCAAACCTCAACTGTTTATTTTTCCATAATAGTACCCGTGTTTCTCCAAAAAGAAGGCCGGGTCTTATTTTCTTTTGACCCCCGAAAAAAAGGCTAGGCCTTCTTTTTGGAGCATTCTAATTATTGACTCACCTCGCGGAGGTGGCACCGACAGCCCCGCCCAGCGGGAGCCCGCTGCTGGCCCACTTCTTCTGCAGCCACTTGCCGCCACTCGCACGCATTGCCCTGGCCTCTGTTTCGCCTTCCCGGAAGGCATCTGCAGCTGATCGATCCGGAGCTCTGTTATCGGCTGCAGATGCCTTCTGGCAGCCATCTGAAGGCGAAACGGAGGCCAGGACGATGCGTGCGAGTGGCGGCAAGCGGCCGCAAAAGAAGCAGCCACAGAAGAAGGCGAGGCAGGTGTCAGGGTGTGTGAGGCCTGGTAGGTAGGGCAGCCCCCATCCCCCTAGCTTATTTTTTACCTGTGTGCCTCGCCCCACCCCCTGTACCCCGGGGTGGGCAGGGTCTTAATTAGGGCTAATTTTGTGGGTGGGGCTTAATTTGATCGCATGCGCTCAAAAAACGTGATAGGGCTTCTTTTCAAGGTGGGTCGTCTTTTTGGAGAAACACGGTATAAACTAGCCATTTCTATAACAACAAATCTATCTAATCAGTAAAATCCAAAATCAAAGTTTCATTTTTTTTTTCAACCTCAAGCACAAAGTCCAGAAGCGGTTTCCAAGTAGAAACAAAAGTACTTTTTTTCCCCTTTGATCAATGCAGTCAATTCAGCCATCTCTGCTAACTCCATCAACTTTTGCCGCCATCCATCCATTGTGGGGATTGAAATATCCTTTCCATTTTTGTGCATAAAGTAGTCTTGCTGCCATCAACATATATAACATCAAAGTTCCAATTTTTTTTCCAAGTCTTTTTCCATTAAACCCCAAAGAAAAGTTTCTGGTTTTATCTATATGTTCACTTTAAGAATTTCCTGTATTAGAGTTTGAATCTTACTTTAATATTTCTTTGCTTTAACACATGTCCACCATAAATGGTAAAAGGTCCCTTCTTTACATTTACATTTCCAACATTCATTTGCAATACTTTTATACATTCTGGATAACTTGTCTGGTGTTAAATACCAGCGATACATCATCTTATAGAAATTTTCTTTTAAATTGTAATTTAATGTAAATTTTAAAACTTTTGTCCACATATTCTCCCTTTTTCAACACTTTCCCCCCTCCTTTTCTATACTTCTCCTTTCTCCTTTCCCCTTTCCCTCCCTTATCTTTCCTACTATTTGCTTTCGTATTTTTGTATTTTATATTATAAACTACAGGTAATAAAAACTGTAAACGATAGTTGACATTGTAGGAGCTGGATCAAAAAGGTCATTGAGGAAGTAGTAGAAAATATAAGGAAGCATAAAGGCCTTCCAATATTGAGGGAAGGTTAAAAAAAAAAAGAAATCATGGTGGCAATAATGCCTCTTGGGGTCACATCAAAAGTTCTGAGAAAAGCACTTGAATGAATAAAATGTCAATTTATCAATTACTAAAAAGTTACATTCCTTAGAACGGTATTACAACAGTATCTTTAGCTGTTTTAGATCCAGATTCGATAGTAAAAAAAAAAATATATATATATATATATATCAGTCAGAATTTACTGGTAGATTGTACAGCTAGTCCTTGACTTACAACCACAACTGAGCTCCAAAATTTCTGTTGTTAAATGAGACATGAAATGAGTTTTGCCCCATTTTACCACTTTTATTACCACAGTTGTTAATTCCTGCAGTTGATAAATTAATAACCCAGTTGTTAAGCGAATCTGAGTTCCCTATTGACTCCAATAGGTCACCAAAGGGGATCACATGACTTTGGGACACAGCGACGGTCATAAATATGAACCAGTTGCCAAGCATCTGAATTTTGGTCACATGATCCTGGGGAGGCTGCAAAGGTCATAACTGAAAAATGATCATAACTCACATTTTTAAAGGCATAAAAGAGAAACAGAGGAACAATCCACAACTGTTTCCAAAGAGAGAAGTAACCATCCCAGGAAAGTAGACAGTTTTGGACACTTGTGAAAATGAACAAAGGACACTGGTTTTTTTTAACCTATTCCCATAGTTACAGCTACTTTATGTGGTTTCTCATCAAGTATTTTGCTAGCTTTATCTCACTTGGCAACTCCAGAAACGGACTCTTCAGCTCCCTAAAATCCTAACTTCTAGCCTGAACATCCAAAGGTACCAAATTGGGATAGGCTGGTATCTGCTTCACAAGAACACCTCAGTGATAAAATCAGTGGCAAAGAAGAAAGAAGGTAAGGTGTTAATTAATTCTGTTTCGTTGAAATTGGAGTTTAAATTGAAGAACGCAGCAAATCAAAACCAGGAGGAGATGTTTAAATCTTTCAAAGGCTTTTAAAAACACAAACTTGAAAATCTTAAAGAAATGATTTCTCATGCCTGCCCACAAATTTTCATTTACATCTCCACTTTTTCAGAAAGAAAGAAGGCTTACACCCACTCTTTAATCCTGGGATTAGTGTTTTTAGCATTTGCTAAAAACAAAAACTGAATAAAGTAAGCAAATGAAGAACATAAACAGGCGAAGGCAGCCTGCCTCAACCTTCAGCTAAGCTCTGCTGGACCAAACAGGTGTCAAAGTGGGAGGAGCTGTCTGAGAGGGGAAAACATCTGGACTCCTGCTGTTCATTTCTTAATGCCTCACACATGTGTCAGCGTAATAGCTACTTTAGGCTCGTGTTTCATTATTCAAGGTACTGATGCTGCACACCAGTTTGCAAATAGCCATAGAAAAGAAGTTGCTTCTACAGTTCACAGCAGGTGGCAGATTTAAAACATTTGTACCATCAGTCTTGCATCACACACACATGCACACACAACACATTTCCCTCTGCCAAGACCTTCCCACAGCTTCCAGTTACATCCTTAAGATAGCAGATAGTTGCGTGAACTCATTAGGTAGGTTCTCCCCATTATTTTACCCAGAATCTTATCCTGCCACGCACTTGGGATAAAGTACCGCATAAACCTAGTTTGACTGGGTCACACATTATGGCAGGCAGATATGCAATGTGCTTCCTGGTGTAGAAAGTTAGCACCCACCCCTCCTAGAAGAATGAAATATTTTAGGAAATATTAAAAAGGCAGAATATTATATTTCCCTGGATGAGAAATTGAGAAACATGCTCTTGGAGACAGAAACTCAGAGCCTCAGCTCCCTGCCCCGTTCCCCCCCCCCGCCCCCAAGCAAATACTGAGCTGGTGCAGGTTTAGAAATGCAGATTTGGTAATCCATTACTGCCTGCAGCAAGGTCTGGCTCTGAACAAAGGCAGGGCAAAGCCATTCAGCCAAAATAGGAATTGCCCTTCATTGCATCACCCAGCAAGCTTCAACCAAGCCTGGGACTCAGTCTAAAAAGTTAGCTGTGACCCCTACAGCAACCAATAGAATACACGCTCTTGCCACAGGAACAGGAAGCTCAAGGGCAAGGCCCAAGAGAGGGTATAAATAACCCTCACTCTCCACTCCATGTGGTCAGCTGCAGCAGGACCTCAAACCCAGGTGGTCCTGTCCATCAATAAACCATCTTTCCAATCAGCCTCCATGTTTCCAGTGTCTTTCTCCCCACTTGGAACTGAACCAAATAGATATTTCTTCCAACAATTGTAAATATCCTAAATCCTATTGAGACAAAAGCAGAGGGAGACCATCCGGAAAATGATCTTTCTTGAAAGCCATCATATTCCACTTTACCCAAAGTATACATTGTTGGGTTCGGCTCTGAACCTAAATGATAATTATAGAATATAAGTGGTATTACTTTCCAGGGGGCAGGTAGATTTCTTGTATCCTCACCTGTGGTGTAACAAATTTTGCAGTCTTCACAATGGCTGCAACAATCAGCTGTTTTGTCGGATGAAGGTATACACTGAATGCAGCCAGTTCTTTTTCCAAACCATAATGCTATCCTCTGAAGACTTTATTATTTGCTCTCAGCTTGATGTTCTTCGTTGCCTTAGTGGAGCTTCCCAGAGACCAGTGTTCCTTACAATATCTCACCCTACCTCTCTTTCATTGGATACAAGATTTGCAAGCGAAAGAGTTTCAAGCAGTGACTCCTTACAGAAAAATCCCTTTGAAATGCTACCCAGCTAAAGCCCCCATTAACTTTTACAAATCTTGCATTTTATACAATTCAAGGAGCCACAGCTCAGTCAAGGATCCCAATTATGGATAGGAACAACCTGCTTGGAAGTGAATGGGACTATCAACCCTGCTACTGACTCTTACACTAACTAGCAGTAGCTTTCCTGGATTTTAGAAGTGATTTTTTCCATAGTCCAGTGTTCTTCAACCTGGATAACTTTAAGACCTGTGGACTTCAACTCCCAGAATTCCCCAGCCAGCCATGCATGGCTGGCTGGGGAATTCTGGGAGTTGAAGTCCACAGGTCTTAAAGTTATCCAAGTTGAGAAACACTACCATAGTCTATTGTGAACATGCCAGGGTCACACTGCCTGCGAAGCCAAATTTCACGAAGGTTTTAAGCAGATTGAAGAAATAACGTATTCAGACAAAGAGGAGAAAACGACACAAGAAAATCTGTGTATATCTGTGAAAGTGTGTATGTGTATTTCTGCAGATGTATTTTACAAATGGAAAACAGCTATGAAAACAGCAACAGGAAGAAGAACTTGGCTTAAGAAGTCAAATTGAAACATTAGCTGATGTCTTTTTATCCAAAGAACTGCTAGATTATTAACGTTGCTTTTAAAGATTTACAGATCAGAATTTTCCAGGAAAAAAAACAGAGGGAGTGAAATGGGATTTCAGTATCTGAAATCTGCAGGCTTCTAACAAATCCTTACCTAAACACACGCATTAAAAAGAATGAAATGCCAATCTGCTTATAAAGAACAATACGATCCAGGAGATGGATACTGTCCACAATCTTTCAGTTTATTAGGTCACACATATCTGTCAATAAACAATGAAACTGTCTCCACAGGAAGCAGTGCAAACCCTTGCACATATAAAGCTAGATGGGACAAAGAATAATTCCACCAGAGATAAGAGAAACTCTAAACAGGTCTTTTCTGACCATTTCCCCTCCTTTTGGGAAAGAAAAAAAATCACCTTTAGTTCCTGCAAAGTTGCTGAAGAAAAGGCTTACTAGAGAAATGAGAACTATTAAGAAAAGACGATTTTGACAAAACTGTTCCTTTGTGCCTCTGGGCTGATTCGTATGGATTGACCAGAGGTGGGTTCCTCCCGGTTTGGACCAGTTCACCCGAACCGGTAGCAACTCGCTGGTGATGTCACAATGACATCACAGAGCCGGTTTGGTCAGTGCCAGTCCGTGGACACCGCCATCTTTTTTTTATAATTTTTTTTTTGAATTTTTTTGGGGGGAATTTTTTTCTGGGTTTTTTTTCTTCTGCACATGTGCAGAAACCAAGTTTCCGACACTGCGCAAGCGTCGCCATCTTGTTTTTGGCTTTTTTTAGGGGGGGTATTTTTTTGCACTGCGCAGCACGGGATGAAGCAAAACGGCAGCGAGGTAAGTTAGAACCCACCCCAGGGATTGACCCTTATGAACTGGGCAATTAAAACCCCATCTGGTTTCGGAGAGGGGAAAACATGTACTATATTGGATGATTTTATATCAAATATCTTTTCTTTTAAATAAAAAGCCATTTGTCACAATGTCCAGGTCAAAATCGTGTATATATTAATAAATATTTGTGCATATTTATCCATGGAATATCTTCTCTAAGGATCCACCATAGCAGAGCTTTGCAATCAGAAGAAATGTCTAGTCTCAGTCCACAGTTGGCCCTGGCAACAAGCAACAACTTGAACGTGTGAAAACCAGTCTGATGACTTCCCAGTTAGACAGCAATATGAGGCTTTATTTAAACAAGCCCCAAAAATCTAGAATTTTAGCTGCTTGGGAACAAATCCCATTGGCTGTGACTTTATTTCCCTATCAAATAATATTTTTTATTGAGTTATAGAGTAATATAAAATACAAAATGCAAAGTAAATAGGAAAGCAGAGGGGAAGGAAAGGGGAAGGAGAGGTGAGGAAAGATAAGAAAAAGAAGAAAAAGAAGTGTTGACTTCCGACTCTCTCTGTGACAGTAAAATAAGGCATTAACGTCAAATCTCAACTTTTTGCTTTTTCCTAATAGTATAAACAAGCCATTTCTATAAAGATCTATCAGTCTAATTCAGAGGTCTTCAAACTTGGCAACTGCAAAGTTTCATTCTTCTCCACATCAAGCACGAAGTTCAGAAGCGGTCTCCACGTGGAAACAAAAGTACTTATGTTCTTTTCTTTAATCAGAGTGGTCAGTTTTGCCATTTCAGCCAACTCCATCAACTACTGCAACCATTTGTCCATAGTAGGAATCAAAGTATCCTTCCATTTCTGTGCATACAATAGTCTTGCTGTTGTCAACATATATAGTAACGAAGTTCCAAATTTGTTCTCTACTTCTTTTCCCATTAAACCCAAAAGGAAAAGCTCTGGTTTCATTTTTATCTCCGTTTTCAAAAAATTTTGTATTAAAATATGAATCATACTCCAAATTTTTTTTTTGCTTTATCACATGTCCACCATAGATGATAAAAAGCCCCTTCTTTACTTTTACATTTCCAACATTCATGTGACTTTATTTCCAAGCTCAATTCAAAACCCGATAAAATCCTGTAAAGCTTGCTGTTCCACACCAGCCTTTCCCTCTTCCCCCTCCATTTTGATTATGTCTCAGTATTTCTATATATCTTATTGAGCTGTTAGGTTTAACTGTTCTGCTATTACTTTTTTAATATATAATTGTAAGCTATCCAGAAGACAATAGAGTTGTTTTTATTTTTGGAAATTTGCTGAGAATCAACTCTTCAACCAAATTGGGACCATTAACTAAGGGTTATTATTCCAAGCTTTGGGTATACAATATTAACAGGCTGTAACTTGTTTTAATTCTTAAATTTTAGCATCTTTTGGTAAATCTCTTTGGAAATCTTGCCTAAAGACAGCATAGGATTATTTTGATGAATAAACAAACACTTCCCTTTAAAGTAGCTTTAACTTAGTTGGGTGCAGCTTTGTGTGTGTAAACTTTGCAACAAAAGATGAGCAACTATTTCCAAAATAAAGAGACCACAACAAAACTGTAAGAATTAGCTTCCCTTCCCTGGGAGTGGCAACAGCACAGGGAAAACTTAATTCCCTGTGCTATTTGCAAGAGTCATAATTGCAAATTATCACAATGACATTTTTGATAGGTAGAATTTCATGATAATGTAAGCTCTCTCCCCCCCCCACCCCAGTTTTAAACCAAAGCAAAATCAATTGCTGGGAGTCAAATACATTTTTACTCAGGAAAAAATAAATCAAATGCATAGGTATAGAATGGAGGATGCCTTGTTTATTATAATAAAGGTGAAAAGGATCTTAGAATAGTAATGGATCACAAGTGGAATATGAGTCAGCTGTTTTGGTATGACTGTTAAAAAGGCAAATGCTATTTTAGGCTATATCTAATAAAATATAGCAATAAATAATAGCTTCATATGATACCGTGTGCAATTTGGAAAACCACATTTTAAGGAGGGGGGAAAAAAAACCCGACAACGAAGAGGAATATGTGTAGAGAAGAGCATCAAGGATATTCAGGGACAGGATCCTGGATTTCATCAAAGGAATCTAATAGAATTGGATTTGTACAGTCTTGAGAAAAGTAATGATGAGACGTGCAAGCACTTTGCTAGCACTTGAAGGCACACCTGGTGCCAGTTTTTGTCATATAGAGCCTGTGTAGTGGTTAAGATACTGGGCTAGAAACCAGGAGACTGTGAGCTCTAGTTCCACGATAGGCATGAATGAAAGCTAGGTGACTTTGGACCACTCACTTTCTCTTAGCCCAACTCATCTCGTAGGATTGTTGTTATGAGGAGAATAGGAGGAGGAAGGAGTATTAGGTATGATTGCTGCCTTGAGTTACTTACAAAGTGATAAAGTCAGGGTAAAAATCAAATAAATAAACACCATACAAAAGATCATCAAGACTGTTTCCTTTTCCCCAGAGTTTGTGGCTGGGAATACAAGTAATCCTCAACTTGCAACCATTGAATGAGCCGTGGTGGCGCAGTGGTTAGAGTGCAGTACTGCAGGCTACTTCTGCTGACTGCCGGCTGCCTGCAATTTGGCGGTTTGAATCTCACCAGGCTCAAGGTTGACTCAGCCTTCCATCCTTCCGAGGTGGATAAAATGAGGACCCAGATTGTTGGGGGCAATATGCTGACTCTGTAAACCCCTTAGAGAGGGCTGTAAAAGCACTGTGACGCGGTATATAAGTCTAAGTGCTATTGCTATTTGTTTAATTACCGTTCGAACTTACAATAGCACCAGAAAAAAGTGACTTATGACCAGGTTTCACACTTAGGACCTTTGCAGCATCTCCATGGTCACATGATCAAACTTTGGGTGCTTGGCAACTGGCATGTATTTATGTCAGTTGCACAGTCCTGGGGTCATGTGATCACCATTTGTAACCTTCCCAGCCGGCTTCCGACAAGCAGTCAATGGAGGAAGACAGATTTGCTTAACAACCACATGATTCACTTAATCTGTAGTGATTCACTTAACAACCATGCGCAAAAAGTTCATAAAATGGGGTATGATTCATTTAACAACTGTCTTGCATGGACATTTTGGGCTCAATTGTGGTCCTAAGTCATGGCGTGGCCACGCGGCACGGGAGGAAGCAAACCAGCAGCGAGGTAAGTTAGAACCCACTCCTGGTGGTATTCACTTACTTTCCCTACCGGTTCGCAAATGTGAGCGTGCGCGGTTTGCACGCATGTGCGCGGCTTGAAAATGTGCCTAAATAGGACGGCATAGCACCAGGGCTACTACCGGTTCGCCCGAAGCGGTCTGAACCGGCTGAATACCACCTCTGACTGCTTCCCCTATTTTTATCATCTACTGTCCTGCCATACTCACTGGAATAGCATGGGAAATTACCAGCCCATCTAAAAGGGAGTGTGATGTTTCCTTTAGGAAAAGGGAGGAACAACATCAGTTGCCAGACCTGCTTTTGAAAAATCTACCTTGTGCTTGGCCTGGTCCTGGGCTCAGCTGATAGTGTGCTAGGGGCGGAGAGAAAGACTGGAGGGTGAATCATATCAGATTGAAGAGAAGAATTAATGTAAAGGTGGAGTTAGCCAGGGAAGAAGCACCTCACAAAAAGGTCTGGCATGATGGATGCGGTTGTGGCATGGAGGCTGAAGAGATGAGGCAACCTAGGAGGTTAAGGGAGACCAGTGATAGAAAAGCTATAAAACCTAAGATGATGGAAGAGAAGGACACGCAACTGTATATCACGCTGCTTGCATGAGATTGTTGTTAGACTGTCTCTAACTCTTTGATTGACAGGGATAGGGCAGCTAGAACCACCATGTGGGTGTCAATTTTATCAGCCATGTATGCCATGCTGGTACATTTTATTGCAATTTCATATTCAAGCCTACAGTCCTAATCCTTCAGAACATGGTTGATAACGCTGCATATCCTTAAAGGGATTTTCTGTTCCCTCAAATGTATCTTGCCACAGAGGAAGGAGAACCAAGATGATCTACAGCTCGGTGCAGTCAAGATCCTTCTTGATAGATAAACATTTGCCTATTACAGCCTCCTAACTCAACAACTGCCTTCTGCTTCTGCCCTAATATCTCCCTCCTGTGGGTCAACTTGAAAGCTACACTCCCACCAATAACTTTATTTTACAGCTGATGGCAGAGGAGGGTACCTCTGCAACAGCTGGACAAGGCAGTAGCAGCTGAACTTCCTGGGGGAAAGTGAGTACAAGTGGGATGGAGGTGTGGAGAGACCACACTGCAGAAACACCATCTCCAAAACCTTGGCCTTAATGAAGTCATTGTATCTCCTCTTTCCTCCACCTCTGGCCTCGTCTTCCAGGTTCATAAAGCAAAAAAAAAAAAAAAGGATTCCATTTTTATTTAGTTATTTTTATGAATCATAATAGCAATAGCACTTAGACTTATATACCATTTTACAGTGCTTTACAGCCCTCTCTAAGTGGTTCACAGAGTCAGCATATTGCCCCCAACAATCTGGGTCCTCATTTTACCCACCTCGGAAGGATGGAAGGCTGAGTCAACCTTGAGCCGGTGAGATTTGAACCGCCGAACTGCAGCTAGCAGTCAGCTGAAGTAGCCTGCAGTACTGCACTCTAACCACTGCGCCACCTCAGTAATGTCCACTGCCTGCTGATGTGGACTTAGTTCTGGGTACCTGAGCTTCCTGCACAGCAATATTATCTTGTTACTACAGGGATCCTATTACATCCAAATAGTCACTCTGACTTCCTTCACATATTTTTTCCTATATTTCCTATGACTATTGGAGCATTAATGGCTCACTCAGCATTAGCTTGCACTAGGAATATTCACTATCCACACATAAATAGCTCAGTTGCCCAACAGCTACTGTGAGTAGCTACTAAGAGTTTGCACATTGACTCAAATGTTGGAGATTTGGGGGAATAATGTCATGGAATCTGAGCCACAATAGACATCGTCTATAGGGCATGCTCAGTTTTGAAGTTCACACTTAGTTTGCTCAGTCTCCCCTTGTTCATGCTTGAACTGAGGATTAGAGTTGGAAGATTACCCAACACTTTCTGGAAATCACATGTTGTAGAGCAGCAGTTCTCAACCTGTGGGTCGCGACCCCTTTGGGGGTCGAACGACCCTTTCACAGGGGTCGCCTAAGACCATCGGAAAACACATATTTCTGATGGTCTTAGGAACCGAGACACCGCTCCTCTATCCGTCCACATACGAGTACCTGGGGACGGTGCGACACACGGGCGGCCCTCAAATGCGCAGGCACCGACGGAAGGGCCGCGCGCGCTAGCCCGCCATCTTGGTGCTACGCCCCCTTTGTCATCTCATTGCTTCTCGCCTGGCAATGCACACACGTGAGCAGGGGGCGGGGCGAGGGTCATGGTGGTGGGGTGGGGGTCGCGGCATTAGGAAGGTTGAGAACCACTGTTGTACAGGAAGTGAAGGAATGGTAAGGAAGGCTGTTTATCATTTGGCAACCCTGGCCAGACCATGAGCTGAAAATCACATTATTATGTGCAGTATTTAGAACATTGCACACTGATTTATTTATTTATTTATTTATTTGTTTATATTTGTATGCCACCCAACTCCCAAAGGACTGATAATTTACCTCAGAACACTACTTCTTGATAAGGGAGCAACAGCTTGTTCAATTGTAAGAATTTTACTGCTTCACTCATCACTCAACTATCTGATCTACAGGTAGTCCTTGATTTACAACAGTTCATTTAGTGACCAAAGTTACAACGGCACTGAAAAAGTGACATGACCATTTTTCATACTTATGATGCTGCAGCATTCCCATGGTCACATGATCAAAATTCAGATGCTTGTCAACTGATTCATCTTTATGACAGTTGTGGTGCCCTGGGGTCATGTGATCACCTTTTTTGACCTTCTGACACATAAAGTCAATGGGGAAGCCAGATTCACTTAACAACCCTGTTACTAACTTAACAACTATTTTTATTTATTTATTTATTTATTTTATAAAATTTATATGCCGCCCAACTCCCGAAGGACTCTGGGCGGCTTACATCATAAAAAAATAAAACATATAAAAACAATTTAAAAAAGAAAGGGGCAAAAAAAACCCAACTATATTTAAAATAAAACATTCACACAACCATGCATGGGCCAATCAGAACAACTATTGGCCCCAGGCCTGCCGGAAAAGCCAGGTCTTAACGGCTTTACGGAAGGCCAGTAAGGTGGGGGTAGTACGGATCTCGGGGGGAAGTTGGTTCCACAGAGTTGGAGCGGCTACAGAGAAGGCCCTCCCCCACGGGCCCGCCAGCCGACACTGTCTGGCTGATGGGACCTGAAGAAGGCCAGCCCTG
>QLTV01002671.1:305203-324041 GCA_003457575.1 Thermophis baileyi
TAAAGAGAGAGAGAGAGAGAGAGAGAGAGGGAGGGAGAGAGAGAGAGAGAGAGAGCAATAACGATGTCACAGCAGTTTTCCTTGCTTAGCACAGAAATTACTTTCCCAATATTGAATAGGATGCTCTGCATTCAAACATAAAAGGTAAAGAACTGGCCAAAAAAAAAAAAATTGAACAAGAGGACTTTTCTGATCTGTGGCTAAAGAAAATCACAATTAAATGTATCTCTTTGCTTCCGGATCTACTGGGGAGAATTTGGTTACAAAGGATGTATTCCTTTCCAAGCTATTTCCCTATAGCGACAATTATTTGCCTTTGTGACAAGGAACATCCTCTCCTAATGCAGTTCAGCGTAGATTAAATGGGCTGCGTGACCCAATGTAAATGGCTTGGCCTTATGCACAAAGCCAATGGAATGCGCCCTCAGCGCATATGAGACCAAATCAATGCCAATGCCAAAAAAAAGACTGGTTATAGTGGAGATTATGGGCATTCAAAAAGTTGTTCGCTTTACTTAGCAAATTACAAATAAGTTCCATGATGCAGATGGACTTTAAAAGAGGGCTCATGATTTGAATTATATTAAAATTGTTGAATACCACGACAGCATACATTTGAATAGCAAATACTTTTACCCAGTAGAGAATACATTCAGGATCAGATTTCTGGAACTATATTCAACTCATTTATCATCACCGGCTGTAGGTGGTTCTTTGTGTGTGTGTATGTGTACACATATACACCCACCTGCATGTTTGACTCTCCCAACAAGTTTCATCTCTCTGTGTTACTATGTACACCCTGGGAAGCACAGCATAGTGTGTGTGTGTGCTCTGTTCTGAATCAGGTACCCAAGAAAGAGGAAGGAAGGAGGGAGGAGTAAGCAACATTTTAAGCCAAGGGCCTCGTCCATAAGGATGCAGTGGGGGAATCCCACACCCCAAAGTCCCCAGCCTGATCTAGGCTATTTTTTTTCCTAATCTTCCTTTTTGATGGCTTCTCCCTCAACATCAAATTTTATCTCATTTCATTCAGTTTTTGGAAAATTATAATAAATTCTTATTCCGTCGGGATAGACAGAATACTGATTCCTTTTACATAACTCCTTTGGGTGGAAAAGAACCAAGAATCACTCCCGTTGTTCTCAGCATTTATAATTTGGTCAACATTTCTTTAATTCATGAAGAACTGGCAATAAAAATAACCCCACAGAGACCATCAGTGTTAGTTTCATATGCGGGTCAAATCATCCTTCCATAAAACCTTCAGAATTGCTATCACATGATGTTCCCAAATCATTTCCTCCTGTAATTGTACTTCTAGCAATTGTTCCCTCAGGGTACTGCATCAGATTCAATGGTTTTGGGCTAGGATATCTGAAACTGATCTGCCAGCCACAGCTTCTTCATGGACTCTGAGACCTTGTTTTCTCTAAAGCAAGGTTGGCTGAGGAATTCTGGGAGTTGAAGTCCACAAGTCTTATCCACAAGTCTTAAAGTGCCAAGTTTGGAAACCCCTGCTCTAGAGCCTAGTTTGACACCTTTATAAAGGAAAGGCTCAAATTTTTACAGGAGGTCTTTACACAGGCCAAGAAGCAACCTTGGAAGCCATCATCCTATCAGTTCCTTTCTGGGCTTTCCATGAGTTTCAGAAAATATCTAATGGGGGGGGGGGGAAACAATCACCAGCATTCTTTGACATTAATATGGATTCCAGGTCTGAGATTCAGATAACAAACTGAATTCATAGAGGCGAATGTGAAACCCAGCCAATCTTCTCTATTGTTTCTCCCTTTTACTTTTGGGAAGATGAGAAACCTTATTTTCTATTTGTTTACAAATGGGCATGTTGCTGCAAATCCATGATGAATGCAGCTTAAATCCTCTCAAAGTATAACAGGATAGTTATGTGTTCTTATTTTCTTCTCTTTGACAATGTATTTATCACTCTCGCTATTGCTATCACAATTGTTTTTGGGTTTGGCTTTTCCCCTCCCCTTTTTGTTATTAATTAAAAAGCAATAAAATTGGAAAATTGCAATAAAAATTATTTTTTTTAAAAAGCAATAAAAGATGGGATGGCTTTTTTTAGGGTATAGGAAGAGTCTTAGTTGAGAGTCCAGACATAACTGTTACTAAGGGGAAACATTTAAGAGCTTCAAAGCAGAAGCTTGTCAGCAGCTTTTTGTTTTTCAAGTAGTGGTTTTATGGAACTTTATGCCAGAGAAGGGAAAAGAGATATGCAAGCAGGCAATCAAAGGACCATAATCTCTTTGGCTCCTGACCCACAGCTGCCCACGGTACCTAACATCTGCTGTAGACAGCCATAAAAATAATTTTTTTAAATTTCATTTTTAAAATACTTTCTAGGAATGGAGGGCCCGTATCTCTCCAATATTCCGTTCAAGGCACAGAATCGAATACTGAAATCAGAAAGTGTCACGGAAAATATACCAGAAATGAGAAAACATATATTATGGGTAAGTTGATCTCACAGGGAAAAGGCATTTCCCCCGATCTGTTTGGATCTCAGATTTGCAAGGGATAAAAAGGACTTCATCTTGACAATGGAGTCAAGAGGGACTTCATGGGGATTACGAAGATTTATGCAGCAAGCAAGAACAGGAGAAAGAGAAATGATTAGAGTTGTAACCATTTTTCCATCTCCAATGTGTGCATGGGAAAGACTTTTAACAGCTGCTGTTTTCCTTATAGCAATAGCAATAGCATTTAGACTTATATGCCGCTTCACAGTGCTTTACAGCCCTCTCTAAGCGGTTTACAGAGTCAGCATATTGCCCCCAACAATTTGGATCCTCATTTTACCCACCTCGGAAGGATGAAAGGCTGAATCAACCTTGAGCCTGGTGAGATTTGAACTGCCAAATTGCAGGCAGCTGGCAGTCAGCAGAAGTAGCCTGCAGTACTGCACTCTAACCACTGCGCCACCACGGCTCTCCTGATAAGAGAGTCTGGACATACTATTTGAATAGTATGTTTAACCTTTTAAAAAAAAATTTTTTTTAGACAGTATGGTCCCAAAGTCTTTTGGCAGCAATGCAGGAAGGGAAAGCGTGTATTTCTTGTTGCAAGGGGCAAACAACTTCTTTTAGAAAAAATAATTGTGAACATGCATTAGGCTCTCTTGATGGAACTCATTCAAAGCATTAGAAACCTAATGCTTTGCGTGGTACAAATGGAATGACCAGCCTTCACAAATGCTTCTCATATGAAAGAGGCCATTTCTCTGCAGGACGTTATTATGATTAATAAGATGCTTACAAACCGAAGACAACAGAATAGCAATCTGAAGATAACCTAAAATAAATTGAACAAAGAAAATACATATTCATCTGACTTCCAACCGAGGATGGAAACTAAGGGTGAAGTCAAAAGCTTCAGAGAAGATCACTAAGAGGACACAGCAGGATACCATCACTGTTAAAGACGTTGAGACAGATTCACAGATGTCAAGGCTAAACAGAACTGCTAGATATGTCCATTATATATCACTGCACAGATATCCTGTTTCGGTAGTTTCTCATAAGTGTCAGTGTGGCACTATAGGAACAGAATGCTAGATTTGATCATCATACCTCCTAAGTCAGTGATGGCGAACCTATGGCACGTGTGCCACAGGTGGCATGCGGAGCCATATCAGAGGGCACATGAGGCGTTGCCCTATGTCAGCTCCAGCGCGCATGCGCGTGCTGGCCAGCTGATTTTCGGCCTTGGGGAAGGCCGTTTTGCCCTCTGGAGGCTTCAGGGAAGCTTCCTGAAGCCCCAGAGTGCGAAAAACGGCCCAACGAGCAAACCGGAAGTTCGGAAAAACGGACTTCCGGTTTGCCATTGGGCTATTTTTCGCACTCCAGAGACTTCAGGGAAGCTTCCTGAAGCTCCGGAGTGCGAAAAACAGCCCAACGGGCAAACCGGAAGTGCGTTTTTCTGAACTTCCGGTTTGCCCGGTTTTCACCATCCCAGGCTTCAGTGAGGCCTTTGCGCAGGCGTGGGGGGGCGGGGGGGGTTTGTGCGCATGCGCAGGGGGAAGCATGGGGGGGTTGTGTGCATGCGTGGGGGGAGGGAATGGGTGTGGGCACATGTGCGCGCGCTAGCACGCGCACACACCCCTTTTGGCACGCGAACCAAAAAAGGTTCGCCATCACTGTCCTAAGTCATTGTCAATACTTGGATAGGAGGCCATAATATAACCCTAGACCAGGGGTACCCAACTCCTGGTCCATGGACGATACTGGTCTGTGCAGTGGTGAAATCCAATTTTTTTTACTACTGGTTCTGTGGGTATGGCTTGGTGGGCATGGTGTGGCTTGGTGGGCGTGGCTTGGTGGGCGTGGCAGGGGAAGGATACTGCAAACTCTCCATTCCCACCCTACTCCAAGGGAAGGATACTGCAAAATCCCCATTCCCTCCCCACTCTGGGGCCAGCCAGAGGTGGTATTTGCCGGTTCTCCAAACTACTCAAAATTTCTGCTACCGGTTCTCCAGAACCTTTCAGAACCTGCTGGATTTCACCCCTGGGTCTGTGGCCTGTTGAGAATCGGACTATGCAAGTGCCAAGCTAGCACACAAAGCTCCATTTGCACAAGTGCATGCAAAACCATCCCCTCTTCCTGCCCCTCCTCCACCACCATCGCTTCCAGTCCACAGAGCTAGAAAGGGTGGGGACCGCTATCCTAGACTGGAAACTAGAAAGAACAGTTGAAAATAATATCCTAGAAGCAACCATACAGTAGCCAATGAGATCGGTACAGTTGCTAAAGGAACTCCAGGATGCATGTACAGTACTCACTAGGAATTGAACTTGACTCAGTGGAGAGTTTATCTTACCACCAGGTTTTCTCTTAGATAGCACTGTGCAAATCTTATGAATGAGACTTCTATGCATCCAAGATAAAAAAGCAAGAATAGGGTATGATTTAAGCTCACAAATAACATGTTCTGAGTACGATAGAGTGTAAAGCAGAGGTGGGTTTCAGCAGGTTCTGACCAGTTCTGGAGAACCGATAGCGGAAATTTTGAGTAGTTCGGAGAACCGGTAAATACCACCTCTGACTGGCCCAACCCCCATCTATTCCCAGCCTCCCGAGTCCCAGCTGATCGGGAGGAAATGGGGATTTTGCAGTATTCTTCCCCTGGAGTGGGGTGGGAATGGAGATTTTACAGTATCCTTCCCCTGCCACGCCAACCAAGCCACGTCCACTAAGCCACGCCATGCCCACCAAGCCATGCCACGCCCACCAAGCCACGCCCACAGAACCGGTAGTAAAAAAAATTGAAACCCACCACTGGTGTAAAGGCAACATCATGGGGGAAGTTATGCTATGTGAAGTTTCCGAAGTAAAGAGATGTCTGAATAGTTTGTTAGGCATAAAGAGGATAGGAAAGCTAGTGGAAAATTGTGAAAAAAATGAGCCATCATCACAAATAGTAAGCACCAAACAATGAACAATGTTTGTAATGAGTAAACAATAGTTTGGATCTATCTGTACTTTAAGTCACAGCAGCATATTTTTGACTAGAATTATAATGGTTTACACCCAAATGTAACTGCTGCACTACCATGGTGTATGCAAGGTGCATGTGTACACGTACCACTCCATTTGTGCGAGTGGAGGGTGCTTGCGCTCGTGCACAAAGCTCCACTCACACAATTAAGACCACATCTAGAATGCTGCATCCAGTTTTGGTCACCACACTATAAAAAAGATGTCGAGACTCTAGAAAGAGTGCAGAGAAGAGCAACCAAGATGATTAGGGAACTGGAGGCTAAAACATATGATGAAAGGTTGCAGGAACTGGGCATGGCTAGTCTACTGAAGAGAAGGACCAGGGGAGACATGATAGCAGTGTTCCAATATTTGAGGGGCTGTCACAGAGAGGAAGGGGTCAAGCTATTTTCCAAAGCACCCGAAGGCCAGACAAGGAATAATGGATGGAAACTGAACAAGGAGAGATTCAACCTGGAAATAAGGAGAAATTTTCTGACAGTAAGAACAATCAACCAATGGAACAACTTGCCTTCAGAAGTTGTGGGAGCTTCATCACTGAAAGAGACTGGACTGCCATCTGTCAGAAATGGTGTAGGGTCTTGGACTAGATGACCTACAAGGTCCCTTCCAATCTGTATCTATATCTGTATCTGAGTGGAGGGTGCTTGAGTGGAAGACACTTGTGCTCACGCACGAAGCTCCACTTGTGTAAACGGAGGACATGCAAAGCTCCATTCGTGTTATTAGAATCCAAACCAACACAGGGAGAGGACAAAATGAAGCGTTCCCCTTAGCTGGAAGAACTTTAGGGATTTCAAAGGCTAATGGGTCAGGTCTCAGAAGGATTGCCGGCTTGGATCAAGAATTTGCCTTACAGCAGATGGTGTAGCAGGAAGACACAGATGGCCTAAGACTTGATGTCGGGGCCTTCCATCCACTTACCCAGCCCCCAGATGTATGTTTTTTTTTTACTTTACAGCTCCAAAATTGGAATCAAGGCCTACTGAAAGCAACTTCCCAATTTCTTTGAAGATAATGGCATTATTTGACTTGACTGTGGTGCCTCCTGGCCATTTCCTGCATTAACCTTCCAAGTTGTTCCTTGTGATACTGAAAGCAGCTACTTTCTTTTCAGCTTTGGAGTACAGTTTGCACTATGCCTTAATTTGGTTTGCTTTGTTTTTGCCTTAATGCAATATGTAAATCTACATTGTGTGGACTGAGGTTTGCAAACCATGACTTAAAGCTTGGAACAAGAGTATGTCCAATTGAATAGTAATTGACAAAAAAAATCATATTTAAGTAGACAGTGTTTAGCTCAATGCATAAACCAGATAATTTCTAGATAGGGAAAGGATTGGTCAATTTATTGTTAGGCACAAAGAATTGGGACCCTTGGTAAGGTTGCAGCATAGAAGATTTATTCAAGTCTATACACAAGAATCCAGTCAACTGAAGTTCAACACTAAATTGTTGCCAGATAAGAGTCAATGGAAGTTGGACGACTTGTGAGAACACAGGGATTCTAAACTGATGATTCACTTAATTCCACCCGCTAGCTCTGCCTACTCGTCTTCTACATGTATGCCCAAATGGTTCCATGAAGTCCCTCCCTGCATTCTACATGGAATTATCAGCCAATGTCATTCAAAACTTGGTGAAAAATTGGAGGTTACTATTTCCGCTTCCACTCTTAATCTTCCTTAAAATGGCCCATAGATATGGTTATCTTGGCA
Organism: Thermophis baileyi; assembly: GCA_003457575.1. NCBI lineage: Eukaryota > Metazoa > Chordata > Lepidosauria > Squamata > Dipsadidae > Thermophis > Thermophis baileyi. The sequence goes on from QLTV01002671.1 coordinate 312,447, forward strand.
TAATTTGTATCTATTTGGGGGTCATGGGCACTTGGAAATATCTTGTTTTCATTATCCCCACCATTAAAAAACAAACACAACAAAATAGAAAGAGTCAAATCAGCCTACCCCTGGCAATGGCAAGCAAGTTGCAGCCCTAATCCAAGGGACATTGTCCAACTTGCTCTAGACTTACTCATTCATTCATTCATTCATTCATTCATTCATTCATTCATTCATTCATTCATTCATATGCTGCCTTTATTTTTTTACAAATAACTCAAAGTGATGAACATACCCAACACATGTTCCTGCTCCTATTTTCCCCACAACAACTGTGAGGTGAGTTGGGCTGAGACAAAGTGACTGACCCAAAGTCAGCCAACTGGCTTTTATGGCTAAGGTGGGACTAGAACTCATGGTCTTATAAGACTTATAAGCCAAACTTGAACTTCTTGGAAGAAATGCAGAAAATAAATGGAGCAACTGAAGAGCAACAAGGATCACTTGCATGTCTCAAACATCATTGGTGCTTCATTGATTCAAAAAATATACATTAACAAACCAGACCTTTGATTCTGCTTCTTCCCCACTACCTTGGAAACGGTACCATTTTTGATGCATTGAGGATCTTGCCCAAGTGGCATTCGATGGTTAGATCAGCCTGCCCCAGCTTGGTACCTTCCAGTTGTGTTGGGCTATATTTCCCGGAATCTCTGGCAACAGGCCTTTGCCAAGCTCACTGGAGGATTTTGGAAATTGCAAACAAGTCTGGCAAGTACTAGACTGGAGAAGTTTGGAACAGGACTAATCATCTGAACCAGCATCATATTAGAGTCAGGCAAGAGGAGAAGGAGAAATCACAGAAAGTCTCAAAGACATTTTGGAGAGACTTCAAAGGAAAATAAATCAAACCCACAAGACTACTAACTGGTTGGGTAGGTTTCATCATGCTCCCCCTTCATAAACCTTGTGTGAACGGAGGAGCACCAGATTATTTCAAAACCTCTCTTATTTTGCCTTCCTGAGACAGCCTAGTGGAAACTGACTTGCCAGCAGGATTCTCCCCTTAAAGCAGAGGTGTCCAACCTTGGCAACTTTAAGACTTATGAACATGCTGGCTAGGGAATTCTGGGAGGTCCACAGTCTTAAAGTTGCCAAGGTTGGACACTCCTGCCTTAAAGGTACACCAAAAGAGGAAGGGAACACATTCAAAGTGCTTATAGAAGTTAGCAGCTAACTCTAATTAGCACCATCCTATCAGGGAAGGAACTGTTCGGGAGGGGGGGGGATTGGGTCCTATTACACTTTCCCTTCCTCTTCATTCCAATCTTTTTTACTTGAGAACTCTGGAGAAAACGCCTAGAAAAAGTGCATCGATTACATGCATTCATTTCGTCTGGCCTCCCCCAGAATTAGTGCTCTTTCTTTGCCCCCAATCCCACCTTCCCCCTCTCCTCTTATTCGCTGGACCGTGTTTCTCCTGCCTGCCCTGAGGAAGATAGACAGCAATACTCCCCTTAGATGAGGTTAAAAACCTCCTCCTCCTCTCCATCCCATCCTATGGTGGTGGCAGCGGCGGCAGCAACATTAATATATCCTGATAGGGTTTTGTCTTGCCCTGGTGAGCAGAGCTGACAGGCCATGGGAACAAGAGGCTGGCTGCGGCTTGGGCTGAAGAATGCTTTCCTTCTCTCTTTATCTATTGCCTCAGGCTCTCCTACCAGGGCGTCTGCAGATAATCAAGCAGCAGATTTGAAACCCAGGCGCCAGACAGGATCTTTATCTCCCTGTAAAGAGGAATGTGGATCAAGGCAACACTTATACATTTTCGGGAGAGGGGGGAAAAAAACACACCCAGCCCAAAAACAAAAGGGGGAAAAAAAAGGCTGGGAGGGAAGCTGTGTTCTCAATAGGAGACAAGCCAACAACTCCATGCTACTGGATGGGACACCAGAGGAACAAACTCAGCAAAGTTGCTTCGAGAAAGGCTGTGCGTGAGATTTGTCCACACCATTCATTGACAACAGAGGAGCGTGCTGTAGGAAGCCTTTGCATGTCAAAACAGTCTTTCAGCTCAGCATTTTTCTTGCACGCTAACAAACCACACGGGCCTAGCTTCCCACCTACAATTGCCTTGCAATATCTGTTGGATGGGAACAAGGCAGTTAAGTGCAGGCCAGATATGTAGACATGACCTAGCAGTTGTTCCCTTCTATTCCTTGTCCTTTCCTTTTTTACTCCATGCAAGCTATGCAAGGCAGGCCTGTTTCTCAAAACCAGGGGCGTGCAATTAATTTTCCCCAAAGGGTCACATGTAAATCTGGGACTGTTATGGAGGGCCGAATCTATCAGGCTCCCATCATGGATCAGAGCAAAGGGCCAGATGTGGCCCATGGGCCATAGAATGCCCAGATCTGTTCAAGACAAATTGGCAAATGTTCCAAGACTGGTTAGTTCTGAGTGGTCAGTGTGCATGGCTCCTTCAACTCTTGACCAGTGATTGGAAGTGAAGATGCTAAAACACACATTTCTTTACAGATTCACCGAGACCCTGTTTCCTCTCTTTTCCTCTTCCCCCAAAACACTGCTCCCTCTGGCAGGTGGCAGGGCTACTTCTGTAGCTGATTGTTGTTTGTGGTAATTTAAATATGGCTGCACTGTATCTGGTTGAAGCTGATCTCCAGCTACTGTAGCCATGGTTGCAGCTATTTAGTTCTCTTCTTAAGAAAACTCAAATTAACAGACTGTGTTAAGTCTATAGGGTATTAGGATATCTATGGCAGGTGCACATAAGCCTATCTTTCTACTTTCATGGATGCATTATATATCCATGCCTTGAGCAAATCCTTCCCCCTTTCAGCCCCCAAAACTAGGAAGGTCCCTTCTGAATCACTTGTCCACCCACTTTCCTGCTGTAGGCTAAGTTGCCTTCTATTTAACTTTTCCCTTGGCTGCGTCTCATCTCCTATGGTCATTCCCACATACCATGACAAGTGGGCTTACTTCACAACAGTCTTGTGAAATAGACCACAACTGAGTCACATGCATGTGGGATTGTGGCTGGGTGACCCTGTTCCAAATCCAGCTTCTTAACCATTGTGCTATGTTGCAATGTATTTTCAAAATATGCCTCGTCACTGATACTACAATGAAACGAGGTTGCCCTTCCACAACTGTATCAATGACGTGGTTATACTGCACACCATTCTGGTGACAAGTTCAGACGGGATAAATGATCTCTGTTTATGATACGCACAGCATAGGGTTCGGGAGGTGGGGGCTGAAAAATTGTTGGAGCTCTACGTGAAATGAACAAGCAGATTTATGTTAAAGCCCCATCCTATTCATATTTACCTAGAAGTAAATCTAAATTAAAGCCAACAAGGATTTACTTTCATGTCCATGTGAACTGGATTACAGGCTCAAGCATCAAAACTAAGCACACTCAGCTGTCTTTAAGTCCTACCCACCATAACTCTGGATAAAAGGCATAGGATGCCTGTGACTGACCAGATTTAAAGAACTGGAGAAGGGCACTGTTTAATGGTACAGATCCTGGATCCAACAGGATGGGAGCCCAGATGAAATCTGAGGATCCTGTCAGCATCATTAATTCTGAACCAATAGAACTGATGCAATTTTTATCTCGGAGCTTCACAAAATAGTTAATGGGATGGGAAAATGGAGGCTTTAATATTCCTCCCTTCCTCCAAATTTGCTTTTGCCAGCAGGAAGCAAATCCCCCCCATGGTACAAAATCAAAGTTTTCCATCTATTGCAAATAAGAGGTGTGTATGTATTTGAGAGAGGCATTGTGAACTGGGGTTGCCCTGGGCAAAGAGAACAGAACAACTGCCTACTTCTTTGCCATGGTCTCAGTCAACCTTTCTCCCTTCAATTTCACCCTACAACACAGGTGATCAGCTGAAGAAAAAAATCATGCATCCACTCAGGGAAGTTGCGTGTTTCCCCCCCCCCCCGGTTCCCGAGGCAAATGGCAAAAACTGAACGGTAGAGACAAAATGTGATGGGAGAGGGGTGTGTGTGACTAAGAGGTCAGAGAAAGAAAATGTCATGGACTGGCTCAGCAAGTCACATGTCAGCACATGCCCAATGGGTGTGAATTAGAAAGCTGAGCAATGGGGACGTACGCAAAGCAGTCGAAGACAGAAGGCAAAGTATTACAAAATCTTGCATTAATACTATATGTAAAGAGTTCCACATAATCTCTGCAGTTTAGACTTACCACACGTGAAGCCCTAAGAGCTGTCAACCTCTTAAGAGAATGTGCTATGATTATTCCTCTTCATTAGAAATCCAGACATAGAACTAGCTTCATAATGCCTCAACATTTTGATGTATCAGAGTGTATTCACACGGTTGATTAATTCATTTCCAGTGCAGCCATTTAGATGAGTGCTGCTCCCATTAACGGGAACCGTTGCCCGATCCCAGGCTATGCTAATTCTAATGATGCTTTTTGTCATAAATAACTAAAATACAAATGTCAGGGAGTATTATGCAAATAGTTCTTTACAGAATTGGAAAACGGTTGCCATAGGCTTCGGGGTTTAGAAAGTTTTTATATTCAGTTAAGAGGAATGTACCTGAAATAATGAAGGGCTTCTTAAATTTGGGGATTTCAGATACCGTACTCTCAGTGAAGCATAGGAGGTATGAAACAAGTATATATTAAGCCAGAAAAATGAGGGAAAGTCAAATTCAAGATAACGTGTAGGCAGTGTTTGTAAATAGAACAATGCTATATACTTCTGATCAGCAGTTTTCCTAAAATCAATTCCGCTGTAAAGGAGAAATACTGGATTAACGGCAGAAGTTTTTTTTCCTAACATAAAAGCTAATCACTGCCCTCCTGTAGGAAATGCTATCCCCCAAATAGGGGTGGGTTCCGGATCTTCTTACTGCCGGTTCGCTCAGGGACGTGCCGTGTGGGCGCACAGGCATTGCGTGCCGCACATTGTGTGCCGCGTGGGGGGGGTTGCGTGTGCGCACGCATGCATGCGCAGTACAAAAAACCAGCTTCTGTGCATGCGCAGAAGCAAAAAACAAGATGGTGGCACTTATGGCGCCGCTGAGAGAACCAGCTCGGGGGTGTAGCAGGCCTCGGTCACTGCCGGTTCTAGCAACCCAGGCCGCCAGGTTACTAACGGTTCTATAGAGCCGGTCCGAACCGGTAAGAACCCACCTCTGCCCCCAAATATCTGGAACAACAGAGAGTCTAAAAGTCAGGTAAATTCACTCCTTTCACAGTACATTCCTTAATGCATTGGTATCACGGACAAGTTGAAAAGAAAAATAGGTACCTCCAAGCAAACAAGGGTTTCCCAAAATAAATATATTGTAATTCTCTACTCATAGAATAGAACCTTAGAATAAACTCCACTGAATTCCATTGAATTTGTTTCTAGAGTAGAGACTTACAAAACATACTAGAGAATCATACCTTAGGAAGTGAGCAAAGCCACGAACTGAAATGTACAGATACAGTTTACATTTGGATCATTCCTTCCAAAAGAATGGGAAGGATCCAGACAATCATATTTAAAACACAATATGAAAGATATAATGGCTAAGTTATATCTCTTGAGTTCAATTGGGCTCTCCCATGCAAGTCTTAACCTGAAGCCAATTCAGACCAAGGATACGAAGAGAGCCAGCAATGGTATTGTTAGGATGATGAACACAACTTGGCAAACAAAAGTTCATGGCCATATTAAGCCTTTTGGGAGCTAGTTCACTACTAGATTCTTGGAAGAAAGTTTGGGATACAAATTTAATGAATTTGAATGATTCAGTCAATCAATAAGATCAAATAGGTATAACACGTGCACTTTTTCCCCCCTAGAGTCCTTAGTCATTTCTAGGTTCCAATATTCTATTGTAAGTAAATTTCTCCATCAGACTAAAATGATGGAACACTGCTTTCATATATTTAAAATATAGATCATCTCTCCTCTTCTGTCATCCTGGAACTAATTAAAGGATATCCCTCACTTTCCTGCTTTTACCGTCTTCTCTTCTGCAAACCAGAGAAAGATTTACCCCTGAGTGGAACTTCAGATTAAACTCTTAAATGTCCTTTGACAAAGCAGTTTTTCCTCAAATGCCTGAATAACTAAATTACTGCCTCTCTAGACTTTTCGATGAAGAGGCATTGATGAATAGTGGAGCCAGGAGGTCCAGAGCAATTATTCTTTAATCTATTTATGTTAATCTTTGAAAGCATCCCTCCTTGTCTCTTCTTTGATGGCTCTACCCAACCCAACCCCACCCCACACCAGACCAACAGAGGTGAAATAATAGAGTTGCTCCAGGCAGGGTGCCATGAAAAGCACCAGCAAGTTATTAGCTATGTTGTTGATTATTCTGGTATTTTCACAACAAGGATTCCACAGGAATGGAAGAAAAAAGTACTTGTGATGTTTTTTGTCTCATGCGTTCAAATGACCCAGCTGGCTTTGGGTACCAATTTAGTGGCAAATCATCCATTTGCTGGGCCAGAATCTCTCTTGAATGAACTCTTTCATTCAATAATTATCCACATACCCAAACCATCAATCCCTCTTTTTTTTTTCCCCCATCACCTGGGCAACTCCATCCTCAGCAGTGAAAAGCTTCAAGATTAATTCTCCCCATTTCTACTTGTTGCTTCCTGAATACAATCTTCCTATAGTTAAGGCCAGTCAGTCAACCGGCCAGAAATATTTGCAGCCATTTCTGAAGTCATTCTGGTTGGTTCTCAAGTAAGCCTTGGTATAATATACTTTTGTGATTAAGTGCTTGCTGTTTTATATACCACTTTGAACCTGAACTCTCAGGAAAGAAACTAACATCCCATAAATCTCTTATACATTACAGTTCAACCATTCAGAAACAAGGATTGGTTTCCCTGTACCTTAAACTAAACTTAACTTAATATCGCGCTGGGCATTAGAACATCACAAGGACAGCAACTGGCATGTTCCTTGAAAAATACATCAGCATTTATTTTACTTATTGAGAATGTACTGTGCCTTGCCCTTCAACAAGCACATATATTTAAATCTAACTTTATCGGGAAATCTTCATACATATCCTGAAATAGCTAGCATCAGCATGGCAGAAAGTTGCATCAAGATTCTTTAACACACAAGGTGATCCTTTAAGCTCTGAAGTCCTTATTATCCTAATCTGCAGCCCCCAAATACTAGAACTGGAAAAGACAGCACTGTCTCTGGAGGCATTCTTAGCTGGGCTACCCCACAATTACAAGAAAACCTGCCCATCATTTTGGGAAACAATCAGGAAAATATAAATGTAGCTTTCCAAATTTAGGAATACATTCTCCCCTGGGTGTTAATCATTGTTCTTCAAGTAGAAACTGTTTAATCTGTTTCTCAGATGTTTCTGTGGCTTTTTTTTTTTTTTTTTTTTTTTTTTTTTTTTTTTTTTGTTGGCGCTTCTGCTTGCCTGTTGCTCTTGGGGAAAAAAATTAATCCCCCAAATCAAGAACTAGGATAAACAATACCAACAAACCAATTTATTTTGCACCAAAGAGTATCCAAATAACTGGGATGGGCAAGGTAAGAGCCAAGCAGGTGACAATGTAGATACCTGGTTTCTGACATATTCATTGAAATGCTATTTACAGATTACCTCGCTTTGACATTTATTATAATTTGTCCAGCCTTGACAACGAGAGCTGCAGCCGCTTTAACTAATGACAATGAAAATCTACTTTCCTTCTGCAGGCACAATGTTTTACACACAACAGCAGACTTTTATTTTTATTTAGTGTATGGCACGTGTTAGCCCGGGATCACCGAGGTGGCTGGCTGCATCTGTGAAAGGGATTTTTTCAGGCGGTGTTATCTTTACCCGCGGGATGCCTGAATGCTGGTAGGGAGGCTCCTTTCTTGTCCCTCCACGGTTTATTCGCTCACGGGAATCAAGCCGCCGAGCTGTCGACCTTAGCGGCGTGCAGATCCAGCGTCTTACCACGTGAGCCACTGCAGCCCCACAACAGCAAACTAAATTCAAAAGATACACATCTGGCCTCCTATGGTAATAATATACCCCACATATAAGTATAGCCTGTGACACCTCACTATTCTGACCTTATGTAAGGGTGGTTGGGGGGAGAGATGCAGGAAAAAGTTTTTAAAAAGTAGAAATGGTGGCCACAATTGTGGTATCAAAAATCCTGTCTCTGAGTAACATTTGATCAAACAGTCACAACCATCAATTTGACCCTTTTGAACTTCCCAACCCCTACTAGGGAAACCTCTCTCTACTTTCCTTTTCAAGAGATATTCTTTAAACATTTGCTTAATTCTTCCACCTTTTATTCAAAACTCATTTTATTTGTTTCATTCTTGTTGAGATCTTTTCACCGGCCCTTGCACTGCCATTTCTTTATATGAAATGTCTTATTATTATTATTTTGAAATAGTAGCTTTGTTTGTAATTAATTTATGTTGGCAAAATAGAAATCTAAAGAAAAATGCAAACATTGCTAAAGGGTATTAGAATGTTGTCCATGTATGGCCCAGGACAGCTGCTTTACATTCTTCACTGGCCTAAAGATTGGTATGGATAGAGAGTTCCCTACTACAGGTAATCCTTGATGGACAACCACAACTGAGCCCAAAATCTCCATTGCTAAGTGAGTTTTGCCCCATTTATGTCCTTTACTCAGAGGTGGTATTCACTTACCTTCCCTACTGGTTCGCAAATGTGCGCGCATGCACATGGCCTTCCATGCACGGCTTGCACACATGCACGAGGCTACAAAATGAGCCTAAATAGGACGGCATAGTGCCGGGGTGGGTCAGTGGGTTAGGGCCCACCCGCAGGTCGCTACTACCGGTTCACTCGAACCGGTACGAACCGGCAGAATACCACCTCTGCCTTTACTTGCCACAGTTGATAAGCGAATCACTGAAGTTGCTGAGTTAGTAACATTTCATCATTAAGTGAAATCTGGCTTCCCCATTGTCTTTGCTTGTCAGAAGGTCGCAAAGATGATCACATGACCCTGGGACACTGCAGCCGTCATAAATATGAGTCAATTGTCAAGCGTCTGAATTTTGATCACGTGACCAGGGGGATGTTGCAACAGTCGTGTGGAAAATGGTCATAAGCCACTTTTTTTCAGTGCTGTTTTCACTTCAAGCAAATGGTTGTTAAGTGGAGGACTGGCCGTATATATTAGTACATTAAAATTAAAGCAAGGTGGATATCATTTTGTTGTGCTTCTGTTGGTGTAAAGGGACATAGCGGCACAAAAAATGTATTTTATAAGTGCACTGGGCTGGGATTTTCCAGAATTTTCTCTAGTATGTTACTTCCCCCCCCCCTTTGGGAACTAAGGTAAGGTTAATATTTTAAGCCTATTCATTGGATTAAACATTAAAAGAACCCTCACATCAGTTAAGAATTGTTTCCTCAACACTTATCATGGCACTTGAAAGAGACTTCAGTAGAAAACTGCCCACTCAGACAAAAGATTTCTTGCTTAAATATCTGTGCTTGTGAGAAGACTGGAGGGTGGAGGGAGGGAGAGGCTATATAAATACCCAAAGCAGAAGAGTTGTCCATTTACAAGGACCGGTTTATAACATTTTTCTGCCAGAGGCAGAACAGGAAAGGGAATGCCTATCCAATCCAATCAAAGTGAGAACTACAACAGTTAGCCAAGTTTTTTCTGGCACATGATCTAGAAAATCCCCCAAACATTCTTACCCCATTTCTGGCAGTAAAACTGTGATAAATAACTACCCATTGGCTGCCCTTTCATGACACCTTAAATCTGCTAGCTAGATGAGGGCCCCATCGTAGGATTCAAGCCGTAATACCTCTCATTTCAAAGAATGATGAGGACGTAAAGCGACGTGCATGGTTTTGACTGCTGCAGATCGTATGTCCCTCTCCCACCAGCTCTTAAAATTATACAATTTGACTTTGGAAAGATCTGCAACTTAATTTTACTTCAGTATGCTTGCTTGGAGGAGAACTTAGCATTTATTTACTGCTTTCCCACTGATAATTTCCACTTGCAATTGGAGATTTTCACTGGTGTTCCAATTCCAGTTTAAAGGAGAATCCAATTTTCTCTGTAATTCCACAATAAACACTGATTTCTACTCTTTGCTTCCATCAGACCTTAAGTTCCAATTTAGGCTTGTATTTACTAAAACAGCCATTGTTCTCAGACACAAAAAAGGATCTGAGAGACTTTTTTCCCCTGTGTCTAGCTTCTGTAATTATCTTCGGTCTAAACAAATCAAGCTAAGTTTTAAGAAATGGCAGTGCTCAGGCTTTCAATGTGTTGATCTATACAATTTAGCCAAATGGAAAAGGAAGGTTGAACGTGGGGCACACATCCGCCTTCAAATACTCCTTAAGCATCTGCATTCTAAATGTTATTAACCTCTGTGAAGCAAAACAGCTACATAGCCTTGGACAGCTTCAGCGATAGTACAAGCTTGCAATATAAGCTTGCAGTGGTTTAGTTGTTTATCATACATACAATTGGGGTTACCAGTTGGAAAAGGAAACAATTTTGTTTTTTTCTTTCCTCCACAAGGATCCAGGGAAATGGCTTATGGTGAGCTTGCATGAAATGAAGACCTCAAATATAATATAGCAATAGCAATAGCACTTAGACTTATATACCGCTTTACAGTGCTTTACAGCACTCTCTAAGCGGTTCACAGAGTCAGCATATTGCCCCCAACAATCTGGGTCCTCATTTTACCCACCTCAGAAGGATGGAAGGCTGAGTCAACCTTGAGCCGGTGAGATTTGAACCACTGAACTGCTGAACAGTCAGCTGAAGTAGCCTGCAGTACTGCACTCTAACCACTGCGCCACCTCGGCTCTTGGTAAAATATGGTGTAATGTAGGAGAAACCAGGTTCAACCCACCTCAACAATGGAAACTCATTAGGTGATTTGTTATGATATAAAAAAAATGGTATCCCACTTCATGATAGCTGCTTGTGTCGGAAGAAAGACAAAATATATCATATTACAAACAAACAAACATGATAATCAAACCTACAGGGATCTACCTTCAAGTTAAAACAATTAACATTGCACTGTGACATATAGTACGCAAGTTTCCACCTTACAAGTAGGATTAGTTTAATGCATAACTATCTTTTAACAATTATTTTAAATTTATTTTTGCCACTTGCATAGTTGCCCACAAGCAAAGCAACTTTCCTCTATCATGAATCATAGAGTAGTAGCAGCTTAAAGAAGGAAGAACTAATTTTACCCACATTGCAGCTTTCCCATTTTTCTTTTGTATATAGTTTTATTAAGAATTTTGATCAGAATAGTAAAAACTAATGCAAACTAAAAGATTGGGAAAATAATAAGAAATAATAAAAAGTGCAAGAAAAAAAGAATAAAAAAGAAATATATAAAGAAGTGACTTCCAACCTTCATTTAAACAAGTACAAATGTGTGTGTGTGTGTGTGTGTGTGTGTGTGTGTGTGTGTGTGTGTGTGTGTGTGTATGAAATGAATAATTGAATCCAGCTTTTCATTCCTTTCTGTAGTTTATGGGATCCGGATCCCTATCTGAGCTTGGTGGTTTTCGTGC
>QLTV01002671.1:325032-354560 GCA_003457575.1 Thermophis baileyi
CAGAGAAAAAAACATATATATATCCTTGTCCCTGGAACATGCAGATAGGGAGAAGAATCCTGTGGCTCAGAGGTTTAACCACTTGCATTTTTAGGCAAGGGGCCCGGGTTCTAATCCCATAAGGGTGTGGCTGGCTGATGAGAGCTAAATAGCTTGAAATAGATCTATACTAGTCTCCCTTTATTTATGTAAAAAAAAAATATAACATATAGAAACGGACTGTCGTTTGTAATTGACTGTCTGGATGGCCCCTGGAGGGGCCGAAAGGCAAAAAGGAAGCAGTATGCTTTCTCCCATATTTGGGTATACCAGGTGATTTAACAGAGGAAAAAAAAACATATATATATATATATATATAAAATTTTAACTTTGACCCAATAAACCAATTCCTCCCTTTTACTTCTAACAGCTTAATCTTTAGCTCATACAAATATTGTTATTGGATTTGATTTCACTTAAATATTTTTTTTATTCCATTGCAGAGTTTGCAAGGCTTAACAAGTCTTTTTTTGTAGATCCAATAAGAAAATATTTTCCAGGTCATTCTCTTGATTTGTCACTTGTACTTGCCCTTTAATTTTTAAAACTCCAGCCAGTTTCTTTTGTATATCCAAGACCTAAGTGAACGTATGTATGTATGTGCATATATATGCACATACATACATGGAAATCTGGATATAATCTCTGCAGCAGCCTTCCAAAATGGTGATGGCTTTAATACTAACATGCTTTGCACCGTCTTCATAGTCCTAATAAATTGTTCTCCCTGCTCTAATTTCTCTTTCTTCCAGATAATGTATTGGAATCAATATATGGTCGAAACCAGTCTTGCTTGCCAATTTCTCAAATCCTCAACTAAAATAACCTCATAGTTTATGAATCTAAAATTTGGGAGGGAAAGTCCAAAAGTCACAGGTAATATGAGACGTCATGCTTATCTGAATCAGAATCTCTCTTAAGTCTCTTATTGTTTATTATCTCAAAGCAATAAGAAGCCTCTCTAAGGAAGAAGTCATATGTAATAAATTTCTGCTTCTAGTTCTATTTCTGTTCTCAGTAGCAGTGCTACAGCAAGGCATATTAAAGATTTTTACCTTGCCCCATCCTGAAAAGTGAATCAAGTAGCAAAGGGCAAAGAAACATGCTATAAAAACATGAGATGTATTTGGATGGAAAAGAAAAAGAATATATTGCACCTGGTTTCTTTCCATTCCTTTTTTCTTTTCTTTTCATGCTGACTGGGAATTCTGAGAGTTGAAATCCACACATCTTCAAGTGGCCAAGATTGAGAAACATTGATTAGCTATTGTTTTTCAGCCTTGCGAAATCTATTTGCTCTCCAAATATAGCCCCTCAAACTCTCCAAAAGTCCATCAAGAATGACTATGTGGGCCTGCTAAGTTAGCTAAAATGTTTAAAAATATGTCTAGCAAAATGTTGGAAATGTAATCAAAAAATGGGCACATTTTATCATATGTGGTGGACTTGTGTTAAAGCAAAAAAAAAAAATTGGACAAAGATACACAGGAGGTTAGAAAAAATGAAAGTGAAAAATTTTATCATATGTGGTGGACTTGTGCTAAAACAAAAGAATTTTGGGCAAAAATACATAGATGGCTAGAAAAAATAATAGGGAAACATGTAGATTTTAAACCTGAACTGTTTTTATTAGGGATGATATCAGAAAAATTTGATAAGAAAAGTATGTATTTAGTATTACATGTCTTAACAGCAGCGAGGATTATCTTTGCACAATATTGGAAAAATGAAGAAACGCCACAAGATGACGAGATAATTAAGAAGATATTAGATTGTGCAGAAATGGATAGACTTACATTGAAAATCAAACAGAAAGAAGACACAGAATATTATCAAACATGGAACTTATTTTACAAGTGGTTGGAAAAAAGGGGTGGAGAGTAAGACTGGAATCCGTATTGTTAAGCAAATTAAATACCCAGACAACACAATGTTTATTAAGCACTAAGAAATGTAATGAATAAAAAATTAATAAAATTTATTTTTTTAAAAAAAAGAATGACTATGTGGGCTGAAAATTTGCGGAATAAGTTCCAGGCTGAAGAAGGCTCTCCCTGGTTTAACTAACAGAAATTTTAAGTAATTTAAGAGTGAAGCATATTCTCAGATATGCAGGATATATGATATATAAAACCATTCAGTTTGAAGACCAAACTGTTCTGCAGCCCTGGAAGAGAAAGGCCGGTAGTACTATCTCAAACAAAAAATATTTCACAATAATTCTCCCCATTTTTTTCTTTCTAAAAAAAAAACTCTTTATAAAAATGCTTAAAATAGCCAAAATGGTGCAGTCAGATTCTTAAGATTCACTGACATTACTTTATGGACGTGTGCCATCCACTCCAATAAATTGTGTGTAAACTTTCTTCATTTAGAACTCATGTCTTCACACATTTCTCAGGAGTTGGTGTGCTACTATTAACATATTGTGCCATCTGAATCAAGTAATAAGCATGCAGTTTAAAGGAATCTGATGTATTTGTTTTTATACTACCACATGGCAAAGACACCAAGAAAGCTACACGAGAAAACTTTCTACTGCAACTATGGATAACAGTATTTATGCTGTGGTCACTTCCTGATTGGATTTTGAAATGCGCTCTTCATAAGGATGCCCTTGAAGACCATCCAGAAGCTGCAACCGGTCCAGAACGTGTGTGGCAGTGTGTGTGATTCTGGATGCCTATAATACTCTGCTGCTACATGAGCTGCTCCAGAATTCAGTTTCTTTCTGGGTTTAATTCAAGGTACTGGATTTAATTCAAGGTTCTTTAGGATTCTTTAACGCCCTAAATGGCATGGGACCAAGCTACTTCTGGGATTGCCTCTCCTTGAGAGCATCTGCCTGAACCACCAGCTCAGATAGGGAGATCCCTTTGAAACTTTATTATCTAGTGCAGGGGTGTCAAACTCAAGGCCCGGGGGCCGGATCCGGCCCATGGTGTGCTTAGATCTGGCCTGCGGGGCCACTCTGGAAACAGTGAAGGACCGGCCCGCAGTGCCTTTGCCAGCAAAGGCAATCACAGCCGAAAACAGAGCTCGGGAGGGCTGCGCGGGGCCCTCCTGAGCTCTGTTTTCAGCGGCAGAGGGTTGCAAGAGGCCATCACAGCTGAAAACAGAGGTCAGGAGGGCTGCATGGGGCCCTCCCAAGCTCTGTTTTTGCTGGCAGAGGGTTGCAGGAGGACATCACAGCCGAAAACGGAGCTCAGGAGCCCGTATTCGCTGGCAGAGCGCTCGGGTTGCCACAGGCTCCCCCGACATGAGTGATGTCGAGCTGGCCACACCCACCCTGGCCACGCCCACCCCAGCCCCCCAAGGTCAAACACAACCCTGATGCGGCCCTCAATGAAATCGTGTTTGACACCCCTGATCTAGTGGGACCTAGAAAGTGTGCCTTCTCCATAGCTGCTGTGCCCTGTGGAATATCCTTCACCCAGAGATCCAGCAGACCCCCATATTCCTTGCCTTCCAGAAAGCCTTGAAGAGCTGACCCTTCCCACAAATGCTGCGGTAAGATGAGGCTGGATAAGTAAGCTGGTATGTGAATGTATGGCAGCATGTTGCCTTGGGGTATCACCAGTTTTTATGAACTATTATATTGCATTGATTTTTATTCTGATTGTCTTGGGGGTATTTGTTGCTTTTACCGTTTTGTGCCAAGAGTTGTTGTTAAAACATGGATGGCTATACAGGTTTAAAATAAAATAAGTTAGTAAAATAAATAAATCTGGAGTTTCTTTGTGAAGGGAGAATGAACAGACCTAAGGGTGAAGTTGTTTTTTTTTCCCCTGAATAAAATGGCAGATTAGTGGTGGGGACCGATTCAAAATCCATTCTTTAAAGAGACGCCTGAAAAATATTGCACTGGCTACTTACACTTAATAAAACAAATATCCGTAGACTATCTGGCACCATTTTAAACAGATAATACAAGGAATGGAACCTAGGATCTTAGCATTCAAAGTCCATGGCCTAGCACTAAGCTACTGTCGTTTTGTGCTATCTTTAATAGGGACTATAAAGAAGGCTTCTGTTTAAACTAGAAGACTAGAATGATACTATTGATTCAAAAGTCAAAGCTTAGGCCAGAAAAATTATAAAATAGATCAAGTAATGTTGTCTGCATTAAAATACAGATAGATAAAGTGGCTAACTAAAGGAATTATGATTTCACAGAATTGCCAGGACCAGAGAAAAAAATTAGGTAAGAAATACACCAAAATCACATTGGATGCTATGACAAACTCATAAGGCAGGGGTGTCAAACTCCATTTTATTGAGGGCTGCATCAGGGTTGTGTTTGACCTCGGGGGGCTGGGGGGGGCATGGCCAGGATGGGCATGGCCAGCTCAACGTCACTCATGTCGGGGACGCCTGTGGCGGCCCGAGTGCTCTGCCACCGAAAATGGGCTCCTGAGCTTCGTTTTTGGCCGCAATGGCCTCCTGCAACCCTCTGCCAGCGAAAACGGAGCTCCATTTTTGCTGGTAGAGGCACCGCGGTCCTCTGGTCCTTCGCTGTTTCCAGGGTGGCCCCGTGGCCAGATCTAAGCACTCCGCAGGGCGAATCCAGCATGTGGGCCTTGAGTTTGACACCCCTGCCACAAGGAAATGAAGGGAAAGCTGTTGATTGTATCACTGTCTGAACTAGAGGCTGAAGAGATCACAACTTTTCAGTTCCGATCATTTTTTATTTGGGTAAACTTTATGGTGCCAAATAATTTAATTAAAGTTTCATAGCAAGAGCTTTAAATGGAAAGCTTTCTGGTTATTTTATTTATTCAACACTATTTTAAACTGCCCCAATCAGAAGATTCCGAATGGTGCACAGCAATAAGAGTGCAAATAAACCCACAAAACAACCAAAACATAATAAACAATTAGCAGTACTACAGCCAGATGGCTGTTCCCAGTCAGTCCATAAGCCAAAGACTCATGGAAATGAAATGATTTTAAGGCTCTTCCAAATTGCAAATAGGTTCAGGACCACGCATACCTTTGGGGGACAGTATGGTCCACAAAGTGAGACTCCTTACTGGGCAGGCCATTCTTCTAACACTCACTCCTCTCACTTCACAAGGAAGGGAGATTCTTAGGTCAGTCCCCTCTCAATGTTCAGAGCAATTGGATAATTGGATCAATGCTTGGCCTAGGCCTATGCTTGGCAAGGCGGTACTGATAATTTTGGTGATAGGTCACCTAGGGCTTTGTAGGTGATGTTCCTTGAACTAGGGCTGAAAATCAACCAGTAGGCAGTGCAGCAACTTTAACACGAGTGCAAAGAGCCATGGTGGTGTAGTGGTTAGAATGCAGCACTGCAGGCTTATTCTGCCGATTGTCAGCAGTTCGATCATGACCAGCTCAAGACTGACTCAGCCTTCCATCCTTCCGAGGTCGGTAAAATAAGGACCCAGATTGTTGGGAGCAATAGGCTGACTCTGTAAACCGCTTAGAGAGAGCTGTAAAGCACTATGAAGTAGTATATAAGTCTAAGTGCTATTGCTATTGCTATTTTTTATAGTATTCTACAAACTAGGTTGTCATCACTCACAATTGCCAAACTACCTATAAAGGCAGCTCCATGTAGGTACATTGCAGCGGTCCAATCCAAAGTGGTCAAGCCAAAGGTAGGCAAAGACCACCTTGGTGATAGTTTCCATCTGATGCTCTTTTATAAATTACATGTCCAGGGTTATAGAGAAACCACTGATCAGCTCTTTTGGGGGAGTGTGGACACCTCAAGAGCAACCACCAAGGCTGATGTTTCCAGATAGTCGTGATGTTTAGCAGTAGGATTTAGCACTCTCTAACAGCCTTCAAATAGTAGTTCAAGACCTCCATAGCATCTCTACTTGGCTTAGCGAGACAATGGGTGATCTTTCCTAGCTATTTCATATAGATAACGGAACACTCAAGAACATACACTGGAGCACTTAAGAGCTCACTTATTTCCCATGACTTCCAACTAGAACTGCCCTTTCGGGGAGCAGAAACTATAACAAATCAGGGCTTCCTATTTCTAACGGTGGTAGTCCAGAAGAATACAAGTCCACAAGAGGTCTAAATGTTCCAGATGAGGTGCACTCCTCTCATCTAGTCCCAATAAAGGTCATCTAGGAGAGCAACCAGGCTGGGCCTGAACTCTGACTGAAAAAGAATCTATATAATCAATCTCTTTTAGGGTTTTCTGCAGATGAATCTCCACCATCTTTTCAACATCTGCAATCGAGATTGAGCAAAAGTTGATAAATCTGGCCATATTGGATGATGGCATCTTCAGGAAAGGGCATACTCTGCCTCTTTCAAGGGAGGTGGCACAATGCTCTATATCAGGGGTCTCCAACCTTGGCAACTTTAAGCCTGGAGGACTTCAACTCCGAGAATTCCCCAGCCAGCTGGCTGGGGAATTCTGGGAGTTGAAGTCCTCCAGGCTTAAAGTTGCCAAGGTTGGAGACCTCTGCTCTATATCAAGGAAACACCAACCAACACCTGAATCCAACAACACATGCCCTACCAAGAATCCTGGAAAAGCCAGGAAAAACCATGGGTTTAACTCACAATTCCAGAGAACCCCACCTGCCTCCTCAGGTTTCAACTCTCAAAAGAATCCCAATTACATCATACGATACTGCCTTTCTCATCCCTTTTGGCTCTACCCAAATGACTAAACCAAGTAAATGCAAGCAACTTATCAGAAAGAAAACCTGCAGACTCATCTGGGTGACTTCTCAGCACCTTGTTCCACCTATCCTTCTCAAATAGAGATGAGTCACCCTACACTGGGTCACTGGTCAGTGTAAAATCAGGCTCCGTCACTCCTTTAATCACTAGCCAGGTTTACTTATGATTATGGTTTGCTATAATCACATTTGGTTTTATGCCATTGCCACTGCAGGCACCTAAGTCATCACCGGGCTTTCTTTCTGCTCATCTGTCACTCATACAACATTTGCTTTCTTTTGGCCAGTACATACTCTGATTTTCAGAAATAATCCATTGAATTTAACCGAATCAGGGAGTTAAAAATCCTTATTCAAAGTCTTTTTTAAAAAAAAATCCAAAAACCAGTAGTTGTTTGTAGAACTACTGGTAACCTGAGAAAATTATTCTTTCTTTTTTTCATTCTGAGCCATCAAATTATAAAATTCTTAGGGACCCCAGATGATTTTCTTCATGATACTTGAGAAAAAAAGGCAGATAAAGATCAGGATGTTGGGGTTCTTTTTGAATCTCAGGGATCTGTTAGCAATCTTGAACTGCTTGATGATTTTCTTTCAATATGGAAATGTATTGATTCTGCTGACATGTATCGTTAGCTTCCATGCTGACACTTGTCTAAATACAATTTTTCCTCCCACTAGAGAAGTATAATTTGCCTAATTGGGAATTATGTTCTAGCTTAGATACCGTGTGCGTGATTTTTTTTTATATATATTCCAAAAACTAAGCTGATGTATGTACAAACATTTGTGATTGAATTATTCCATACAAATCTTCAATAAGGAAACATAAATAGTTCTATTTGAACGAACCCATGGAAAGCTGGAAACCTTCCAATTCCCAGCCTGTTTACAAAACTAAATCCGAAATTCAATGCAAAGGTATAGCAAAGCAGTCTGCCAATTTAATCACCACATATTTGCAAGATCACCATATATTTGAACGAACAACAGCAAAAACAACACCCCAGTATATGAGCTAATGACAAAGCTGAATTCATGGACTAAAAAAGGGATGACACATTCAACAGCAAGCAGGCTGTGTAGTTTTTAAAATACAAGAAGGCTAATATTGTCAGGAACTACAACAAAACTACAATCTAAACCACAGAAATAACAGTACAGCCAACAGCTACTCCAAACCATGGAGTGATTGTGTAGATGTTTGCCACGTAGCACAACTTCCTGTTCTCCATCGCCACTTGTCCGACTTCTCCTTCTTGTGAAGACTAAGATCCAATACTAATCAGCAGTTAGTATCATCAATTTTAATTTTTTGACTACCTTCCTGTACATACTTCAGCACTGACAAATTCAAAAACCTGGGTTGATCAAGGAATTAAAAACTGAAATCAAATCAGGAGTAGATTTGAGTCCTGTTACATTTGTGAATGAACTCCTAAACAGTTTCCCCACCCCCCCCCCATATTGTGTGCAGGTTTTCATTGGAAAGTTGTTTCATGGAACTACACAAGAAAAAAAGGGGTTACTGTTGTTGTTGCTTTTTAAATCAATTTAGTAATATCCTAGTATAGTTTCCCAGTTTCCCTTCACTTAATATTGACAGCTATGTATCCCCCCCCCATTTAGTAGTGGCAACATATTGACTGCATATTTTTAAGAAATAACAGGATTTGCAACAGCACATCTATTGTCTGTTATGCTTATTTTTACGATAACCCCACTACAATGAATGGTACCCCACTAATCTTTTGCCTGTAAGTGGGTTCAAGGAGTTGCGGTATTTTCACATTGGAGAAGAATTCCACAATACTCAGATGATAACAAAATACAGTTATTGACTTATTTCATTCATTTTTTACTTAATTTGAGGGCTCTCATTTCTAATTTTAAATAGAGAGGCTTCTCTTCATCTTAGCTATGATTACAAGCCCTTTCTAGATTCAGAATGTAATTTTAGAAAAAGAATGTTGTTACTTTCAAGGGCTGTTTACAACTACTAAACTTTATAGATAAAAATTTGAAACTAACAATACAATCCACACCAATTCTACTCAAAAGCAAGTTGCAGGCAGCACCCAGAAATTCAGCCCCAAAGTGTTTAAAAATTATTCCATATATCAAGCCTGTTTCCACCCCTAATATTTCAATTTAATAAACTCTGCTGTGAATAGATGGCATCTTAACGTAGGCAGCCTATTCATTTCCATTTTATTCTTTGCTCCCAAGAAATAGGGCAGATAAGCTTTGTGATATATCTCAGGCCAGGAATATGGATTTTCTTGATGAAACTCTCCTCAAATGCCAACAGGCCCTGCCCTTGTGAGGGCTGCAGACATGAAGCGTGAACTTGCCTGTGGTTCTTGGATGCAGAAGAGACCTGTAACACAATCCATAGGGCACCTAGTTAGAAAAATAACTTCCAGTATGACAGAGTGAAAGAACTCATTCTGGGGGAAAAAAAAGGCATTTCTGTTTTCCTAAGGAAAGAAAGGAATTGAAAAGCGTAAAAGACCAGCTTAAATTCTTCCTTTATTTAGAAGTTATGCCAGCTTGTTTTTGACTGACTGATTACATGCCATGAGGTTGTTGTGAATTCTTAGCAACCACATAGATATTTCTCCATGATGTTCTATCTCTAACCTAGTCTTTCAGGTCTTCTCACAGTTCACCCATCACTACTGTTACTGAGTCCACCCCCCATCCCCCTTGTTTCTGGTCATCCTCTTCTTCTCTTTCTTTCTACCTGTCCCAGCATTAGAGAACCCTTTCCAGAGAACCAAGTCTTCGCACGTGTCCAAAGGACATAATTTGACTTGGTTCCAGCCAGCCTGCAGTACTGTACTTATTGTAGAATCCAGCAAGACAAATATAGAATAAGCCTGAGAGCATTTAACAGAAGGGGGCAGCGGAACGATGACAGGCTGCTTCTTTCCATAATCCACTGCTCAAAAAGAACAGCAGTAGGATGACTGGGTAAGTGGGAGGCGATTATTCCCTCCCAAACACTGCTGAAATGTCGCTTTCTGTCCCCCACCGACCAGTCATAGCACAAGTTAGGCAAGGCGTGCAAATCTCCCCCTCTTCTTGTTTTCACTAGTGCCAACAGAACCCTGCGCATTTTGTTGCAGGCACCAATACATTTTTTCTGAGTGAAAAGCATACACTCATCTCTTTATATCACTCTCTAAAGGCTTAAGACAGACCGAGGCACAATTAGATGGAACAGCTGGCAATAAAACTCCTCAGCTGAGACTACTAAGTGGTCTTGGCTATTGTGCGGAGGGGTCATTAACAATCAAGATGGAAGTGCTGCATTCCCTCACAGAAAGTCCATAAATACTCATGAAAACAGAACCAAAACGTCAGCTGTACACACAGAAGCAGGTACACAAAGTGGATGGGAATACCAAAATCTCTCCTGTACAAAACACGGGATAGTAAACTTGTGCGGTTGTGGGAAAGGGAGGGGGTGCAATATAAAATTTGATGGATACCTACAGTTCTTGGGAATCATTGCCCTGAAGAATGTCACTTCAGAATGCAGACTTCTGTTCAGTACCATCAGTGAGCAATGGCCTTCAAAAAAAAGTTAAAGAAAGGTACCAGCCAATAGCTTTATTTTTGAGCGCAAATGGCCTCTGCATGAGGTATGCAGGCAAAAGAGAAAACACATTCTGACCTTCTCTGCCTGTATATAAAGGGTAGGAATCTCAGGCTGCTGATCCTGAAATCAAACAGACAACAAACTGTAAATGTAGAGCAGGATGGCCCGCAGGGTGCTTAGATCTGGCCCGCGGGTCGACCCTGGAAACAGTGAAGGACTGGCCTGCGATGCCTCTGCCACTGAAAATGGAACTTGGGAGGGCCGCGTGTGGCCCTCCCGGGATCTGTTTTTGCTGGCAGAGGACTGCAGGAGGCCGTCATGGCCGAAAATGGAGCCCATGCGGGCCGACCACAGCCTCCCCAAGCTCTGTTTTCGCTGGCAGAGGGCTGCAGGAGGCCGTCGTAGCCGAAAATGGAGCCCAGATGGGCCGCACACAGCCTCCACGAGCTCCGTTTTCGCTGGCAGAGGGCTGCAAGAGGCCTTCGCGGCTGAAAATGGAGCCTCGATGAGTGATGTGGAGCTGGCCACGCCCACTCTGGCCATGCCCCCCCCAGGTCAAACACAACCCTGATGCGGCCCTCAATGAAATTGAGTTTGACACCCCTGATGTAGAGAGTAAAAAAGACGATTTCAACAGAGAAAGGCCAGATGCATTACCACAGCAACTGGGGGGAAAACATGGCTTGAGCACAAAACAAGAAGAAGGTATAAGCAAGGGATTCAGGCAGACACTCCCTTAATTCACATGAGTACAAACAGGGAAAGGAGGGAAACACAATGAGATTTGCAAGATCCTGTTACTACAGCTAATATTCATGGTAAAAGTAGTTTTATCTTTCTGGTGAAGTTGGCTTCTTGGTTTGCTCTATATAATGGAGCTGACATTAAATTATGTAAAAGATAATCAAGATACACATTTGGATTTGAGCTAAATTGTGAATTCAAAATGAAATAATGAGTAACTGCAATGGCATAAAACCAAAATTGAGTAATCTCTTTAGTAAGCGCCCAAAGCACCCCAGTCCATCTCTATGTCTAGATCTGAGCAAGCGCACACACAGTTCAGCTAGCAGAAATAGATGATGTTAATTTATCCAACATCAGCAAACATCCAAAACCAGGTGCCTGGGGAAAATGAGACACAAGGTAGTCAAAAGCAGGGAGAGAGAAGAAAGGGAGATGAACCACAGGCAAGAATTTACATTATCTGTGTATCTATATATCAAAGGCATTGAACTTTCCAGAACCTTTGAAAACAATATCATGGTAATTAGCATGGACAGTTTCAAAGACAGTGGCCTCTCTGGCTGTTCTAGATTAACTCTTTTACGTGTATAATGGCAGAACGGAATATGATAGCCAATCCCTCTTCTTTTTTGCACCCCATAAAGACAATTTGGTGGATGTACCTAACAAAATGTTCCTCACAAAGGATTTCACAAACTGAATGGCCTCGGAGTTGGGAGAGGTACAGAACATTTTCACAAAAAAATAAAAAAATAAAATAAATGCTGAATGACAGTTACCCTAGAAATGTAAATGGGAAAGCCTGAATTATAAGGATTCGCCCTTATCTATGCAATTTCATCACTTCATTATTACTGAGAGGAGAAATTAGATGGAGAGAAGCTATAAATAACGCCCATATCACCGACACCTCTATGCCTGGCTATTAGAAGAGTTAAATAGCAAACGCTGCATTTTATGGCAGGAGCACGCCTAATGCTGTTGTAAATATACTATTGGTTAAGATTTTTTTTAAAACCCTGCTTACACCATCATTTCTGGATGAAAACTACTTGTGCCAAGACATCAATGAGATCAGATGCCCAGCATGAGAGGTTATGACCACAAGCGGGAAGCATAAGCTATCATATTCACTTCAATGTTGCCTAAGCTTGATGTTTGTATAACGATCGCTGGCTGCGACTATTATTAGCTGGAGTGAGTAAGGAAGTATAAGGATTAATACAAAGGGAAAAAAATAAAATTAAACATGAGCAGTTAATTAAGTCCAAATTCATAGGATTGACGATTCCTAAAGAAATGGGAGTTATAGGATAGAAAGCTATCCTATAACTGGAAGTTTAAGAAGAGATTGGGCAACCATTTGTCTGAAATGGTGCAGAGGTGTCAAACTGGCAGCCCACAGGCCAGATCCGTCATGCGTAGGCCACGCCCACCCCAGCTCCGCAAAGGCAAAAATGTCGCAATACGTCATGATACATCATGTGACGCGATCTAGTTTGACACCTGTAGTGTAGGGTTTCCTGCCTGAGCAGGGGGTAGGACTAGAAGACCTCCAAGGTCCCTTCCAACTGTTATTCTCTATATATGGATTTGAAAAGAAACATTATTTACAAAATGTCAGTCTGCTTTCTGCTACTTTCACCAACAGGAAGTTCTGTCTACATATCTTATTTTCCACGGTCCAAAATAAGATTATTAAGAGCGAAAATTGTGATGTGGTCTCACGGAACCAGGCCAAACCTAGAAAAGTGGTTTATGATGCAGTGTTATAATTCAGAGGCAAAGCCATAGCAATGATAAATGGCTGTTGTGGGAAATGTATCTGTGTAATACTGATAATTTTCAGAAATTCCAGGGTTTGGTTGGATGAAATATCTCTAATCTTGTGCCGTCTATGGACTTGATCATGATAATGGTTTTTGCATTGACAATATGATCAATGTTGTTAGACCTTTTTTTGATCCCATTGCAAACTCAGGTCATAGTATCAACTCAAGGGTTCCCTTCTAACTGTACCTGATATGGAGAGAGAAAAGGTAAGTCTTCTTTTTCTTTTTTCTTTTTCTTTTTGGTATAATGATATAGTTGCACAATAAATTTGATAAATCAATTCTCTGCTGGACTGGAGGAGAATCCGCAAAGCATTTGTGAACATTTTAGCCATTCTTCAGACTTATCTCATGAGATATTTAGTAATATCCTGTGTATATTAAAAAAAATTATTGTGTGTACAGTATGTGTGTCTTTATAGATTTCAAAATCAAATGGGCACATGGGTTTAATAAGTAGCACATAGAAAGGCTAAAAGGCAAATTTTCAATCTTTCAAGGTAGCTGTATCAAACTAGGCATATAACAACAATGTTATGTTGCAGGAGTGAATTCCCCCACTCTTTAGAAGGGACATAGGAGCAAGTTAAACTAATAAGATACTACAAACAGGCATTGCAGTAATTGGAGCATAACATTGTCTAAACCACTTTATTCATGAGAAAGTTTTGATTCTTTGTTGCTCAGAATGAGCAATTTCTGCTGAGTTAAAAAATGCAAATCCAATATTAAGGATTTTAAATGTCTATCTATTCTCAGTCATGCACGTCATCATGGTTGTCCCAAAGGTGCTTTTTCAAGAGGCAAGTGGACAACAGTTTCTTTGAAGATGTTTCGCTTCTCATCTAAGAAGCTTCTTCAGCTCTGACTGGATGGCGGGGAATGGATAAGGATTTTAAGCTTATGATGGTGAATGTGAGGATGAATTCTCCAAGCTGCAGCCTAGCAACGCTTGTTTTCAAGACAGTTTATTATACTAAGCCATGGCAACTTGCCCAAGGCCACCTTAAGAGCTTCAGCATTAAGCAGAGCTTAGAAAGCCCAAACCTCTAGCTCAGCTTTCCACAAACGGACAACTTCTAAATGTATTGAACTGCCATTCCATAATCCACAGGTGGCATGGCCAAAGAGGAGAATTATCATCGATCTGGAAACGCTCCACCATGCTGGTTCTAGTGATTGCAGTGACACAATAAGCTTAGCCACGCCAATTAAACCAAAAGCCTAGATAATAAAATGGGACTTTTGTTTTGCACAAAAAGTGGCAAGTGTTGGTCCCACACATGAGGACACAGGGAGAACCTGCATTGAGAATGCCTTCACTCAGGTAGCAGCACCAGGACAGCATCTGCTGTGTCTTAGAAATTAGGAAATTAGGAAACCTAAAGGAAAAAATAATCTTCTAGATCAGTGTTTCTTAGCCTTCAGAACTTTTAAGTTGTATGGACTTCAATTCCCAGAATTCCCCAGCCAGCAGGTTTATAGTTAGTCCTCAACTTACTGCCACAACCGGGACTGGAGCACCTGTAGCTAAGTAATGCAGTTGTTAAGTGAGTCACACCCAATTTTATGTGGCCATTAAGCAAATCCGGCTTCCCACATTCACTTTGTTTGTTGGATGCCCCCTGGGAAAGTTGCAAATAGTGATTCCATAACCCGAGGGACACTGCAGCTATTGTAAAAACATGTCGGTTGCCAAGTGCCCAAATTTTGATCATGAGACCATTGCGATGTGCAAGGATTTGGTCATGAGTCACTTTTTCAGCAGTGCTGTGACTTTAAATGGCTGTTAAATGAATGGTTGCAAGTCAAGGATTGCAACAATTTGTACAAATGCCCAGAAGAAGAACCCATTAGAATATCTAATTATTCCATCTCCTCACGGTGGCTACACTCAGGGAGTGTGCATAGGCTGTGATAGGAAGAAGAAATAAGCCAAGAGCCAATGTCTGAGGGCCCTCCCTGCACATCAACCATCCAATGAGTCCTACTTACGTCTAGCCACACCTTCCATTATTCTAAGTCAGTGGTTCTCAACCTTTCTAATGCCGCGACCCCCCGTGACCCCCCCGCCGCTTCCCCGACCCCCCCACTGCCGCCATGACCCCCCTCCCCGTGCGGGATGAGGTGACAAAGGGGGCGTGGCACCAGGGGCGAAATGCTCCCGGTTCGGGCTTGCCTGCGGGTCGCCGGACAGCTGATAGCGTCGGAAGCGGGAGACTTCGCCCGGACACCGCCATTTGGGTTCTTTTACCCTCTGCGCATGCGCAAAGCGTTCTGTGCATGCGCAGAGGGTAAAAGAACCCAAATGGCGGCATCCGGGCGGGTGGGCAAAGTCTCCCGCTTCTGTTGCTACCGGCTATCCGGCGACCCGCAGGCACGGCTGAACCGGGAGCATTTCACCCCTGCAGTGACAGTGGCACCAAGATGGCGGGCTAACGCGCACGGTGACCCCTGTGAAATGGTTGTTCGACCCCCAAAGGGGTCGCGACCCACAGGTTGAGAACCGCTGTTCTAAGTCAATTCAATTACCTTGCTTCAGTTCAACATCATAACAAGATATTGATGCCTTCAGTTGGCATTCAGTATCACTGAATGAAAAACCTGGCATAGAACATTTTTTAAAAAAGGTAAAAAGGTAAAGGTTCCCCTGTCCAGTCATGTCCGACTCTAGGGAGATGGTGCTCATCTCCGTATCCTAGCATTGTCTGAAGACACTTCTGTGGTCATGTGGTCAGCATGATTATACACTGATGCGTATGGAACACTGTTACCTTCCCACCGAAGTGGTACCTATTTATCTACTTGCATTTGCATGCTTTCGAACTGCTAGGTAGGCAGGAGCTGCGGCAGGAATGGGAGCTCACCCCATGTACTTGAACTGCTGACCTTCTACTCAACAAAGACGCACGTCTTAACTGCTAGGCCTCCATGCCCTGTACTAGAACAAAATTATATGTTTTCTGTTTCCTATTCTGAGAACAAAACAACACTTTATTCCAGGACATTTCCCAGTGCCAACTTTTGTTTCTTGAAGAAATGCTTGGTGGAGCCAAAGCAGAGAAAAATGAGACAGAACCTACAAGTCCTGTTAAAACAGATTTAAGTCGAATCTTACCTAGTATTCTCCTTCTACGATGGACAACCAGTTGCCATAAAGAATTGGGAAGTAAAAACTCAGCATGGGCGCCTTTCTGTTTCCCAGCATATTATATCAGGTATTGAAGGCAGTAAACAGCCCTCATGGCTACTGTGAAACCTTTTCTTCCGTAAACATTCCGTAAACATTCTTCTGTGGAAAAGCCAAGGTCTAATCTAATAATAAATCTAATAAAGGGTAGAACAAGAAGCAATGGGTGGAAACTAATCAAGGAGAGAAGCAACTTAGAACTAAGGAGAAATTTCCCAACAGTGAGAACAATTAATCAGTGGAACAACTTGCCTCCAGAAGTTGTGAATGCTCCAACACTGGAAGTTTTTAAGAAGATTGGATAACCATTTATCTGAAGTGGTGTAGGGTTTCCTGCCTAAGCAGGAGGTTGGACTAGAAGACCTCCAAGTTCCCTTCCAACTCTGCTATTCTATTCTATTCTATTCTATTCTATTCTATTCTATTCTATTCTATTCTATTCTATTCTATTCTATTCTATTCTATTCTATTTTATTTTATTCTTTTTTTTTATTCTATTCTATTCTATTCTATTCTATATAAATAAAAAACTAATAAAATAAGGTTGTACATTACACAGAGAGTCTTTATGAATAGAAGAGATTCAGCACGTCAGATATACATCCAGTTCTCATAAATGCAAGATAGGAAAGGTAAGAGAGGGGTGGAGGTGATACTAGGAGTGTATGTCCCTTTGTTTTCTGTCCTTTTTTCCTGTCCTCCTTTTCCCAGCTTACAGAGAACTTGAATTTTTCTACTCAAGGAACATTCTTGATAAACGTCTTATTTTTCCACCACTGGATTTTGACAGCCTTCCAGACTAAAAATAAAAAATAATAATTAAGGGCAGAAGACTCTCTTTGTCAAAATCTAATTTTATCTAGGGAGTTCCTTTCAAGTATGTATTAATGGGCCACAATCAGAGACTAGGCTTTGATCTCATATTTCATCACATTTCTAATTATATAATGGTGTAACAAAATATATCAGTCTTTGAGCAAGGCATATATATATATATATATATATATATATATATATATGGAAAAATTACTTTTTTACAAATTGCTACACAGGACTTAATGTTTAGGACTATCTTATCAAAATAATCCAAACCCCATCTCCTATAAATTATACTCAATATGCTCAGCATAGTGACCCCCTGATTTTAAAGATCAATATTGGGGAAAAAAATAACCAGCTTTTAACAGATAAGTAAAATACTTAACTATATCTAATGGCTAACAAAGTTAATTAAAAAAAAAT
This sequence comes from Thermophis baileyi, assembly GCA_003457575.1. Taxonomy (NCBI): domain Eukaryota; kingdom Metazoa; phylum Chordata; class Lepidosauria; order Squamata; family Dipsadidae; genus Thermophis; species Thermophis baileyi. The sequence continues at coordinate 342,367 of QLTV01002671.1, forward strand.
CAACTTACTGTAATAGATTATCCCAGTTATTGCCGTTAAATATTAGAAAGTTCATAAATCACCTCTCTCTCATAGGAAAAGATAACAACCTTGCCAAGAAACTCATCAAGAGGAACTTTTCTCATCTACAATACAAATAAATTAGTTCAAACACATACCCATTCATTAAGTAGGGATTTAGTTAATGAAATATTACATCCATCAATTAAAAATGATAAACCATCGATGAGGTCTTCCATTTTACACTCCTGTTTTTTTAAAAAAATGCTGAATAACTCAAGGCATGTTTTTAATTACCGTATGACTAAAACAGCCAGCCAAATTACATTTTAGAGCTCAAAATTCATTTCCAAGTCTCCTCATAGTTTATTTATTAATCTTAAGTATACAAGATACATAAGCAAGGCTAAGATTGCAATATTACATTCTCAGAAATAAACCACACTCATTTCAATAGTTTGCTCCCTGGTATTGATCACAGTCTATAGCAGCAACACTTATCTTGCTGTCTGGTTATAAGAAAGAAATATACAAGAGCACAGAAATACTGGAGAAGGGCTAATATTGTACAGGTAATCCTTGACTTACAACAGTTCGTTTAGTGACCGAAGGTACAATGCCAGTGAAAAAAGTGACTTATGACTGTTTTTCGTACTTATGACTGTTGCAGCGTCTCCATGGTCACGTGGTCAAAATTCAGACGCTTGGCAACTGACTCATATTTATGACGGTTGCAGTGTCCTGGGGTCATGTGAATACCTATTGTGACCTTCTGACAAGCAAAATCAATGGGGGAACCAGATTCACTGAACAACCCTGTTACTAACTTAACCAGTGATTCACTTAACGACGGTGGCAAGAAAGATGGTAAAATGGGGGCAAAATTCACTTCACAACTGTCTCACTTAGCAACAGAAATTTTGGGCTCAATTGTGGCCGTAAGCCGAGGACTCCCTGTACATTTGAAAGGCATTTGGACAAAATGCAAAGGCTTGCTTTCCAATAGCTGCTTTGTAAATATGCAGGCAATAAAAAGTTTTGCTGGACCAACGGTCTCCAACCTTGGCCACTTTAAGCTTGGCGGACTTCAACTCCCAGAATTCCCCAGCCAGCTGGCTGGGGAATTCTGGGAGTTGAAGTCCTCCAGGTTTAAAGTGGCCAAGGTTGGAGACCCCTGTGCTGGACTACTCATGCCTACAGTTCCGTAATTCACTGAAAAGAAAATTCAGACAATTCACAACCTCTCTCTGTAGCCTTGCGTACATCCTTCAGCTTTCTCTGCTCGCCTAGGAGGTCTGTGCCTCCCCTCTTTTGGTGGCCTTGGTGCCAAAGAGAAAGACAGCTCACCCTGGAGGCAGATGGGTCTAATAAGCATTAAAATTCTGCAAATGAGATTTTTCACGCTCTTTCATAAGGAAACAATCCCTTCCAGTTTGGTATGCATTGTATCCATGTGTGGAGAAAAAGGAAGAGAAAAAGAAAAGGACTCTTGAAGGGAAAGAGAAGGCGGGGGGAAATCCTGCTGCCCCAGCTCCTCCTGGACTGGAAATTTGCCTTTTTATTCCTGGATTGATGATTTTATAATAAAGGAAAGCATTTCAAGCCCTTTTGTGCATTTGAAATGCCCTCTCAAACAAATCGTATGAATAGCAACACATCAGTAGTGGGTTCTAAAACCCGTTGCTACCGGTTCGCTCGCGCGCGAGATGCTTCTGTGCATGCGCAGAAGCGTCCCGGGTGGGTGGGCGGAGCCTCCTGCCACCGCCGCTGCTACCAGTTCTAAGAACCGGGCCGAACCGGGAGCAACCCACCGCTGCAACACATGAACCATTCTCCACGCTTCTGTGCTGAAGCTATTGTTGAATGAGGTGGAAATGGTAACATCTGCAGAAGACATGAAAAAAAATAATTGCTCCCTGATCAAAAAGTTGCATTTCATTCCAGGACGATTCTGTTCCATCACATTGCAAAGGACACCAGCAGATTTGCCTCTTCAAACTCAGCTACACTCCAACTCAAGCCTACCACCACAGTAATATATTGGAAAACTGGCCACTTTTTAAAAAGTTCCTTGTGTGAGGAAACACAAGGAATACTTCTTTTCCACAGCTCGCCTCAACCATGTTTGATTTTAAGCTTTTCCCCATCCAGAAGAACTTCCCTATTTCAGAACTTACTACAAAAATTTCCTAACTAAGTTGGCCATTGCTGGAATCCTGGAAGGAGAAGATTCCAATTGGAGCAGGTTGCTTTCCTGTCTCAGCTGCTGGCAAGAATATTTTTAATCTGATGTTCTAGTACCTCGTAAACCACAGATGTGCTGAACTACATCTTCCATTACTCAAAGTCACTGACCAGGTAAAATTAATGTAAAAGTTCAAATAGAATAGAATAACAGAGTTGGCAAGGACCTTGGAGGTCTTCTAGTCCAACCCCCTGCTCAGGCAGGAAACCCTATACCACTTCAGACAAATGGTTGTCCAATCTCTTCTTAAAAACTTCCAGTGTTGGAGCATTTACAACTTCTGGAGGTAAGTTGTTCCACTGATTAATTGTTCTAACTCTCAGGAAATGTCTTCTTAGTTCTAGGTTGCTTCTCCCCTTGATTAGTTTCCATCCATTGCTTCTTCTCCTGCCTTCAGGTGCTTTGGAGAATAGCTTGACTCCCTCTTCTTTGTGGCAACCTCTTAGATATTGGAACACTGCTATCATGTCACCTAGTCCTTCTTTTCATTAACATAAGGTAAAGGTAAAGGTTCCCCCGCACATGCATGCTTGTCGTTTCCGCCTCTACTTCATTAAAGTAGACATACCCAATTCCAGAAACGGTTCTTTATATGTTTTAGCCTCCAGTACAATTAACTCCAGTTGACTGTAGTCCAGTATGATCTGGAGGATATCACAGCAGGTAGTAGCATCTAGGTTGATCATGAGCAAGCCCAGCAAAGTCAGACCTGGTTAGTCCCTATATAGAAGATTGCCAGGAAATTGCAACACTATAGACTAGACTTTAACACTGGAGGAATACTAAAATCTCAGAAGAAGACAATGGTAAAATATTATTTTTCTTTACAAAACAATAAATGTAGCCATGTACTTATAGTCACCAGATATCACTTTGCTAACTTAACATCTGAATGGCCCCGGAAATAATACTGGTATCCCATTCACAATAATACAATAATCTATTTAAACTGCAAAATGTCTTTGAATTGAGGTGGGATAGAAATGAGGAAAAGAATTAAACAAACAACAGCCCTCTCTCCTTTGTATTGCTGAAAGGAAAAAAAATTCTCATGATTTCCAAATTCTTATATGTGCCAATTTATGTTACGATGTTAATAAAGAAATCAGTATAGATCCCAGAAGCCAAAAGTTTTCCTACCTCTGGATTTTTGGAGACAGAAATGGAAACTCTTCCTAAGACAAAGGGTTTGTTGATTATACAGTACATGACTATTACTTCAGTTGGAATGGATTGTGGAAAAAGCTTCTTTCCCTATAACTTAAGTTGTCTTATCTACTGACAAAGGAAGCTTTTCCCAAAGTACAAGCAGGATGGTACAGATCTGCTCTCACACTAATTCCATAGTTTGTATAATCAAGCATGCCAGGGGCACTTCAAAGTTTTAGAGCTTATATCTAAGATACACTTAAATCTGCTTCACTTCACAAATCTTGGTGAGTTCTACCTCCGTATCTAAAAACGAAGGTTTGGTTTTACTCTGTAATCTGAAAGTATACAATGGGACGAATAAATGGGTTCAGTGTTTTGTCTTACTACAATAAACAAAAGCTGTCCTAACTAAACTCAATTCCGGTTGTGAAATTCCAACGACCTCTAAATATTTCATTATTCCATAACATGTTTGGAGAAAGGCATGACTCATTTTATCTACTTTCCAGGAGTTTAATTGCTGTGATGTCATAAAAGTTGGTCAATGTGTTCTTGATGTCAGAGATAACCAGTATTGGACACCTAAAGAGGCCCACACCTTTGCTGAGGAGTCGCTATCGATCTTGGAACCTCCTGCTTCTGTCCCTCCTTTTTCCCAACTCATTTGTTCTTCCAACTCAAAGAACAGCATTCCATCCAAGAGTTCTCACGAATGAGCAGCAGGATACAAATGAGGAAATAAGGCCAAGGTAGAAGGACTCTAAACTAGCACTGATCTAGAACTCCAATACTGGCATTCAGGAAGAATTTAAAAGCAGTTGCTTGCTCCAGTGTCTTTGAGCAGCTGAGAGGACTCAGTGGCTAAGCTTCCATAATTAAGTGTTGCTTACGATATTTTTTTCTCCCTGTAAAATATACAAATAATAGAATTTGTAATCCATTACAAAGTAATGCATTACTAAACATTCAAGGATATTGTTCAAATGACTGATACAGATTTCTAAGAGATCCTTGAATTCCCAGAGTAGTCTGCAGAGTGTTGGCATTCATAAATATATTGAGATGCCAATTGTCTGCACAATTCTCTCGTACATTTACATTCATAGAGGAATGGAATGGAATGGAATGGAATGGAATGGAATGGAATGGAATGGAATGGAATGGAATGGAATAGAATAGAATAGAATAGAATAGAATAGAATAGAATAGAATAGAATAGAATAGAATAGAATAGAATAGAATAGGACACAAAAGGAATTTGTCTCCGATGCATAAGCTCACAGTGTACAGTACATACAAACAACAAAGTAATATAACCATAAGATACCAATAGGAGAAGGTACTAGAAAAGATGCAGGTATAAATGGGAAACCAGGAAGAATATTCTACCTTTGAAAAATTAAATCCAGACCTGGTTCATCCGAAAGTCAGAACTCTGATCCAATACACTCTCAGCTTCCTTCAAACAAGCAATACCAAATTGGTTTCTCCCCCCCCCCCACCCTCATGCAATAACAACAATGTGAATATCAATGCTATGTACTCAACAGTAATTGCATGGTTTTCTCCTATTGTGTCTGTTCTGGAGAACAGCTAGGTGAAGGAGAAAGTACTCATATAACTAAAATATTCACACATATCCCAGATTGAAGTGTGACTTCCTAAGGGAAGTCATTTCTTGAAATCCATCAGTCTGGATTACTCTTTCTGCATCCTAATTACCACCTATAAATAATTACCACCTATAAATAATTCTATGTAGTAAAATAATTAGAAGGAAAAGTAGGTCCATTCTGAGCTGGGTTTGAAAGAACACAGGACAGTTGCTTGAAGCAGAAGAGAAGCTTATTTCCAAAGGGACACTACAAGCAAAGTACAAGATCGGCTGTTCAGAGGTGGCAGCACCTCAATTTCTCAGGATAGTTCCCTTTATAAGAAAACTTCCAACTTTACATACTCTACATCACGGGAAGGTTCTGGATCCTTTTGCTGCCAGTTCGCTCAGGGTTGTGCCCTGCGCGCGTGTGCGCAGCAATCAAAAAATAGCTTCTGCGCATGCGCAGAAGCAAAATCCAAGATGGCGGTGCCCACGGAGACACCGACAGAACCGGCTCCGTGACGTCATCGCCGAGTTACTAACGGTTCTAAAGAACCGGATAGAACCGGTAAGAACACACCTCTGCTCTACATTCTTTGAAAGCATGCAAAAATTCCTCTTGGAATTTTTGGAAAGCGCAATTAGCCAGCCAGCTAAAAGGGGGTGCTCTGTGGCCAGGCACCCTGCTGGGCTTGTGATTTTTGCATTATGAATCAAGGTGATGGCCTCAGAAGCAAAAGACCTTTTGATTATGAAATGAGGAAACCTCAGATAGAGAGGATGGGTAGTCTCTGGTATCCTATAGAGATTTTCTTAATTTGAGTAGGCTCTGATGCCCTTTGCTATCTTGCAAATTTCAACCTTGGTGTTAAATCCCTTTAAATTGACGGAAAGGTTGGATGAGGAGGAGTGGGGGAATATTGAATGGCTGAAGATTAAATGGATGGGGAGGGGAAGATCTGATTACCTTCCTACAATTTTTTTTTTCATTTTTTAAAGGGAACTCTTACACCACAAAGGAAACTGGTTGAAGAATTAATACAGAATTGGGCAAATTCATGTTAACCAAAAGCCACTCTTAACATTTTGGGAGGGAAACGGATTGCAAAGTGGATGGAGCCCCATGATACAATAAACATGAACCTAGATTTTGGAAGGAAATTTGCTGTTGTTTTAAATTATATTTCATGGCTTAGCCTTCCATTTTCATATGATGAGGGAACAAATGATACAAATGATAGGAAATGGCACCTTACTATTTCAGGTATATTAACAAAGGAAGAATATAGTTCATTTTAAATACTTTCCTTGGTTTAAGTAGGTCGCTGGAGATGTCTCACCACATTGCTTGGCAAAATATTATTTGTTTAACAGAGAAAAGAATCAAGCAATTTTTAAAGAAGAGCCTGTTGATGATAAATAAGGCAAAGGCCTCTAAGAAAGCAAAACACCCAAAATATTCAGTGAGTCAGGAAGGGGGCGTAGATTACCAGACTATAATAATAAATTCACTGGTCATTTATCACACTTAATGAAAAGGTGTGACTATAGATGACTGGAACAAAATGGAGCACAGGAAATACCACACGAGAAAGAGTGAGTTCACACAGAAATGGTCTGGGAAAATTCTAGAAACTCTCACTTAAAACTTAATTTTTCTTTCTTTCTCCTCCATTCAAAACAAGCTGAGCAATGCTTGTCAAGGTAGAACCTTTTCTTTACTGAAAAAAAAGTAAAGGATCAAAGTTTCCACATCATTGGGTTTATTAGTGCATAGGCCCTTGCCTTACTCAAGTGTTCTCTGGAAAAAAAAAATACTCTGTATTATTTTTTTAATTTTGCCCTAAACTCTTGGAAGGCTGGGTGAGAAACATGTAATAAAAGAGCCTGTGGACACATTTCTCATGAATGCTGCTGGTAATAGGGATCTTCACTGACCTATGTCAGGGTTGGGCTTTCTGAACTGCTTGTTCAGGCAAGAAGCTGGTCTGTCTCCTACGGAGGAAATTTGTCACTTGTTCACAGAATGGGGTGTGGGTTCTGGAAAGCAGACAAACTGGGGTGGAGAAAAGGTGGGACTGACCCATTAAAGCCGAGTGATGTAGGACAACCTGCTACAAACCCAGTATTAAAGGCTTAGCCTACTTCCTCCCACTTCTTCCTTTGTCCCACTTCTTTTTCGTTCTCATTCACAAAGTTTCATCCTTTGGCTCTGGAATGGATCTTCTGGCTACAACACAAACTACAGTTCTTCTTCTATGTAGACATGCACCTACATGCATAGCAATAGCAATAGCAATAGCATTTAGACTTATATACCGCTTCATAGTGCTTTTACAGCCCTCTCTAAGAGGTTTACAGAGTCAGCATATTGTCCCCAACAATCTGGGTCCTCATTTTACCCACCTCAGAAGGATGGAAGGCTGAGTCAACCTTGAGCCGGTGAGATTTGAACCGCCGAACTGCAGCTAGCAGTCAGCTGAAGTAGCCTGCAGTGCTGCACTCTAACCACTGCACCACCACGGCATATCCCTAGTCCTCAGACCAAAATGTAGACGTGGAAAAGATAGGGGTGTGGAAAGAAGGGAAAAGGACCTTCGGTTCAGCCAAAGAGGAGGGCTGGATTAATCTAAGCAAAGAGCCAGTATCAGTGTCAAGGAAACTCTCCTTAGCACAGGTAGGAAGTGGCTTCTGGGGGCCACTTTAGATCTGTGGACTTCAACTCCCAGAATTCCCCAGTCAGCATACTGACTCCAGAAGATAGGCTTAAGATACAGAAGGATCTTGACAGACTTGAACATTGGGCGCTATCTAACAAAATGAAATTCAATGGTGAAAAAAGTAAGGTTCTTACATTTAGGCAAGAAAAACAAAATGCACAGGTACTGTATATGTGGTACCTTGCTCAATAGTAGTAACTATGAGAGGGATCTTGGAGTCCTAGTGGACAACCATTTAAATATGAGCCAGCAATGTGCAGCAGCTGCCAAAAAAGCCAACACAGTTCTAGGCTGCATAAACAGAGGGATAGAATCAAGATCACGTGGTTAATACCACTTTATAATGCCTTGGTAAGGCCACACTTGGGGGTGCCACAAAGAAGTGGGAGTCAAACTATTCACCAAAGCACCTGAGGGTAGAACAAGAAGCAATGGGTGGAAACTAATCAAGGAGAGAAGCAACTTAGAACTAAGGAGAAATTTCCTGACAGTTAGAACAATTAATCAGTGGAACAGCTTGCCTCCAGAAGTTGTGAATGCTCCAACACTGGAAGTTTTTAAGAAGATGTTGGATAACCATTTCTCTGAAGTGGTGTAGGGTTTCCTGCCTAAGCAGGGTGTTGGACTAGAAGACCTCCAAGGTCCCTTCCAACTCTGTTATTATATATTATAATTCTGGGAGTTGAAATCCACAGATCATAAAGATTAGAAGGTTGAGAAATACTGCTCTATTACACAAGAAGCATTCCTCATTTTGGGAAGATAAAAAAAAGCAAATTCCTCACTCGTTTCCCCTTCTCCAAGACTCAATAAACTCATGCAGGACAAAGGGGGGAAAAAACACTACAAGTCCTTTTGAGGAATTTACCAACATTCAATTAGTCTTTTCCATCCTGGCCAAAAAGATATGTGTGAAAAACACACACCTCACAATGAATTCATGATGAATTCACCATGAATTATGATTATTGTTATTTTCAAATTGTAGACATGAATTTATCTCTTCCTCCTGGCAATTTAAAGTAATCCAAGGGCTCTCATTTAAAGCTTAAAGCAACATCATCCCTCTTGCTCCTCCATCAATTTCCCCAGTTTTATAGCTATGGATACCCTTGATTTTCTCAAGGTCCTGCAAAGCAGACAAATCAGACTTCTCTTTTTCTCCTTCATCTCTAGAAGGAGTAGAAAAAAAACCCCAGCTCAACATTTGTGAAACAAGTCATAGCACCAGGTAGACTTCTTCGCTAATCTCAACAAAAGGAAAGGAAGTTGGTGCTTGGACAGAGGGTCACTGGGAAACTATGGCACAAATCAGCTTCAGAATGGTGTTGACTTAAAAGACAAACCCTGCAAAAGAAGACTTTTGTTTTGTTTTACATGCTAACTTCACTATTGTTTTACACACTGACTTCAGTATTCTTCCTTTTTCCTTATGGGAGAAAGTAAAGTTGTTATTTGCTCCCCGTCTCTTTTAGCAGAAATGGCTTTGTCCACCTCCCCAGGGAATCTGCGTAGCAGTTTCAGTTTAATCATGATGGATCTTTAAAAGGCCCTTAGGGAAAACCACCTTTGGGGAAGAAACAAAATGTGGATTTTCATAATCAAATCAGTGTGATAGCTCCATCTAAAACTGGTGAAAATGAACTGTAATCAAGGTTAACAGTCAGAGAAATACTCTGTTGGGTTCTTATTTTTCAGAAAAATGGCAACTTTAGAACATTGATGCAACCCAAGAAAGTCTCGCCAGTCTAAGAACGCATCGATTTTGGCTTCTTTTATTTGGGTGCAATAGAAATTCTCACCATGGCCCCAGTAGATGATTCTTTTGTTTAGAAAGGATATAGCTGCATAAATTGATTAAACTTCTTTTGGGACTACAGCATCTCCATATTTAACAGCCTTTGATTAAAGAAGGATGAGTTCTGTTTTATTAGGAGCCTTGAAAATTTCTACATCCCCCCCCAAAGTACCCCAATAAAAGATGCTCCCATAATTATTCAAAATTCCTATATTGTGGGGTTGCATTTTAATTCGCATATCAGAAACAGATGCAAACAAAACTCACAATTAAAGGTAAGAGCTGAACATACCATTGACCTTCATAATTAGCAAGGAATAGTAATTCACAAAGAGGTGTGGTCGTATGGGAGAAGTGTTGTCACGCCAGTATTTTACAATTTGTATACAAATGTCCCACCATTGTTGGTTTCACACTTCTCCAGAGCAAAACCAATGGCAAATCCAGTTTAGTTACTGTTGAAAGACGTCACGATAGCTCCTTGAAAGGCAGGAAAGGTAGATATAAAGTTCTAGTTTGTACAGTTTTTCTAAATGCCAACTTAATGACTTCCAACTCCAGAATCACAACACAACTAGTTACTAATAGAAAGATATTAATCGTGGTGATGGGGACTCTGTTTTCCTCCTTTTTTCTAGTTACAATCTGATTACTGTGTTTGTGAGGACTTGCAACTTCATAGGAAAGAACAGATTAGACATATTTTCCAGAATTTCTATGACAAACAAGAGGTTTGTCCAGAAGGCTATCTGGCCACCACTTCCTACAGATGCACACACACACACACACACACCACACACACAGCTAATTTCCAATCAACAAAACCAAGAAAGAAAAGGCCCGTCTCTCAAATAAGGAAGCAGTGCAAAATGTATCTAGTTTTAACAGTGTGGAGTTTGGTAGGTTGTAATATTAAAACAGCAAAACAACAACAACAACAACCCAACCTATGTTGGGGTTTTCCTCCCGAGGTTTATTATGTGGATGAACAGAACAAGAGAGCACGCTTCCTTAATACCCTATTTTGCTATCAATGGCTTAACAACATTAATGAAAAGTAAACATTCCTTTGATTCTGGCTAGACACACATCCATGTAATTTTTGGAGAGACTGATGGAAGTGGCTTGCTGATGCCTTCTGGGATGCTTGTTTTGTTTTGTTTTTTAAACTATGTATGCAGTTTAGTCTGAAGTCCTATGTTTTCTTGGTAGCCTTCCATCTAAGTCCTAACCGAGTCTGACCTTGTCATTTTTTCTGCGATCAGCTCCATGCTACCAGAAAGAAAGGGAAATGCCTCCTTATTCTTTTGAAGTGGGTTTGTTGTCACAATGGGGATTATCCTTTAGTGGCCAGAGCACAAATGAGCAACTGCTGCTTTGTATCTTCCTACCCCATGAAAGGGATCTGCCTGGCAGTTACCAATGGGAATGGATCATGGCACCCGACAAAATAACTAGAGGGGGGGGGAAAATCACCCACCAAGGTCCACCACTTCCAGATTGTTTCACTGGATCCATGGATAAAGGAAAATAAGCAAGAGGTTTAATTCTGGGTAGGGAGCAGGTCGTCTTCAGAAGTGCCAAGAAACAGAGAAGCTCTGCAGAGTAAGGAACTCGTGTTTGCTGACCAACACTGAATTAAATTCACATTGCTAAAGAGATGCTAATAAGGCCTATTTTGTGGCAGGATGGGGAAAGAAGGGGAGAGGGAGAGATGCCGAGCTGTCAGTGAGTCTCAAACCCATTTTGGTAGGAGCGGGAGAAAACAGACAAATAAAAGTAGAAGATAGATAAGGGAAGACAGGCGAGGCATGTGTGGGGAATTCAGGAGGGAAAGAAGGCTGTGATTTATATCTCCACTTCAGCCAAATGTTTTCCTTAACATTAGCATCGCTAAAGCCTAAAGGATGTAAGTGAATAAGAAACAGCAGGGACCTGTGGCTTTATGGCAGGAACATCTGCTGTAATGAACTCCTTGCAGACTGTGTACAGCCCTCTCCATCATCAACTCAGAGCTCAGGGCTTTCTGCCAGCTCCCCAGACATACTTACAACAAGTCAGGGAGCCCACATATTAGCAGAGTAGATCTTCCATCAGCCCACCCAGAAAGCTGAAGGGAAGTTTAATGCAAAGTAGTAGACGTGCAAAATTGTTCCTAAAGGCAGTAGGACAAGGCCACTGATTTTATTTTTTTACATCACTTCTTCTCCAAGAATCTGGTCTAGTGATTAAGGCATCAGGCTAGAAACTGGGAGGCTGTGAGTTCTAGTCCTGCCTTAGACGTGAAAGCCGGCTTGGGTGACTTTGGGCCAATCATTCTCTCTCTCAGCCCAATCCGCCTCACTGGCTTGTTGTTGTGGGGAACGTAGGAGGAGGAGCAATTATTAGGTAGGTTTGCAACTTTGAGTTGTTTGTAAAAATAACAAAGGCAGGATAAAAATAAATAAATAAAAAGCTTTCCAACCCTACTCCATTTAATCTATAAATCACACGTCTAGCCCTTCTGGCTACAGTCAAAAATGCTAAAGTTGCAAAGCCCAGGAAGTCGGCACCCTAAAAGTGTCTGCTTCTCTTTTACCACCATCCCCATTGCACTATATTATTGTTATAAAGGCAAGACTGCTATTGCCACATCGCCCACCTATTTATTGCCACAGTTTTATTCAGGGGAGGGAGGGAGGG
>QLTV01002671.1:354751-368264 GCA_003457575.1 Thermophis baileyi
AGGAAGGAAGGAAGGAAGGAAGGAAGGAAGGAAGGAAGGAAGGAAGGAAGGAAGGAAGGAAGGAAGGAAAACAACCCAATATTTGGCAAGGACTCCATTGTGAAATCAATCTATCAAATTAACCTAGCTTGTGAAATCTCCCACTCAGTGTGAATTAGGTGGCAGACAAGGAAGCAGACATCAAAAATAACTTTGAATATTTTTTATTATTATTATTAACTTATTATGATTATTATTATTATCTTTTTTCTTCTTCTTCTTCTTCTTCTTCTTCTTCTTCTTCTTCTTCTTCTTCTTCTTCTTCTTCTTCTTCTTCTTCTTCTTCTTCTTCTTCTTCTTCTTCTTCTTCTTCTTCTTATTATTATTATTATTATTATTATTATTATTATTATTATTATTATTATTATTATTATTATTATTATTATATCATCATCGCACAGTCAGCCAGATGTTCAGACTGGGTTTGGCATTTTTGTCTATCAAGTCCTTACCTGGGATAGGCAGATCTGAATGTTTGACGGTGTTACAGATATCATCGCAGGATGGAAGCTGTTCCAAGTAAAGCTGCCTTCTGCAACTGACTGATGGCGAATTTATCAATGCCAATGGTGTTCAAGTGGTGCTCCACTTGTTTTGGGATTGCACCCAAGGCGCCTATTACTATTGGTACTACCCTTGCTTGCCTTTGCCATAGTTGTTCTATTTCTATTTGTAGGTCTTTGTATTTTGTTAACTTCTCCAGTTCTTTCTCTTCTCTTTCTTCTGCTGTCTCCAGCCACTGCCACCTCCACTATCCAGACTTTTTTTGTCTTTCTTATCGACAGTTGTAAAGTCTGTGGTGTTATGTAGCATGTTATGTGCCTGTCTGTTTGAATTCTAAAGTCCCAGAGGAATTTATCTTCTTCATTTTCTATGACTTTCTCTATTTTATGGTCCCACCAGTTCTTGCTTGCAGGCAAATGATATTTCTTGCAGATATTCCAGTGCACCATTGTTGCTACTTTGGAGAGGGGAGAGGATTATAACAGACTACTATTAAGCTTGTTCTACTCTAGCTTCAACCAAATGTTGCTAAACTATACTTGCTGTCATCTACACCGAGCAAGTTTGACCAAATGTATTATGGAAATTGGGAGTCCAACATATCAGGACGTCAGTGATGTTGTGGGAAATTGTTCTAATTCAGAAGGAAACTCAGTTGGGATTCAATAGCATAGATTCAATAGCAATAGATTTCTCTAGAACAAGGTCATTCTAGAGTTGTTCTAGATTCCTTTAGAACAATGATATTCGCAGCATCCTGGGCTGTGGCATGCTGAGACTTGAAATCTGTGCCTCTTGAAAGTGGTGGAAGTTGAGAAACACTGCTCTAGAATTCACGCAAATGATTCCAAACTGGCAAGAGATCATCTTATTGTCCCTTGGCAAGTCCTTTGCCCAGCTTTATCATATGGGCACTGTGTTCCGAGGCATGCTGCTGAAAGTTTATCTTTGAAAATCTAGAATCTCCTTTAAAAAAAAAAAAGCAGACAACACTTTGCATCTTCACGGAGTACCTATAAATCACAAGTGCAAGACACACCTGCTGTTAACATTCTGCGGTTCCACCCTTTCCCTGTTCCTCCTCAATTCAGCAGGGTAAAAACCCAGCATGTCTTTTCCTCCATGTTACCTTTAAACCTATTGTTTAAAAGGTTTTAAAGCCCATATGTTCACCAGTTTCAAACATGAGCTCTGCTATTTGATCATCAACAATCATCACACAAGTTCACACTCCTGCTGGTAGGAGAATGCAGAAGAACTCTGTTTGCTGCATCCCACTCCAGATTTTCACAGCTGCTTAGGCAGATGCCACAGAGGGGAGAAGAGAACAAGGACGGCAGGCAGACCCAAGGGAGAAGCAAACCTTGTTTCTGAGCTTCACAAGCCACTCCTGATTTGAAACAAACATCTAATCAAGTCAACAGCGTGGCACCAGTTTTCTTTCCAAAGAAACCCTTCAAGGCCCCCTTCAAACTCCTCTTCTTGCCCTTATCCCCCATAAACACCTGCCAGTACAGGGTCTATAATGCTTAGAAGCAAAGAGCACAGAATTTCATGCATAACATGAGAGCTACCGCTATTACAGAGTGGCACAGTAGCTAGAAAATCAGACTCTATGCTGATCTCCCTGGTGTTTGCAGGGTGGAATCTCACAGGGGTGAGAAAGACATCACACAGGGTCCCCAAATCTGCAACTTTTTTGTTTTGGGCTAAGAACCAAGGCCCAGATGAGGGTTATGCTTTTTTAAAATTCTGCCTTATTAATACAGTATAGTTTTTCTTTCTTGTGTGGTTTATGAATCTGCATTGTGCTCCAAGAGTTTGTTTTAAAAATAGAGATCTGAAGACCCTCTCAAATAAAGAAAACTATAGCATTCTGGTGTGACTATAACTTGGACATTGCAACTGGTGCCTTTATTACTTCCAAAGGCAGTGACAGAAAATGCAGATGCTGTGTTTCCTCATAAGGTAAAGGTAAAGGTTCCCCTCGCAAATATGTGCTAGTTGTTCCCGACACTAGGGGGCGGTGCTCATCTCCGTTGCAAAGCCGAAGTGCCAGCGCTGTCCGAAGACATCTCCGTGGTCATGTGGCCGGCATGACTAAATGCCGAAGGCGCATGGAACGCTGTTACCTTCCCACCAAAGTGGTCCCTATTTTTCTATTTGCATTTTTACATGCTTTCGAACTGCTAGGTTGGCAGAAGCTGGGACAAGTAACGGGAGCTCACTCTGTTATGCGGCGCTAGGGATTCGAATCACCAAACTGCTGACCTTTCTGATTGACAAGCTCAGCGTCTTAGCCACTGAGCCACCGCGTCCCTGTGTGTTTCCTCATAGGCTGTTGCAAATACCTGGTTTTGCCAGGTAAAAATAGGGATGGAACAGGTGAAAAGAATAGCTGAAGAAAAGGGAAGGAGAAGCAGCGTTTTTTTATTTTATTTTTTACATGAAACTTTGGAGACTGTTACTGCAATTGTCTTGGTTTTATCACAATACCAGTGTCAAAAACCCTTAATCTCTTCTCTTCTCTTCCCAGCCAACAAAGCCATTCCCATCAGAGACATCTCTCCATCTTAAACCACAAAGGCCCCATAATATTATACATCTAAAGAGAAAATGCAGATTACTAATGGATAGAATGGAGCTGTGGAGAAGTGAACAATAAAATAGTCAAACAGACAACAAACCAAACCAAAGAAAGAGATACACTTGAGAAGTGCCGGGAAGGCTCAGGGCTGATACTGACTTGTATAGTGACAAATTGTTGCCAAACTGATAACTTGTCCAAAATACACACAGACAATACACATCTTGCACAACCTTTCACTGTATTTTGTAAACCACTGTTTCTCTACTGGAATGGATTTGCGCAGCAGCCCTAAGCCAAAAAAACAACAACCCTGATTTGGTTTATACTGTATTACAGTTTTC
Source organism: Thermophis baileyi (assembly GCA_003457575.1). Lineage (NCBI taxonomy): Eukaryota > Metazoa > Chordata > Lepidosauria > Squamata > Dipsadidae > Thermophis > Thermophis baileyi. The sequence goes on from QLTV01002671.1 coordinate 358,226, forward strand.
AATGTTGCAATACTGTTCTTTTTTTAACTTTGAACCCTACCCGTACATACCAAAGCTGACTTATATTTTCTAAACCAGTCTCTGTATTTAAACACATCACACTAACATTTGGCAAGTTTGAAGAACTGAAATTTTTGCTTGCTGCAGATCAGAAACTGGAGTGGCAAAGAGCTCTGTGACATGATGATCGTTCCCTTACCCCACCCCACACCCCACCCCAGTCCATCAAGTGTGCATTTTGTGGGTCTCAAAGCAGGCACAGGGCATGAAAAAACAAACTGATGGAGAAATCAATGCTTGTTGACTTGCTGTATGTTGTGTATTTATTAGAGGAACACGGCCGTACCAGGAAGAAAATGTGAATTTGACTTGGCCATTTGCTGGCAATAATGGGGCTCATTGATTTGAGGCCAAAGAAACAGAGAGGGCAAACTGATTAATATTTTTTAGACTCTGCACAGAGCTGCAAATCCGGCACTAAAATGTTTTACGAAAGCAAAGGAAAAGCAAGCGCATGCATGCACACTGAAACATCACCCTTTTCTAAAAGGCAAGCTCTTAATTACACACACCCATGCACAGACAAATAGTGGCTAAGAACATCCACGTATTATTTTTTTGCAGCATTAATGTAAAGAGTTTTAGATTTAAGTATCAGATTGGGTCTATATACGGGAAGGGGGAATACAGAAAGACAAAAATGCCTTTCCCCTACTTGTAAACCCCCCAAAAAGGAGATCTTTGTAAGATACCAATGTTCATAGAATTGTTGAACCTAATTTTTTCCCCCCTAACCTTTCCTGCAGTTCTTGCTCTTGGTCATCCTTGAAAATCCATATTGTAAATCATCATCAGGTCAGCAATTCCTCCCTCCCCACTTGACATTCCTCCCCTCCATAACGGGAGAAGCAGTTATTAGGTCCTTTGACCTGTCAAATAAATGCAAACAATAAAACAACCCAAAAAACCCACATCCCTCAGCTTCTGCCCCACTTTAACAGAAGAAGGAAATTATTACGGCACTGTAATTCCTAGAGGCGTTCTTCCTATTTAAAAAGTTTTTTTTTAAGTTGTTAAACTTTCACAGTCAACCCTATTTAGAACCATATATAAATGGTTCTTCTGATTCAAACCTACAATAATACATTTCTAACATGGATTTCTCTCTCTCACACATACCTACACCTACAGAGAGTGTATTCTATAATTTTATCTTTCTGCTTTAGTGACAATTTGCCTTACTTCCCAATAATGTGGACTGGACTGGCACATGTGCAATTTTAGCAGCATGAAATAAAGAGCTAGGAAAAAAAGCTAAGATGTCATCTAAATAAGTTATCCCAGATTTTGCATCCTTCAAATGCATCAATTTACTATTCTCAACACAAACTTCCAACTGTCTTGTTGAACTGAGAGGTGTTGAGGTTGCAATTCAATATATCTGGAGGGCACCTGGTGGGAAAAGGCTAACCTACATCATCTTTGTAATATCTTTGCACAGGATAAATAAAAGAGTCAACTGTCTATGTAGCAAAAATATCAACAATGTTAAAGAAAATAAGTATCTCTCTTTCCCGACCCATGAATGTTTTCTATTTAATTTTTTTAAAAAAACAGCCTGGGATATACATTAGCACAGAACTATTATCAGGGATTTTGTTTTCATAAAAGAAATGAACCAGCTAGCTGCTAGTACAATAAAAGTCTACAGCCACACCAGAGTTAATTGTTCAGAAATAATATTCTCTTGGCCTGAGTACAGGAGGTTCTCGAACTTATTACTATAATTGATCCCCAAATTTCTGTTGCTAAGTGAGACAGTTAAGTGAGTTTTTATTACCTTTCTTGCCACAGTTAAGTGAATCACTGCAGTTGTTAAGTTAGTAACAGGGTTGTTACGGGATTCTGGCTTCCCCATTGACTTTGTTTCTCAAAAAGTCACAAAAGTTGATCACAGGACCTTGTGAAAAATGAAAACGTTCACAAGTAACTTTTTTCAGTGCTGTTGTAACTATGAATGGTCACTAAATGAAAGATTGGTAAGTTGAGGAATACCTGTACACAACGAAGATGATAAACCTTGCAAAATTATCAGGTGGAGGAAATACGTTTATTTATTAAACAAACTTATATAGCCATTCATGTATCACATTTAGCATATAGCAATTCAGGATGAACTGCAGTTGGCTAGTCATATTCAACACCTCTCTGGGTAGAGTGGAGAAATATTCCTGCCAGAACATGAATTGAGCTATAGTACCTACTCTATGGAGAAACATTCTCTATGGAGAAGTCTGCAAGTGACTAGGTAGTATGAGAGAGGTTAGGAAAAGAAGAAGCAGGAAAAGTAAACTATTTAGGCGAGAGGTGTCCAACCTTGGCAACTTTAATATTTGTGGACCTCAACTCCCAGAATTCCCCAGTCAACATGACTGGCTGGGGAATTCTGGGAGTTGAAGTCCACAAATCAAAGTTGCCAAAGTTGGACACCCCTGGTTTAGACAATCCTTTCAGCTGGGGAATAAGAATTATTACTTGAGATCTCTCCAGTATAGACAGAACAACATTCAGTAGGCTGGACTTCAGCTCCAATTTGCCTCTTAGGTACGATATGAACCAAAGTACTAAATTTTAGGAAATAAATGGAATGAAATCTTTTGAAACTTTTACCATCTGACTCTGGTCTTCCACAAATGATCATTCTTCCTAGTGGTAAAAGCAACAGGTAGGAAGTGTCTCTTGCTCCTCATTCTGGGTAAATTTACACAGCCCAGCCCTGTGTATCTATTAGCTCAGCCTTCCCCAAACTGGTACCCCCTCCCAAACGAGCTGGGAAATTATGAAGTCTCGTAATTACTGCTGGGTTAGTTCAGCTGCTAAGAAAATAGAGCCAGTGAAATAGCAGTGGAATTTTGAACTCATGACTGTATTTCAGCATCAGGAACTTCTAGAATACAAACAACTGGTAAGTGAACCTGATTAACAGAGGAGTTAATTAAAGAAGAGCCGCATCAGTGTTTTCTTATGTTAAAGATCAGTATATGGTATGAATTTAGAATAGAATGAGCTGGAAGGGACCTTAGAGGTCTTCTAGTCCAGCCCCCTGCTGAAGCAGGAGAACCTTTACCATTTCAGATAAGTGACTGTCTAGTCTCTTCTTAAAGACATCCAGTGATGGAGCGCCCACGGGATTTCTGGAGGCAAGCTGTTCCACTGGTTATTTGTCCTCACTGTTAGGAAGTTTCTCCTTAATTCCAGGTTGCTTCTCTCTTTGATTTTAGTTTCCAATGAACTTAGGAGGTGTTGGAAAGTCTGGGCTGGAAGTGGCACAGTTTGCATGTACTACTGAAGGTGATACATTCTGCAAAAATTCCGGCACTTTAGCTATATTGTAAAAACAAGTTTTCCCTTTCAATTTTCTCCCACAAGACATGTTTGCCCCAGGATGCTTCTGGCCATGAAGCTGCAGATTTATCTAGTGACACATTGCTGTGCTTATTAAAGGCTCCTCCTGCTTTTACAAGGAGGGAGGAGAATGGCCTGTAAAGTTAAAAAGCCTTCGAAGTCATTTTCAAGGAAACATATAAATTCTTTGGCTTGTCCCTGTCTGTCAGGGAACTCCAAACCCTTCATATTTATTGTCAGGATCTGTCCCAAACTCTGCAGCCAACAGATTTTATGGTTTCCTGTCTTGTGAGATAGGCAGCCAAAGACATCCTTTTGTATCTACACTCAGAAGGAAACTTCACACCACCTTCTTATTGATGTGAGAAAGTTACAATGCGTAGATAGCATACAGTATCTAGATGCAATTGTGAGTTGCTAGAATGGGAGTAGCACAAAGCAAGGAGATTTAAATGCCTACCTATTCTAGAAATGCTTGGACAGTCTTGGGCCAGGAACTAAGAGAACTAGGGTTAGTTAGAATAGAATAGAATAGAATAGAATAGAATAGAATAGAATAGAATAGAATAGAATAGAATAGAATAGAATAGAATAGAATAGAATAGAATAGAATAGAATAGAATTTCCGAGACAGGCAAGGACCAGAGAGGAGGTGCTGCAAGGGAGCCCATTTCTAACGTTGACTGTGCGGGGGTCACCCACACAGAGGCCGGGCCTCAGGGCGCCACTCTGAGCAGGCACCGAGCTGGTGGTGGGGGAGGGTCAGTCCCCTTACCTGGTTACCCTTCTCTCTGTGTGTGTGTGTGTGTGTGTGTATGTGTGTGTGTGAGAGAGAGAGAGACAGAGAGAGAGAGAGACAGATAGAGAGAGAGCACATATCTCACCCTTCTTCAGCCTTATGCCCCCCAGAACAATAATTCTGCAGATACCCCGAGAATCTGCAACCTATCTGAAAGCATCATTTTGATGTAGACCAGTGTTTTCCAAACTTGGCAACTTTAAGAGGTGTGGACTTCAACTCTCAGAATTCTCCAGCCTGGCCTCTTTCTGGGACTTCAAGTCTATACATCTTAAAGTTGTCACATTTGAAAAACTGATGTAAACCAACTAAAATAACCCCAAGGATAGAGAGGGCACCCAACAGGCAAAGCAACGAAAGTGGGTAAATTTAAAAGATTCAAGCTTCAAGCAGAAACAAGCGTTATGATTCCTCTACGTTTTACAAAGCAACTTGGTCCTTGCTCAAAAGGGTTAAGAAAAGTTAAGAACCTGACTCTATATCAATAAACTGTTATGTACCCGCGTGGGGTAAATATAATTCAAGCTGATATTTGATGCAGTATTGGAGAACCAGAAAAGGCATTTCTTGAGAGTTTAAATTATTATTGTCTTCATGTCATTTCCACAGTAAGAAGTCTGATGCCTGAAATTCAAGTAATAGTTCCACCTAGCATGACTATTAAATAAAAGGAATAGATTGCTCAACAGGCTTATCATTTGCTCAGCCAGCAAAATGGAACATCAATAAAGTTCAAATACAGCTCAAAGCTGGAGTTAACAGCGGGGGCAGTCATTCATGCTCTCCTACCCTATCCCATTCTTTCTTTCTTATGGTCATTTATTCCTAAAGCAGGTTATCTGAGGTGGCTTGATTTTTGTTTTTTAAGGAACCAGCTCCCTACTTCAAAATTGGAGTTTTATGGCTGTCCTTCACCATCCTCTCAATTTTTCCTATAGTCTAGCAGATGGTTGAGATACAAATAAGACCCTACATTTGAAAAAGCCAGTGTTTCAGCTCAACCCTCTTTAAGTGTGTAAGAAAGCATATTTATAAATATGCACAAAGAGAATTTCTTTTAGCACAAGTCCTATTTTACATTCCAGAATCCCTTTAAAACACTGTACTCTTCTCATACTCAGTTTTCTCCCTCTATCATTAACTGCAACTTCGAAATAGATCTTTAAAATACCAGACTCAATACAAATTATAATATGATTCCAGTTAATTACAAACCAGCTCTTTGGAACCAGAGCAAACAGCACCCTATAAACAATGCATCCAGTGTACTGAGTAACAGCTGCTCAACATACATAGTAACTATCAGCAATTAGGGACATTCTCATCCATCATCAGTTTTCACCAAAATTGTCTCTAGATTATCTTGTCAGAATGGCTTGGCTTCATACTGAATGGACCACCTCAAAGCATCTGCCCTTAAACTACTCTCAGGAGAACATGAAATAGAAAATGAGGGGGTTCTACTCAGGTCACACTAGAGATTAAATCGAGGAGAGGGAGTTAAAGGACATTGCATTTTTTCACTTTGCTCATTCTTTCCACTGAGGGAAAACTCTTCCTGTGGGGTGGAATAAATATTTATCTACTGAATTGATATATTTATAGTGGAAGACTCAAACAAATTCAACCAAAGCACAGCCTCTCCGTTATTTAAATGCTTGTGTCCATATTTTTAGGCAAAATAATTATCTCTGTTAAATACACTATCATTTCAGCTATATTAATCTGAAGAAACTTAAGGACTCAGAAAGAGTTCACATATGTTTTTAAAACAACTAATACACTAACATTTTGGGGTTTCTTCCCCCTCTATACATTTGCAAAAACCATCCCATTTTCCCTTACAGCTCAGCTTTGACACTCCACTCTCCAAGTTTTATACTAAAGAGAAACCAAAGAATTGTCTTGGCTTTATAACACAGAGACGCACGTACACATGTAATTCCTAAATGCATCACCCAAGCATTTAGTGGAATTAATTCCACCAAATAAATAACTTCACAAAGTGAAGTTACTCCTGGTCATTTTGATAGACCTCAACCCTAAAGCTCTTTGGGGGAAGAAATAGGAATCAGTTCTTTGTATGTTTCATTGGGTTTCCTTCTAAAATCAAGATCCTTTTTCAGGATTTAGGGAAGTTACAGGATGAAATTATAGCCTGTGGATCCCAAATTAACTCCAGTTGTATATTAGAATTAAGTCCCTTTAAGTTCAAAGTTCTTCTTCTCCGGAGGGAAAAATAAATGTGCATTTGGGTTGCAGCTGAAAACAGCAGAATCCGGCTGAGGTCAGTGGATCAACTCAAATGAACAGCCCAGTCTGAGAACTACCAAATCCAGGCAATTGCAGAGTTACCAGCCAAGAAGGACAAAAAACTCTTTGTGGCCACCTAGTGGTCATCTGGATTTTTGCAGCCCAGCTTTACCTGAAATGATGCTATTTTGCAAAACAAGATCTCTACAGTACTGTCAAATAAAATGCCTCCTAGTAATCAGTGCCTCTGTTCTAGCCTGTTTTCCTTGAAGGAAAGGAAAAGTAGCAGTATTAATTCTCCTGGCATTTTTTATATACTGTACCTTTAGCCAGGGCAATTCCTGCCCTTTAGCTACACAACACAAACAGACCCTGAGAAAACTCAGGCCCTTCCTTGCCCGGTTTCGAACATGTAGTATTTTGAAGAGGTTGAGATTTTCACAACAGTCGTGACATTATTTCTCACTACTTGACCTACAAGACCTGGTTTTAAAAATTACCAGACCCACAAGTCAATGGTCACAGTGCTGGATTAACCTGGGTTAATCTGGATAGCAGAAGAATGTTATTCTTTTTCCTTTAAAAAGAATACTAGATATCCCTCATTGTTAACCTTACATGGTTATTATGTTAACCGTGTTAACATAATAAAAATGTTAACCTTACATGGTTAGTCAGTCTGGCGAGGATGTAGTGGCTTAGAGGCAAACGGGGCACATCTTTGATAAATAATAGGAAAAATCCTCTGGAACTTAGGCCAAGCTTGGCTACACCCGAAATTGGAAGACGTGGAAACGACCCGGGTTTAATGTTCCCACTCAAATGCCCGCAGCACCGAGTCAGGACGAAGCAGAGCTCCAAGGACACACCCCCAGTCGTCCAAAACGCCCCCCCCCCCAAAAATGCATCGAGAGACGAGCGGGGTGGCTTTACATTCCGAAAAGGGAAAGTTTGCCTCCCGTCCAGTTCCCCGCCTGCCTTTCCAAACTCCACTTCGAGGTCTCCGATGCGCAACCTGCCCAGGAACCTCGCGGAACTTCTCAACCAAGTCGGAGCAGGATTGGGCTTCGGAAGCGAAGCTCTCCCGACCCCGTCGCTTCTCCGCTTTTGGGGACACCCCTCCCCCCCACACACACACTCGGCCCGGTCCCCCCCGGGGGTTCCCCCGCGATCCCCTCCGCGCGGGCAGCCGTCCATCGCGCCTCCTTCCCCGGATCACAGAAACCTTAAGCGCGCCCTCCCTTCTTTTCCCCATCTTCCTCGCCCGGTTTAAGAGCTGCGGGAAGCGTCGCCTCCGCGGCACCGGGCACAAAAAGCCGCGGGCTGCAGCGCCACGTCCTGCGGAGCTTTGCCTGAACCGGGAAAGAAAGAAAGAAAGAAAGAAAGAAAGAAAGAAAGAAAGAAAGAAGAAAGAAAAGCCATCCTGGACAGGGAACGCTCGAAGCACTTTCTCCCTTTTCCTTTCATCTCTCCGCCACGCCGCGGTCTCTCTCTCTCTCTCTCTCTCTCTCTCTCTCTCTCTCTCTCTCATATCTCTCTCTCATATCTCTCTCATCTCTCTATCTATCTCTCTATCTATCTATCTATCTATCTATCTATCTATCTATCTATCTATCTATCTATCTATCTATCTATCTATCTATCTATCTATCATCTCCGCAAAGCTGTTCTCAAAGTCCGAAGCGCCGCTGAAAGAACCCACAATCCAGACGAGGAATAGGATGGGGATGGGAGTGGGAACGAAGGGGGGTGGGGGTGGGATTAGGAGATGGGGCCCGGGAAGCTCAGGAAAACTTTCCCGACCGGGAGAGAAAGGCAGCGCCTTCCTTTCCCTCCTTCGAACCGAGTTTGTGGAACGAAAGCATCCGCGAGAAGCGGGGCGCAAGCAAACAGAACGCGCGGTGTTTCTCCCCCCCTCCCACCTTCCCCGCGCGTTCTCACTAGCCGGGCCGAGATGCGCTTACTTACCTGCGTGGCAAAGTCCCAGGTTGCCAACGGCTACCAGAAGCAGGGCGATCACCCCGGGGCCAGACGCTCCTCGGCTCCAGGCAGAAGGCATCGCGCCCGGCTAAGGCGGTGGCGGCGGCGACGACGACGACGGCGCCTTCCTCGCTCTTCCTCTCGCCGGTCTCCAGAGACGCCCTCCTCTCCGAAGGAGACTCCAGCCTCCCCACGCGAAGCCCCCTCGCGCCTCTTCCTCTCCCTCCTCCTCCTCCTCCTCCTCCAGCAACTTTTAAGCCAGCAAAGAAGCGGGAGGCGAGTTGGGGCAGCGGGTCCCTCGGCCGCCGGATCTCTCCCTTGGTGCCAGGCTGCGGCGCTCCTCCTCACTCTGCCAACTTGGGACCCGCAGCAAAGCCGGCGGATCAGAGACGCAGGGGCGGCTGCTGGGCGGCTTGCATCCCTGCAAGGCTTCCCTTTTCCTCGCTTGGCCGGACCCGCCGCGGCTCTTGTCAGCGAGCCACTTCCTTGCACTCCGATCGCCAGCCAGCCTCCTTCCACACTGCCAAGGTGTCCCGCACGCAGAGCAGCCCAGGAGCCAGAGGAACTGGAGCCGGGGCTCCGCTGGGGAGGAACCAGACGGGCGGAGCGAAGGAGCCGGCGGAGCGAAAGGGGGGACCGGAGGGAGTTCCCGACGGCCTACACAAGTACAGGGCCGGGCAGGGCTGGGAGGAAAACGCGGCGCCGCAGCCCGATTCCTAACCCTCGGAGCTGGAGTCTCTCGCCACGCTGGCTTGACGATAATCGAGCAACCCGACCGCCCGTTGCCCGCCGTTTGTTCCTGCGAGTCGTTTCCCCACGCTTGGACGCTGCCCTAATGCATCGTAGCTTTTAGGAAATTGGGCCGAATAGACGCCAAATCCAATAAGTGTTTTGGCCTCTCTCTCTCTCTCTCTTCCCAAAGCAGGAATAGAATAGAGCTGGAAAGGGGGTCTTGTTACCGTTGTGGTTTGGAATATTCCTTAGAACAGAGTTTGGATATTTACTTTTCAATTATATTTCAATTATACAGCGGGGGGGGGGGCGTCTGTGTGTAAAAGAGAGAGGGGGAAGTGGACATTTTTACATTTCTGTGAAACAGCACCTTTTTCTTGGATGAAGTCTTGAAGAATTTTTACTTACACTACAAGCCTATCTTCGTATTATATTCTGTATCACTAAAATGGAACAGTATTAAAACTAAAATGGAACGATATCCTTGATATTCCATGACTTTGTAAAACAATCATCTTCCCAATTAAATTGCTTTGGGACCAGAAATGACTTAGATTAACAGAGTTGGAAGGGACCTTGGAGGTCTTCTAGTCCAACCCCGCCACCCAAGCAGGAGACCCTACACCATTTCTGACAAATGGCAGTCCAGTCTCTTTTTGAAAGCTTCCAGTGATGAAGCTCCCACAACTTCTGAAGGCAAGTTCTGTTCCATTGGTTGATTGTTCTCACTGTCAGAAAATTTCTCCTTATTTCCAGGTTGAATCTCTCCTTGATCAGTTTCCATCCATTATTCCTTGTCTGGCCTACAGGTGCCTTGGAAAATAGCTTGACCCCCTCCTCTCTGTGGCAGCCCCTCAAATATTGGACCGC
>QLTV01002671.1:368340-381318 GCA_003457575.1 Thermophis baileyi
ATGAGATCTTTATTCTATCCTTCTGTTTATGCAGACTAGAACTGTGTTGGCTTTTTTGGTAGCTGATCCACACTGCTGGCTCATATTTAAGTGATTATCCACTAAGACTGCAAGATCCCTCTCACAGTTTCTGCTATTAAGCCTGGTTTCACTCAGTCTATATGTGTACTTTTGATTTTTCTTGCCTAAGTGTAAGACTTTACTTTTCTCTACATTGAATTTCATTTTGTTAGGGCCCAATGTTCAAGTCCATTAAGATCCATCTGGATCTTGAGCCTATCATGTAGGGTGTTGGCTATTCCTGCCAGCTTAGTATCATTCTCGTTTTTCTAGAGCATCTGGAAAGAATGTCCAGGAGAATGATATCTGTGATTTGGGGTTATGGTTAAAGAGAACTTGTGGGCCATGGTCATTTCTACAGACTTTGTACTAAGTGGAGGTTCTAGGTACTTGCTAGGATTCCAGGGGCTTCCTTTAATCCAACTTAGCTTCTAATAAGCATATTAAACTCATGTGCCCTGATCTTATGTTTGCCTATGGACAGCTGTTCCATTTTTGTAGGCACATGCCAACAACTCTGATGTTTATCTGCAATTTATTGATTTATTGCCAAAGCCAAATGGAGAATCAGATGGGTTTAAACAATGGCTATTGAACATATTTTATTTTTATATGCAGTGAATTAGCTTTCTCCCTGACTTCAAGGGAACAAAAACCATCAGAAATCAGATAGGATTTCTGATTCTGGCCTCCATAGACTGACATGATTCTTCTCCTACAATGACTTCAAGGAGGTGTTTCACGAAACAACACAGAACACTTTTCTGCTAAGATCTGCAGTGGGGAAAGGATGAAATGGAAATGAATTATGAGCTTCTTTCCTAAAATCAGAACCATAGACACATTTGCAATTATTGTGAAGAATTACAATCTGTTCCAGAGCTGTGTGACCCTCCGCTCTGGACCAAAAATTGTCTATGCCTATACAATTGACCACATCTATTGTGCCTTTTTAGATAGGCCTTGAGATTCTGATGATGAACAGAAGAAGGGAGGGGGAGTTCCTTTCATTCCCCCCCCCCCGCATCCAGAGGAGATCATCCACTTCAGGCAAGCACCTGAAGTATAAACTTTCAAGATGGCAACATTGGTGGAATGCAAGTATTGCTGCTGTCTGAGTTTTAATCTAAAAGAGTTGGGAAAGTGCTCTCATTGGGTACAGGAGAGTTTTTTCACTTCATTAAACTAGCTTGCAGCTGTTAAAGATACTGAGATTGTCAGCTGGAAAGCTGAAAGCCCGGGGTTCAAGACCCGAGCACTGTGCGATGGGGTGAGTTCCCGTTATTTGCCCCAACTCCTGCCCACCTAGCCATTCAAAAGCATTTAAATGCGAGTAGATAAATAGGTACCACTTCGGTGGGACGGGACGGTAACAATGTTCTGTGCGCCTCGGCATATAGTCATGCTGGCAGCATGACCATGGAAGTGTCTTCAGACAACGCTGGCTCCCTCAGCTAAGAAACAGAGATAAGCATTGCTCCCTAGAGTTGGACACGATTGGACAGGAGAAGGCTTTACACTTATCTTCTTACATTTATCTTCACATATAGATCATCTAGAACAGGGGTGTCAAAGTCAAGGCCCGTGGGCCAGATCCGGCCCACAGGGTGCTTAGATCTGACCCGTAGGGCCACCCTGGAATCAGCAAAGGATCGGCCCGTGGTGCCTCTGCCAGCAAAAAAAGGAGACTGGGAGGGCCGCGCGCAGTCCCCCCCCCGGGCTCCATTTTCGCTGGCAGAGGGCTGCAGGAGGCCATCGCAGATGAAAACGGAGCGAGTGACATTGAGCTGGTCATGCCCATCCTGGCCACGCCCCCCGCCCCCCGCCCCGAGGTCAAACACAACCCTGATGCGGCCCTCAATGAAATTGAGTTTGACACCCTTGATCTAGAACAAATAATCAGAAAACTCCTTTTATGTTGACCCAAATAAAGGTTATAGAGAGTTAAATTTAATTCCTGGTGACTATTTGCCTATATTCATCAGTCCTACTTTTTTTTTTTTTTTTTTTTTTTGTAAGAGTACAGAAGGCATGGTGGCGCAGTGGTTAGAATGCAGTATTGCAAGCAAGCTCTGCCCACTGGGAGGTGTTCGATCCTCACTGGCTCAAGGTTGACTCAGCTTCCATCCTTCCGAGGTCAATAAAATGAGGATCCAGGTTGTTGGGGGCAATATGCTGACTCTGTAAACCACTTAGAGAGAGCTGTAAAGCACTGTGAAGTGGCATATAAGTCTAAGTGCTATTGCTATTGCTATTCTGGAACAATTACTGGAATTGCCCAGGTGTTAACCGCCTTGATGATATTCCCCCCAGTTTTGTATTCCTTTCTGACCCTCTTCTTCACTTCAGTTTGCTTGATGTTGTCAGCTTGAAAGATATCAGGTAGCTGTAGTGTCATTTTCATTCAGACTCTTGGTGTTATTTCCATAGGGCATTTTGATTCCTTTAATTTTCATTAATATTATCAATATTATTGTTATTATTGTAATGTCAAACCGCTTCCCATATTTTATTAAGTGAACTAAATGAACATGTCCATGTAATCACCAAGGGTTGAGCTTGATTCAAGGGAATTTTTACCTTTCCAAATGAATATGATTATCAGCTTCAAAATAATCCGGCCACGAATGGTATGTATGGCTTTTTAAATTGTTTTGTAATATTTATATTGTTTTAATGTTTTTATATTTCTGTTGTAAGCCGCCCAGAGTCCCTTGGGAGTTGGGCGGCATAAAAATGCAACAAAATAAATAAATAAATAAATAAATAGAGAGGGCTGTAAAGCACTGTGAAGCGGTATATAAGTCTAAGCGCTATTGCTATTGCTACAGAAATGGCATACCCTTATCTTCCAGGTTGTATTGTTCTGCTAAGGTGGTCCGCTAAGATAAGGAACAAGAAGTATTATGTCTGCCCTCTTGAGCTTCTAGGGACAAGGAGTGATATGAATCTGACAGGGAATCTGCAGCCTGCAAGTGTTGCAAGGGATGTTGGAAGTTGTAGTTCAGAAAGAATGGAAAGGCCCAAAATTTGTGAAGCCAACGGCCTTGACTGAAACATGCTGGGCTTGGCGGTAGCAGCTACTGTCTCGGAGGTATTTCTTCTGCTTCTCTTCTCAGAGAGGAGGACAGATTGTCTCCTGTAACCTGTAGATTAGCTTCAGAAATGTTATCAGACAGGGAACATTATCCCAGCACTGAAACAACCCAACACTAAAGGGAGATTCAGTTGCCAACCTAATTTGGCTTTGGAACTGTGGGTGGAGGGAACAGCCAGTCAGCTTCTGCCTTGGGCAGAATTCAGTGGTGGAGAAAGCCCTGCTGCCTTTGTAAAAGCTCTCTTTTTTCACTGTCCTTTGAAGAAGCGTTTTTTGAGTCTTTTGGCTTCAACTGATGCAAACTATTATTGCTCTGTCCTTCTGCTTTGATCACAGAGATGTGTCAGACACTTCAATAGAAAATAGGCTGGTCCTAAAAATATGCACATAAAATAAAAATAGGTGCCGCTTAGTTGAAATGTGTACCCTTTGGTTGCGGCTTGACACCCAGGAATCAGTAAATAAGCCCTTCTGAACATGGGTCTTGATTCTGAGAAGATCAATCAATCAGAATAGAGTTGGAAGGGGCCTTGGAGGTCTTCTAGTCTGACACCCTGCTCAAGCAGGAGAACCCTATACCCATTTCAGACAAGTGACTGTCCAGTCTCTTCTTAAAAGCCTCCAGTGATGAAACACCCACAACTTCTGAAGGCAAGCTGTTCCACTGGTTAATTGTCCTCACTGTCAGGAAGTTTATCCTTAATTCCAGGTTGCTTCTCTCCTTGATTAGTTTCCATCTATCATTTCTTGTCTTGCCTTCTGGTGCTTTAGAAAATAAGTTGACCCCCTCTTTTTTTTTGTGGCAGCCCCTCAAATACTGGAATACTGCTATCATGTCACCCCTAGTTCAGGGGTGGGTTCTAACTTACCTCGCTGCCGGTTCGCTTCCTCCCGCGCTGCGTGGCCGCGCCTCGTGGGCGCGCACGTGCTTTGTGCACGCACGCATGCGCAGTGCAAAAAAATTAAAAAATTCAAAAAAAAAAAAACCCACGCCGAAAACAAGATGGCGATGTATGCGCAGTGCCGGAAACTCGGCTTCTGCGTATGCGCAGAAGAATTTAAAAAAAAAAAAAATTCAAAAAAAAAATTCAAAAAAAAAAGATGGCAGCGCCCACGGACCAGCACTGACCGAACCGGATCTGTGACATCATCGTGACATCACCAGCGGGTCACTACCGGTTCAGGCAAACCGGTCCGAACCGGGAGGAACCCATCTCTGCCCTAGTTCTTCTTTTCTTTAGACTGGCCATACCCCATTCCTGCAATCATTCTTCATATGTTTTTGTCTCCAGGCCCTTAATCATCTTAGTTGCTCCTCTTGGCACTTTTTCCAAAATCTCAACATCTTTTTTTTTGTAATGTGGTGACTAAAACTGGATGCAGTATTCCAGGTGTGGTCTTACAAAGGCTTTATAAAGCGGTACTAATACTTCACGTGATTTTGATTCTATGCCTCTGTTTGTACAACCAAGGATTATATTCAGGGGTGGGCTGCTGGGGGTTCGCAGGGGGTTCAGGAGAACCTCTAGCTATGGAGGTCCATGTAGCGTCTCACAGTCTCAATGTTCTCATCAGAATCATCTGGAGCAACTGTTGGATTGACATGGATCAGGGGTGGGCTGCTGGGGGTTGGCAGGGGGCTTGGGAGAACCACTAGCTAAGATTCTGTGCAGTTAGGAGAACCCCCAAATCCCACTTCTGGCTGGCCCCACCCACCCCACCCCTCCCCTCCCAGGAGTCCCCACACGGCCCATTTTGGATGCAGGTAAGTGCAGGGCGCGCATGGAGGCTTGGGGAGGGTGAAAAACGGGCCTACCGTAACTTTGGGAAGACTGGAAATGGCTCGTTTCCGGCCTCCAGAGGGCCTTTGGAGCCTGGGGAGGCCATTTTCGCCCTCCCGGAGGCTCGAGGATGACGAAAACTTCACTCCCCCCACCGTGGTGCAGGAGGTCGACTAGGCCACGCCCACCATGGCCACGCCCACCCAGCAACCGGGCAGAGAACCCCTTGCTAAAATTTTTGAAGCCCACCCCGATTATATTAGCTTTTTTGGCTGCTGCCACACTGCCCCAAAATCTCATGATATTCAGCTGTTCACAGAGTCCCTCTCTGAGGGAGACGGGCAGTTCCTAAACATGCTAAAATACATTAAAAATAAATATTCTTATTTATATTCGGACTCCATTGCATCTGCAGTCTATTCAGGCTGCTGCACTGCAAGTTCTCCATTTCTCTGAATGGGTGCGATCCCGCTATGGGACCTAAGCAACAACAAAGACTGTTCAAAAACTTACTCTATGCCATCCTGGCTCTTCTGTCTAGCTGAGTAGTGAATTGGATGGGCGATGAAGTGATTTGACTCTTAGACTGAGAATAATCGCTCTCCCTAGAGAGCAACTTTTAGCTGTTTCTCCAGCACATGCAACAGGAAGTCACTGCTAGTCAGAAGAAGAAGAAATCCAATTATAGCAATAGCACTTAGACTTATATACCGCTTTACAGTGCTTTACAGCCCTCTCTAAGAGGTTTACAGAGTCAGCATATTGCCCCCAACAATCTGGGCCCTCATTATACCCACCTCGGAAGGATGGAAGGCTGAGTCAACCTTGAGCCTGGTGAGAGATGTGAACTGCCGAACTGCAGCTAGCAGTCAGCTGAAGTAGCCTGCAGTTGCTGCACTCTAACCACTGCGCCACCTCGGCTCTTCTACCAGAGTTGATTGAAGAGTTGATTCCATTGCTGAATGTTCAAAGAGGAGTGTGTCACCACAATCATAATATTTTGGGTCTTGAGAGTTACAGTTTATGGGATAATATTGCAATGGAGAACTGTGACAAAGAAGTACCTGCTATCCAGATCTAAATCAGTCTAGGAATACAGTTGGGAGCCCAGGTAAGGTAAAGCTTCCCCTCGCATATATGTGCTAGTCGTTCCCGACTCGAGGGGGCGCTGCTCATCTCCATTTCAAAGCCGAAGAGCCAGCGCTGTCCATAGATGTTTCCGTGGTCATGTGGCCAGCATGACTAAACGCCGAAGGCGCACGGAACGCTGTTACCTTCCCACCAAAGGTGGTCCCTATTTTTCTACTTGCATTTTTTACGTGCTTTCGAACTGCTAGGTTGGCAGAAGCTGGGACAAGTAACGGGAGCTCACTCTGTTACGCGGGATTCGAACCGCCGAATTGCCGACCTTTCTGATCGACAAGCTCAGCGTCTTAGCCACTGAGCCACCGCGTCCCTTTGGGAGCCCAAGGAGGCTTATTGTTATAGAAGGCTATCATCTTAAACAAGGGGAAAACATTCTCTGAATTGAATGGGCTATTTCTTCCTAATATAGAACATAGAACCATAGGGTTGGAAGGGACCTCGGAGGTCTTGTAGTCCAACCTTCTGCTCAAGGCAGGAGACCTTAAAACCATCCCAGTGAAATGGTTATCCAATCTATTTTTGAAAACCTCCAGTGACAGAGCCTCCAAAAATTCCAGGAGGCAAGCTGTTCCATTGATGAATCGTTCTCACTGTGAGAAAATCTCTCCTTACTTCTAAGTTGGATCTCTCGTTGATGAGTTTTCAACCATTACTTCTTGTCTGGCCCCCAGGTGCTTTGGAGCAGGGGTCTCCAACCTTGGCAACTTTAAGACTTGTGGACTTCAACTCCCAGAATTCCTCAGCCAGCAAAGCTTTCAAATACCCGAAGAGAATTATCATGTTTCCCCCCCCTCCCAATCTTTCTCTTTGATAGGCTAATCACACGTAGCTCCCTCAACCACTTCATCATACGATTTAGCCTCCAGACTCTTTATCATCTTCGTTGCTCTTCTCTGAACAGTTTCTAGGGTCCCCTCATCTTTTTTTTTTTTAATTGCGATGGCCAAAACAATGTGCAGTATTCCAAGTGTGGCCTCACTAGTGCAGTACAAAGCGATATTATCACTTCTTGCGATCTTGATGCTATCCCTCCCCCCCCCAAAAAAAGCCAATGCAATCCTGGGCTGCATCAATATATCTCTTTACTTACTAGAGATTGTCAGAGTTTGTTGCAGAAAATTAAATCCAGAAAGCACACACAGGCAGACTGATGCAGCAGGATTGATTTAAATAAGAAACTTCTTTATATACAAGAATATATACAGTATACAATACCAATGTAGATTCTTCTTCAAGCAGTTACAAGCAAACACACAGGCAGGAGAGAACAGTTAGTTTCACTTCAGAGTTCAGAGTGGACTGAGTCACGCCCAGCCTTCTAGCTTCAGTTTCAATTCTCTGCACAGACTCAGATATGTTTAGCTCCCATTGGCTGACTTACCGTGTTTCCCCGAAAATAAGACCCTGTCTTATATTTTTTTTGAACCCTGAAATAAGCGCTTGGCCTTATTGCCATGCACTCAAAAGCCCGATTGGGCTTATTATCAGGGGATGTCTTATTTGGGGGGAAACAGGGTAGTTGCTATGCCTATTCATTGGCTGACTTTGTTACCATTGGCTCTCCCAGTTCATGAATAATCTGACAGAGATGCTCCCACCTTTTATAAGGAGAAATGCACAGAGCTCTTATTCAACTCCTTAATAACAACCCTGAGAGCTATGCTGGTCCAAAGTCATACAGAGTTTCCATGATTGAAGATGGATTAGAATCTGGGTTTCTCTGCTCCTGGTCCACACTTTTTTTTTAAATTACAGCATACTGCATTCTAAAACTCTTATTAAGGGAAAAACAATTGCTTAAGATCCTAAAGACACTCAATCTCTTTTTCACTCGTCCTTTTAATACCATTGACTTAGTTTTGCTTTTACAACTAGTTTTTATTTAGTTTTATTTTCAGTAGAGGTTAATGATGTCTTTACTATGTAAGCTGGCTGGAGCTACCATGTTTACCCAAAAATAAGACCCTGTCTTATATTTTTTTGAACCCTGAAATAAGCGCTTGGCCTTATTGCCATGCACTCAAAAGCCCGATTGGACTTATTATCAGGGGATGTCTTATTTTGGGGGAAACAGGGTACTGAAGGAGGGATGATTTTCCAGATGAAGAAATGATTAAAGAATTAAATGTTCGCATTCTCCAGAATCTTTTACAGGTAGTCCTCGACTTACAACAGTTCCTTTAGTGACCATTCAAAGTTACAACGGCACTGAAAAAATGACCGTTTTTCACACTTATGACTGTTGCAGCATCCTCAAGGTCACATGATCAAAATTCAATGCTTGGTAAGTGGTTCATATTTATGACGGTTGCTGTGTCCCGGGGTCATGTGATCACCTTTTGTGACCTTCTGACAAGCAAAGTCACTGGGGAATCCAGATTCACTTAATAACCATGTTACTAACTTAACAAATGCAATGATTCACTTAACAACTCTGGCAAGAAAAGTCATGAAATGGGACAAAATCATTTAACAAATGTTTCACTTAGCAACAGAAATTTTGGGCTCAACTGTGGTCGTAACTCAAGGACTACCTGCATTAGAAAAATCAAAGAGGTGGTGTTAAGAAGAAGGGCTGGGTGGGGAGGGCATCTGATATTGAAATACTAGAGGGCGCTTCTACATCATTCCAAAATGTGTAAAACAGTTTAGAACAGGGTTGTCCAATCTTGACAAGTCCTGCTGACTTCTACTCCCAGAATTCCCCAGCCAGCTAGCATGGCTGGCTGAGGAATTCTGGGAGTTGAAGTCCACGGGTCTTCAAGTTGCCAAGGTTGGACGTCCTGGTTTAGATCCCAACCCAAAGGAGCTGGTATTTGAGATATACTGTACATTCATTGCAAGTGGTCGCAAAATGTTGAGAGTACATCAGTTGATCCAAGTGATCAATCTGGGAGTGCAAAAACCCATCTGCCCAACATCCCTGTCCAAATTGCTCCTCAGGGATGTCCACAGGCGTGTGTGTCCACAAAAAAAAAAACACCACTCAAGAAAGTGACCACAACCATATGACCAAAGCCCCAACCGTTTTACTGCTGAAGCTCTCTACCCTTGGATCAAGTAAAAAAAATGGTCAGATGAGACAGTACAAGAAACCACCACTGAATTAGCTGAATGCTCATACAGGTTACAATAGCAGGATTTTGGAAATCTGAATGTGTGCACTCCAGGGGTGGGTTCTACCTTACCTCACTGCCAGTTCGCTTCCTCCCGCGCCGCATGGCCGGGCCTCGTGGGCGCGCACACGCTTTGTGCACGCATGCATGCGCAGTGCCGAAAAATTCAAATTTTTTTTTAAAAAAAAGCCAAAAGCAAGATGGCGATGCATGCACAGTGCCAGAAACTCGGCTTCTGTGCATGTGCAGAAGAAAAGAAAACCAGGAAAAAAATTCCAAAAAAAAGCCCCCCCCCCAAAAAAAGCCGAAAACAAGATGGTGATGCATGCGCAGTGCCAGAAACTTGGCTTCTGTGCATGCGCAGAAGGAAAAAAAACCCAGAAAAAAATTTAAAAAATAAAATAAAAAAAAATCCAAAAAAAAGATGGCGGCTCCCATGGACCGGCACCGACAGAACCGGTTCCGTGACGTCACTGTGATGTCACCAGCAGGTCGCTACCGGTTCGGGCGAACCAGTCCGAACCGGGAGGAACCCACCTCTGGTGCCCTCCCTCCCTCCCTTTACCTTCATGAGAAGTAGTGAGTTCAAGGTACTTTCTCAAATTACAGCTCTGCTTCAGACTCAAAGTTCTTTTATCTGACTATTGTTTGTGGCTCTTCCTCCTGTTCCTCGAGGTTATTCCTACTGTCCATTCCATCTGAGCTGTGAGATGGCAGCATGGTAATTACAGCAAAGGGAGAAAGTCAAATAATCAGCAACAGGGATATTTCCATTAAGGAAAGCAGGCTTCTCTGAAACTTGGCTGAGCTCCGTTCCTTCAACTGCAAAACGGAAGTCAATAGTTTCCTGCTGTTAGTTTCGGCCATTCTGGTGGGTTTGCTAGGAACCGTCCAACCAATTTGGAGACTGAGGCATCGGTTCTTCCTCTTTGCTATATTTGCGGTGTGAATCCAAACTTTTGCAGAGAGAGTTGGCCTGCCTTTGGATTTGAGAACTTTGTGAAATTGAGTGAATTGAGAACTTTGGGTCTGGATGTTGGTCTGAATCTTCTGCAAATAAACAACTTTCCACCTGAACTGGCAAAGTGTGATTCCAGCAAAGAATGATTCAGCTGTTATAACCAGTTCTGAGTTCCTACACCCAAATTTAAAAAATCCAGTGACTCTCAGTGGTAGACCGACCGACTGGATTCCCTGTTGGGAAGATTGCTAAGGACATTCTCCCATGGTTCTAATAAGCGAAGCCAAGATATTACTCCATTTGTTGTGATGAATGGATTAGCTATTGTTGTAGTTGGGCAAAGGATGACAGCAGCTGCTTAGCAAATTCTTCTCGTCCATTGCCAACAGAGGACTGTTTCACAGGGGACAAATTTATGACATCAAATGTGTGTATGCAGTGAAAAAGAAGTGTAGATCGGACATATGTTGGGAAGCAACAGAGGAACAGCCCAACCTATAAATATTCAGCATCCCTAAGTAAACATTTCCTTCTGCTCCCATTCTTTTTTTTTTTAAAAAAAAAATATATATTTTGAATATAAGAATGAAATCTGGAGCGAGTTTATAGTGATACAACAATATCTCCCCCCCCCCAGCCTCCTTGCTTTCCTCCTCCTATACTAGTTGCTAGGAATTGGTCTGCTCCAAGCTGATGTTTATTATATTATGAAGGGAAATAGAGGTCACCAAATTCTTCAAGTACAGGAAGCATTTGAATTAGGTTTTGTCTATGGGAGATGAAAGAAGATAAGGTTAGAATATTCTGAGGTGGGAAGAAGAAGGAAGGAAGGAAGGAAGGAAGGAAGGAAGGAAGGAAGGAAGGAAGGAAGGAAGGAAGGAAGGAAGGAAGGAAGGAAGGAAGGAAGGAAGGATTCACAGAATGCTTTTTACAAACATCACATGAAGGTTAGGAGAAGCCACCGTTTGCCTGTGGCTGATTACTTTTAATACATCTCTTAGAATCATTTGGTTGAGATGAATGGCCATAGAAATTAAGTCAATCTTCCTCATGAGTGAACAGAGAAATTACTGCTTTTTGCAAAGGGATTTTGAAACTTGAAAAGCAATGATAGGATTGATTTCCCTGAAGAAACCATTGCTACTGTTCGAAATTTCCTTTAGTAGCTTGTGAAGGTGGCTACTACAGCCGTGCAATTTCTCTATATGGAGATTCACCAAAGACACCCTCCAACATGAGGACTTGTTACTGAGTACTCAGCAATAGATCTTAGTCTGGGGCAATGCACACATATCACCAATGTAAATTAGACGGCTTATTTTTACACTGATACTCATAATATCAATTTACCGTCCTTATATCCTGCCTTTCCTTCAGGAAATTAAAGCCAAGCTACACATTACTATGGATGAAAGAATGATGAGAAAATTACTGTTTGCCCATCTCTTGTAGAAGGAGTGGCTGAACCTGGGGGTGGAGTTAAAAGAGAGATCAGCCTAGAATCCCTGCGCAGTCACTCAGCTTGTGTCTACATACGGATTCTAGGCTGATCCAGAGGTGGGCTGCTGCCGGTTCGGACCAGCGGCTGGGCCCGCCCCCCTGCCCCGGTGCTATCCCGTCCTATATAGTCGCCATGTTTTTGAAGCCGTGTGCATGCGCGGAAGCCGTACGCTCACATTTTCGGTGCTGGGCGAACCGGATGTTACATTATGTGATGCCCACCTCTGGGCTGATCCCTGTTTTAACTCCACCCCCCACCCCCCACCCCACATTCTGCCACTCCCTGTCCTACATCCCCCCACATTCCACAATGCAATCCAGCTGTGTAAGGAAGATGAGATGCCAGTTTTGGTCAAATCAACGGCAAGGATGTGAAGATGTTTAACTTGGTGACATTTTCTCGACAAAAATCTCAAGAACAACAAAAGGTTGTTTTTAGGCTCTCCTCTTGCTGTAGTCTAGTCCAGTCCAGTTGAAAACCATCCTCTGATACTCCCCCCTCCTGCCCCAGACAAAGAAAAGAAGAAAAATAACATTGGTAAATTCAGCGGAGGGATTTGTACCGAGAAATATCCAAGGGCTGCTTACATGGATTCTCAAGCCAAAGTTGGCTTAGTTCTAACAATCTAAAGCTGGGTTATATTCTCAGATAATAATCTAGGCTGCCTGTACAATTTTCTTGGCTTGATATGGATGTGGTTTGCCTGTTGTTTCCCAATACAGGTAGTTCTTGACTTACAACAGTTCATTTAGTGACCATTCAAAGCAGGGGTGGGCTTCAAAATTTTTAGCAAGGGGTTCTCTGCCCGGTTGCTGGGTGGGCATGGCCATGGTGGGTGTGGCCTAGTCAGCCTCCTGCACCACAGCGGGGAGGGGGTGTTTTTGCCCTCCCCGGGCTCCGGAGGCTTTCCTCGAACCTCCGGGAGGGCGAAAACAGCCTCCCCAGGCTCCGAAGGCCCTCTGGAGGCCAGAAACGGGCCCTCCCAGAAACGGGCCTTCCCAAACTTCTGGTAGGCCCTTTTTTCTCCCTCCCCTAGCTTCCGCGCGTGCCCTGCACTTACCTGCATCCAAAACAGGCCGCGTGATGACTCCTGGGAGGGGAGGGGCGGGGCCAGCCAGGAGTGGGATTTGGGGGTTCTCCGAACTACACAGAATCTTAGCTAGAGGTTCTCCCGAACCCCTGCGAACCCCCAGCAGCCCACCCCTGCATAGTACCACACAAACCCAGAGGAGCCAGAGATGGCTGTTACCAAGTGGAGAAGGGTGCAGAGGTGACCCCCGTGGATGGGACCAGTGCTGCAGGCATGGGTGCATACG
>QLTV01002671.1:388320-450102 GCA_003457575.1 Thermophis baileyi
AATAATAATAATAATAATAATAATAATAATAATAATAATAATAATAATAATAAAAAGATTTCAATTTAGTTCCTGTAGAATCAACCCCTTTTTTTTTGATGACCATTCTCATAATCCTTTATGACTGACTAATAAGCACAGTTTCCAATCCAGCTTCCAGTTCACTCCCCAAAATCAGGCCTTCTTCAGGCCCTTATTGGAGTGAAAATGTGGGAAAGGAGCTTGCGCTCTTCCTAATGAATAAAAATGAGAGCGACTGCACAATCTGCTGTGTGGTTAGCATTTATACGCTCCCACCTGAGACTTCGAATTGCTGCTTTCCATCTTTTTAATGGCTCTTTGGAAGATGGAAGGAAAGAGGTCAATTCTTTAATTGCTCTTTACCTACTACGATAGGCAAAATAGTAATATGTTCAAAGATAAATAAAGGAGGGGAAGTCATCTTCCAAGGGCTTCTTGAAAACTGGTTCCCCTGGACCTGCACACTTGTTTGTTTGTAAAGGACACACAGGAATGGACAAGAGCCAATGTGCTAATGTGCGCTGTCTTTCTCTGCTGCTATTTGATGCTTGTGTAGAAGGGAAATCAGTGGTGGGATTCAAATTTTTTTTTTTTACTACTGGTTCTGTGGGGTTGGCTTGGTGGGCGTGGCATGGCTTGGTGGGCGTGGCTTGGTGGGCATGGCAGGGGAAGGATACTGCAAAATCTCCATTCCCTCCCCACTCCAGGGGAAGGATACTGCAAAATCCCCATTCCCTCCCCACTCCGGGGGAAGGTTACTGCAAAATCCCCATTTCCTCCCGATCAGCTGGGACTCGGGAGGCAGAGAATCGATGGGGGCGGGGCCAGTCAGAGGTGGTATTTACCGGTTCTCCAAACTACTCAAAATTTCCACTACCGGTTCTCCAGAACTGGTCAGAACCTGCTGAATCTCACCTCTGGAAGGGATCAAGCTTCTCAATACAGATTATCCTTGGCTTACAACCACTCATTTAGCGATCATTCAAAGTTAAAGTGGCACTGAAAAACTGTCTTACAACCAGACCTTGCAATTATGACGATAGCAGCATCCTATGGTCACATGATCAAAATTTGGGCGCTTAGCAGCCTGCACGTATTAACAATGGGTGTAGTGTTCCAGGGCCATGTGACCACCATTTGCAACCTTCCCAGACAGCTTTCAACAAGGAAAGTCAGTGGGGAGACTAGATGAGCCATGGGGGCTCAGTTTAGCACTGCAGGCTAAACTCTGCTGACTGCCAGGAGTTCAATCCTGACCAGCTCAAGGTTGACTCAGCCTTCCATCCTTCCACAGAAAAATAAATCAGAAGCTCTTACAGTTGACTGCATTTTGCTGAATCAAATAACTTCTTTATAATCATATCAAAATATTTACAGTACCATACATTCTTCTTTACAGCAACATATCATAATGAAGTCTTCACACAGAGAGATACAGAGACAGACCTGAGACTGGAAAACATGTCCAGCTTCTAGCTTAATTCCTTTTGCACAGACTCAGTAGCACTTTACTCACATTGGCTGACTGAGTTACCACATGACTCTTCCTGCTCATGAATATCCCAACAAAGATCATAACATTGGGCGCGACTCTCTTAACCACCCCCTTGTGTAGCAATGGAAATTCTGATCCCAATTGTACTCATAAATTGAGGAATACCTATCTACTGGTAGTTACCTTCAGAGTTTAGGTCTGGTCCTGGACTGTTTCTACCCAGTTGTATCTATCTGTCCCGTCAGATCTGTCAGGAAAATCAAATTGTGGGTCCTGTCTATTAAGAAGGGCCATCTGATGGGACTCAGGATGAGAACTTTTGTGTGTGTGTCTGTGTGGCACCCACCCTCTGGAATATCATTCAGAAGTTAAACTTTCACTGATTTTTTATAAGGCCCTGAAGAACTATTTCCATCATTGAGAATGGGATCTCAAGTGCATGGTTGAGCCTATATCATGGTTGTATTGGTTGTTGTGTTGGTTGTTCTTTTATCTTAGCTGCTATATGTTATTTATTGTTTTTATCTTGTCTTTAATCATTGTGAATGGATAACGGTGAATATTTGTAGCTCAGAGTTGAAATGAAGAGTCCTTAGTGCTTTCTGAACTTGATGGTTTTCTCTCAGATGTTTAATTACCCAAACTAGGTAACATCATCAGTGCTGGTAGGGAGTGGGGTTTGCTCTCAGTTTATATTCTAACCCTAACATCAGACCTACAATCAAGAAGGAAACAATACCACAGTTCAAGGAACTGCCAAACAAGCTAACAATAAACAGCCCAACCAAAGAACTACCGAAACCACTCTCACTAACACTAACAGGGCAAGCCACCAGAATATAAATTGAGAGCAAACCCCCTCCCTACTACTCCCTATTTCCCCCAAAATAAGACATCCCCCTGATAATAAGCCCAATCGGGCTTTTGAGTATATGGCAATAAGGCCGAGTGCTTATTTCAGGGTTCAAAAAAGTATAAGAGAGGGTCTTATTTTCAGGGAAACACGGTAGCACTGATGATGTTACCTAGTTGGGTAATGAAATGTCTGCAAGAAAACAACTAAGCTCAGAGAGCACCAAGGACCCTTCATCAATGTTAGCTGCCCAGATTGTATTTGAGATGGAGGGCCATATAAATTGAATACATGTACATTCACATTCACAGTCAAGGTGCTGTAGTAGTTAAGATGTTGTATCAGTATTGGGGAGGTACAGATTCCCTCGGCCCCAGAAGATCACTGAGTAACTTTAAGCAGCCGTTCTCTTTTAGACCAACCTCATTCAAAAGTTTGTTGCAAAACAGAGGTGCTTAGGATGTTATCTTTTGCTCCTGGAACATAAATGAGATGATGATGATGATGATACAGTGTTAGATAAAGACCTGAGTTCAAATATTAAATTGTGCAGTTGCTCATGACAATGCAAGGGACACAACTGACCGAGAGAAATCATGCCACATAAAACGAAACAAAACAAAGAGTGAAAATATATATATTTAAAATAAATATGAAAAGGCAACAAATGGATTAAATACTTAGTGGATGGGATGACATTTTTTGGTACCAAGGATGAAATGTGCCTCTGGATGAGTCTGGTAATGCTAGCACATTCATTTAGTGGTTAAAATTGGTTTCCACTAGGTTGACTTTATAGCACTTATAGCACTTAGACTTATATACCGCTTTATAGTGTTTTACAGCCCTCTCTAAGCGGTTTACAGAGTTAGCATATTGCCCCCAACAATCTGGGTCCTCATTTTACCCACCTCAGAAGGACGGAAGGCTGAGTCAACCTTGAGCCGGTGAGATTTGAACCGCCGAACTGCAGCTAGCAGTCAGCTGAAGTAGCCTGCAGTGAGGTGACTGCGCCACCTCGGCTCCTGTGGGATTAGACATAGTAACTTTAGCTCATCCGAAGATATTGAATCCTGAATTGAATATTACACCTGCTTGTTTTCATGTGCACTTGAATCATATCACCTGCAGCAAAATGCATGCACAGTATGGATTAAAACTACAGTGTTCTAGATTATTGACCGGTGATGCTTCATTTCCACATGTAAGGCACTTCTTGATGCTGTAGTGCCAATTAGGTGACAAAGTGCATGTCAAAGCCAGTCCTGAATGCATGGCTAATTCAAACATTTGTCTTCATAAGCGGCTTGTCTCTGAATTCTATTTGTCCTAGGCAAATCACAATTTCAGGTTAGCCTGCTCCTAATATTATTACAATCACGGTGTACAATATGTATATATTTTTATTTATGATTATATTCAAGGTTACAATGTATCTATTATGATGTTTGAAATGGAATTTTATGCCAGCCTAGTGATTATGCAATAGATCAGGGGTGTCAAACTCAAAACCCGGGGGCCGGATCTGGCCCCTGGGGTGCTTAGATCTGGCCCGCAGGGCCGCCCTGGAAACAGTGAAGGACCAGCCCATGGTCCCTGCGCAGCCCTCCTGAGCTCCATTTTCGGCTGTGACGGCCTCCTGCAACCCTCTGCCAGTGAAAATGGAGCTCGGGAGGGCCGTGGGCAGCCCTTGTGAGCTCTGTTTTCGCTGGCATAGGGTTGCAGGAGGCTGTCGCAGCCGAAAACGGAGTTTGGGAGCCTGTTTTCGCTGGCAGAGCGCTCGGGCCACCACAGGCGCCCCTGACACGAGTGACGTCGAGCTGGCCACACCCACCCCGCCCCCCCTAGGTCAAACACAACCCTCATGCGGCCCTCAATGAAATCAAGTTTGACACCCCTGCAATAGATAGATCATATTATAATTTCCACTATATAATATTTGTAAATGTATCAGCATTAAGTTGATCCTTTAAGGCAGTCTTTCCCAACCTTGCCCATTTTAACTTGGCTGGCTAGAAAATCTAGAGAGTTGAAAGTCCACACATTTTAAAACTGGCAAGGTTGGGAAACACCCATTTGAAATGTGCAGATAGTCCTCAACATATAACCACAATTGAGACCAGAACGCCCATCATTAAGCAGTCTGGTTGTTAAGTGAGCCATGCAGAGGTGGGTTCCTCCCGGTTCACACCAGTTCTATAGAACTGGTAGCAAACCGCTGGTGATGTCACAGATCCGGTTCTGTCGGTGCCAGTCCGTGGACGCCGCCATCTTTCTTTTGGAATTTTTTTTTGAATTTTTTACTATTTTTTTTCTTCTGCGCATGCGTAGAAGCAGAGTCCCCGGCACTGCGCATGCGCTGCCATCTTGTTTTTGGCTTTTTTGGGGGGGATTTTTTTATGAATTTTTGCCACTGTGCATGTCGCGGCATTAGGAAGGTTGAGAACCACTGCGCTAGCCAAAACTGTCTATTGTACACATGTCTTTTATAGCATTTACAAACCTCAATGAGCTGGCAGTAGCAACCTCCAATTTGTTTCCCAAACCATTGTCCAAATCTTAAGGAGTTATTTAGTGTTTCTTCGCTGCCTTTTCTTCAGGAAATCTGGCTTGGCACCTTCTGTCACTCTCTGTTCTTAAAGAGGGCTGGATGGGAGAGAATAATACACATAAGGGTTTATTTAGGAAAATGATGTGAATGGTGAGGAATTCCAACCAGGAGATTCAACCCAAAATCTGACTTGCCAATCAGACCTACATCTTTTGATCCAGGTAGAAGTCGGAGACAATCAAATGCTGAAGAACCAATCAGGAGTAGATCGATACCAGAGGTGGGTTTCAGCAGGTTCTGACCAGTTCTGGAGAACCGGTAGTGGAAATTTTGAGTAGTTCGGAGAACCGGTAAATACCACCTCTGACTGGCCCCGCCCCCATCTATTCTCTGCCTCCCGAGTCCCAGCTGATCGGGAGGAAATGGGGATTTTGCAGTAACCTTCCCCTGGAGTGGGGTGGGAATGGAGATTTTACAGTATCCTTCCCCTGCCACGCCCACCAAGCCACGCCCACAGAACCGGTAGTAGAAATGTTTGAATCCCACCAAGGCTCACAAGCAACAGTAAAAACATAAAAAATCCAGCAACTCCAAACACAACTCATTCCCACACATCCACAAAGAACTTTATAGGGTTATAAATCTTTATAGAGATTTTGCAATATCCTTCCCCCAGGAGTGGGGAGGGAATGGGGATTTTGCAGTAACCTTCCCCTGGAGTGGGGAGGGAATGGAGATTTTGCAGTATCCTTCCCCTGCCATGCCCACCAAGCCACGCCCACCAAGCCACACCACGTCCACAGAACCGGTAGTAAATTTTTTTGAATCCCACCACTGATCAATACCCATGTTAAGTGGGCTCTTAAATGAAGGAGTAGAGTTGCACACTGCCCCTTTCTTTGTGGTTTTTTTAAAGGGAGAAACAAGGACATCTCCCCCCACCCCAGGTTGACTCAAAGTCAGCTAAGCGATGCCTTCATTTGGAGGCTAAGTTGGAGATCCAGGAAACATACACTGTGGCAAACTCACAAATGGTGACGCTAGGCACTGATTAGGTTCCCCCCCTAGCTTTAATTTATGGAAAATTATTTAAGCTGTTCCACGGGGACAAGTAGTTGGTGCCAGCATTTATCAAATAAGGTCTCCCAGAAATTGTACGAAGGTACCCGGGGCGGGGGGATTATAGGGGGTAGGAAGGTAGCGCTTATCTATATATACACACACAAACAGACACACACACACACACACACACACACACACACACACACACACACACAGACACAGACACACACAGAGAGACACACAGACACACACACACAAAACTATATGCAAATAGTTATATGCATGCATAACATATAATAAATTATATATATATATATGTATATATGGAAGATATATACTAATGCAAACTAAGTGAAAAAAGAAAAAGAAATAAAGAGAAAGCTAAAAGGGCAAGAAAGGAGGAAAAAGAGAAAAGAAAAATAGAAAAGGAAGAAAAAAAAGATACAAAGAAGTAGCTTCCAATCTTCTTTACATCAGTTATAGGTACCATTATACAATTTTCTCTTTTTCTATTGTTACAACTTAACCCTCTTCTTTCTGGAGCAAATGTTTACCAACCAATCCACAGGACTCAAAAAGACCAACCCAATACATCCCACCGCTGATATCATGTAATGAAACCCATGGGAATATCTCTATTCCTGGGCTGGAAAGCTAAGGAAAAATGGGATTGGTTATTATTTAAAGGGGAGGGGGATTTGTAGTTATGTCAAGAGCTGTTGGAACACTCATTAAAAAAAAAAGCCCTCAAAACTTGTGAATAGTAAACCATTTCTGTGTTATAGAACTACATGGATGTTAAGCTCTAAAGAGAATTTTCACTTTGTAGTCATGCAAAGCAATATCCAAAAGGACATCTACTTATACGTATAGACCCAGGCTATATACATTAGATAAATAAATACTTTCTCTGCATGAAAAAAACCTTTTGAATTTTTTAGAAGCACACGTATTTTAGCAACAGTATAAATTTAGTTTTGCTTGGGAAACTATGACAAGTCATTACTCTTTGTATGCCAGACTGCCATGGTCAGACAGAAGAAACTACATATATGTCTCAGGCTCATATATACACAAGCTCATTAATTCCTTTGTTGTTAGGGTCATTCATATCCTTTTTAACCTGCACCGAAATTTTGAACCCTCCCCCTTGGGCAACATTACACATTAGGAAATACAGCGGCATATAATGTTCAGCATGCTATATCACTGGCTGAAAATCCTGGGAACATAGAAGGCTGATCTATGGGATGGGGTGAGATTTTGCATTCTTAAAATCACACAGTAGCAGCAAGATTAAATTTCTCCCCACAGATTAGCCTAACATTTTGTATTCGCGTGCTCTACACTATGGACTGTGAACATTGGAGAAATGTAAAATACAGAAGATCACAAAGTACCAAGATCTGAAAAATCAAAGTTGAAAGATTATGGCATAACCCAGCTGTGTGTCAGTCCTGTCCCAGCTTGGGCGTTTAAGAAAGAAAGACCCTTGATTCTATTGATAGAGAAAAGGTATATTTTTACTAAAGCCAATGCTTCTGGTTTGGAAGCATTACTGCTTCGGACAAGAAGGCGGTGCAAGAGTGGTGAGGACGGCAGAAAAGATTATTGGTAGTTCACTTCCTTCTATACAGGACATAGCATATAAGCAATGCTTGAGCAGGGTTCGCAATATTATCTGGGACGCTACACACCCTCTCCATGACTGGTTTTCCTTGTTACCTTCTGGGAGGGGGCTTCAGGGTATCCGAAGCAGAACATACAGATTCAGCCACAGTTTTGTTCCATGTAGCATCAACCTTGTGAACTCTCAAGCTTCTTCTTTCCACTATGTATTCAAAATGGACAGTGATTTTTAATATTAATTATACACACATGTGTGTGTGTGTGTGTGTGTAGCATGTGTATATGTGTGTTATGTATGTATGGATTTTTTTGTTAGTGAGAAACAGAATTTCATTTTTAATGTGTGCCAGTGTGCTCACAGTAAAAAATGACAATAAAGGTTATCTTATCTTATCTAACTTAAGTGGTTGCAGTGTAAGCAAAGCCAGATCTGAATATTCCCGCGTAAATGCTGTGATTTTCCTCCCTGCCAGATCTTCCCTGGTCCTTCCCCCTTGGTCATCTGGCCAGTGTCCAATAGCATTCAAATGAGATGTTTTGGTAACAGTCCCAACAGTTGGCGCCTCTTCGCTTGGTGTTTGCATTCCATTCTCACAGTTATGTCCTTGGATCTCTCATCTGTTGTTTTGGATTGGTGCCTCTGGTTCCTGTCATCCCCTTCTCAGTGTTTCCTCCCCATTCCCCCCTCCCCCTTTTTACCATCAATGTGAAGTGAAGCCAAAGTGGTGTGATGGCAGATCTGACACCGTGGGGGGTCCCAAAAAAATTTGTTCAGCGCTTAGAAAATGTGCACATTGACAACATTTCCATCTGTCAATTACAAAAGGCCATACTGCTTTGATCTGCACATATACTATGCCAATATATTATGACATTCTAGGTTCTTGGGCAGACCTCAATATGTATGAAAGCCAACACCAGCTAAAGAACTGGCAGCTGTGGTTTTACACAGTTGTGTGTATAATAACAATAATCTTAATAATGCTGGGAGATGCATAGGACTTTAACAATCTATTTTTCAGTGGATACAAGTCCTACTCATTGGCAATTCTCCCTGGGGCAGTCCGAGGCAGATAGTGTGGGAGTCTGAGTTTACCCATTTCAGGAAAGCTGCATTCAAAATTATACAGCTAGACCCATTGGAGTGCTACACAATGTCCGTGCTGTTAAAATTTAATAATGCCTTATTGCTATTGGTCAACATATATATCCCACTTCAGCAAAATAAGTCCCAGATCAATAGCTTATGGGCCGAAGGCTATTTAATCTTAGCAAAGCAATCTTATGTTTATTTATCCTTGCATAATAGTTTCTGGCGATTTCAATGCAAAGATGAGGGTAAATGATAAGACACTATTTGCTCAATTCCATCAATATTCCCTAGAAGTAGAAAGTATCTGTTCCCCCTCCCTTATTCATTCAGCAATCTAAGGAGGTAACAAGGGATTACAAGGGGCTGTTTATTACAAATGACTAACAGACTATATTTGTATCTATTGAATGGATGCATCCCAGGGGTGGGTTCCTCCTGGTTCGGACTGGATCGCCCAAACCGTTAGCGACCCGCTGGTGATGTCACGGATCCGGTTCGGTCGGTGCCAGTCCGTGGGCGCCGCCATCTTTTTTTTGGGAATTTTTTGTGAATTTTTTACTGTTCTGCTGCTTGAAAAAGGGCCCTCCCACCCGCCCCTGGGTTTATACTGACCTTTATTCCTTCGCCCGAAGCACAGCTGATCAGCTCCTCAGCTGTGTTTCGGGCTGATTGCAGCTACTGAGCATGTGCGGAAGCAAAAATGCACGAGAGAACGCGCGCGCGCGCAAAACGTCGCGATGCGAACCGGTGGGGAAGGTAAGTGGAACCCACCCCTGATGCATCCATAGCAATTTTCTTGGTGAATTGTCTCCCTGGGCCAAGCCATGGCCTTCTCTGATTGATTACACTGTAATCTTAAGAAACCTGCCTCCCTTCATACAAAGATTTTAGCTAAACAGTGAGTCTGACAGTGGATATCTGCTAAGCGTAATACCATTTGATAATCTGTTCCTGGAATTGGACCCTACTGCCAAAATAAAATTGGAGCCAGGGCCAGGGTTTGTTTGTGCTAAATAAACTCAACAATAGAAAGAGACAATACCTGAGTTGCTGAGGTAGCATTGCACATTTACTTGGAAATTGTATTATACAGAACTATACCAAACTTATTGAGTTAATCTATCCGCTACTGTCTGTTCAAATATCAGGGAAGAGAGAAAAAGAGAAAAAAAGTGAGAACTCTGGTTGGTAGCTAGTGCCTTCAAGCCTATGATGAATTGATTAAGGTTGTTCAAACTACATAAGGAGGAAGCATCTGTATTTTCTACCCAGGACTTGACATTGCTAGGAAAAAATAACAGCACAATGTTTAAGGTGCTGGCTTAGAAACCAGGAGAGTGTGAGTTCTAAGCCTCTTTTAAATCATGAAAAACAGCTGGGTGACTTTGAGCCAGTCACTCTCTCTCAGCCCAATTCACCTTACAGGATTGTCGTTGTGGGGAAAATAGGAGGAGGAAGGAGGAATAAATATATTTGCTTGCTTGAGATAGACAGACAGACAGACAGAATCCATAGGCTTATAATCAGAGGTGGGTTTCAGCAGGTTCTGACCAGTTCTGGAGAACCGGTAGCGGAAATTTTGAGTAGTTCGGAGAACTGGTAGCGGAAATTTTGAGTAGTTCGGGGAACCAGTAAATACCACCTCTGGCTGGCCCCGCCCTCATCTATTCTCTGCCTCCCGAGTCCCAGCTGATCGGGAGGAAATGGGGATTTCCTTCCCCCAGGAGTGGGGAGGAAATGGGGATTTTGCAGTATCCTTCCCCTGCCATGCCCACCAAGCCACGCCCACCAAGCCATGCCACGCCCACCAATCCACACTCACAGAACCGATAGTAAAAAAATTTGAATCCCACCACTGCTTATAATTATATATAATAAAGCTTTCTAGAACTGATCGCATGCATCAATGAAAAGAGTAGTTGAGAACTGCCTGATGTCAGCACTTCAGCCTTTGAAGCATAATAAGTAAACTTTATGCTAAACATCTACACAATAAATTGGCAAATTGGATCACTCTAGATCAGCGGCTCCCAACCTTTTGGGCGCCAGGGACCGGTTCTGTGGAAAGAGGTTTTTCCGCAGACCGGAAGGGACGTGCTTTCATGTGCTGCCTGCATCCCGCTTGTTTATGCAGCCTGGTTTCTGGCACACCATGGACTGGTGCCAGTCCACAGACCGAGGTTTGGAGACCTCTGCTCTAGATCAGTGTTTCTCTACCTCAGCAACTTTAAGATGTAGGGGCTTCAGCTCCAGAATTCCCCAACCATATCGATGCCACACATCTTAAAGTTGCTGAGGTTGAGAAACACTGTTCTAGAACATATTTTGACAGATGAACATAGATGGACCCTCTGTTCTTGACACACCTTCTTGCTGCAATGTGTAGCTGAAAAAATTACTTCAAGGCAGCCTCTCCATTCATTGACTTTAGGTCTTCACTATTTTCAAAATGAAATCACTGGGTAAACTCATAAGTTTAACTTCCACACATCGATAGCTGCTGTTAACACATAGCCTTTATGAGTTTTCTAGACCACAGGTCTGCTGCAGAATCCCAAACTGATCTGAAGTGACACAGGGATGGGGGTTTTTTTTGGTCCCTTATTGTTTACATTTCTCCTTACCTCTAGATTATTGCAAAGATAGCTAAGATTACTAACTAAATATTGAAATATTAGCTAAGGAAAAGATCATCCTGAACTGTCAGCTTTGTGCGAATTAATATAAACCTTGAAGAAATGCCTTTATCTGCACGATTTATAGTTCACTTCTGAACATGAAAGATAAGGGGCAGTTCAGAAAATAAAACAGCACAATAAAACCATCACAAAAAATTTGAATGCTCAGAACTTGGAAATATAGAACTGTGACATGAATGCCTGCCTTAATAGATGGGTTGCTATTAAAGGCAAATTCAAGTTGCATCAGGCCCCATTGAATTTCCAAAGTTCTAATACAATATGGGGACCACAATGAGCATGGCTGATGTATCACCAGAGGTGGTATTTAGCCGGTTCGGACCGGTTCGGGTGAACCGGTAGTAGCGACCTGCGGGTGGGCCGGCTCACCCGCCCCGGCACTATGCCGTCCTATTTAGCCACGTTTTCAAGCCATGCACATGCGTGCAAGCCACGCAAGTGAACAAAGTGCATGCGTGGAAGGCCGCGCGCATGCACAGAAGGCCGCGCGCACAACCAAAGCGAGCGCAGCAGAGGTTGGTTCCTCCCGGTTCGGACCGGTTTGCCCGAACCAGTAGCAACCCGTTGGTGACATCACAGTGATGTCACGGATCCGGTTCGGTCGGTGCCGGTCCGTGGATGCCGCCATCTTTTTTTTTGAATTTTTTTTTTTGAAAAAAAATTTTTTTGGGATTTTTTTTTAAAAAAATTTTCTTCTGCACATGCGCAGAAGCCGAGTTTTCGGCACTGTGCATGCATCACCATCTTGTTTTTGGCTTTTTTTGGGGAATTTTTTTTTATTTTTCGGCACTACGCATGCGTCGCCATCTTGTTTTTGGCTTTTTGGGGGAATTTTTTTTTATTTTTTGGCACTGTGCATGCGTGCGCCCGCCCACGTGGCACGCCCATGCGGTGCAGGAGGAAGCGAACCGGCAGCGAGGTAAGTTAGAACCCACCTCTGGAGCACGCACGCTCACATTGTCAGTGCTGGGTGAACTGTTAGGGAAATTATGTGAATCCCACCTCTGTAACACCAATCACAGGATTGTGGTAAAGGTGTAGAGAAATTTAAATGAAGTAGAACATTAAGTAATGAGCAAAAACAAACCCAAGAATAGAGCCTGTGAGAAAGTTAAAACTGGCTTGAGTAAAAACATTTTGAGAATCAGATACTTAAACATGCCACTGTTTTCTCCGGAAGCCTTTGTTTTAATCATGTTTATTACCTCAAGATGGAGATGATAGGACTCAGGGAGATTAAACGCTTCAGTCTTATTATTCTCAGCCTTTGTTGGTGTGGGAAGTAGCTTCAGGAAGAACATGTTGGGTGAGCTATAAACCCTTATCTGTTCTATTTCAGGACTTCTTTAGTCTTCAAGATAATTTGCATAAATTACACATAGCTACACTATCATGTCTGACAGTCACTCTAACCTAATTAGGATTTGACAAGTGAAGGAAAAGAAGAAACATGTACCAAGAGAACAAAAAAGGAACTGCTCCATCAAGATGGTGATCATTCTCTTGCTTCATGAAACAATTAACATAAAATGCCTTTCCACAGTATCTAAGGGTAGACTGGATAATGGAACTAATTCCTCAAGGAACTTTTTGCAGGAGTGGCACAGTGCCTTAGAATCTTAAAACTACAACAATTGGCTCAGTGAGTTTTAGGACATGTCACTAGCTCTCACTAGCTCTCAAGATTAATATGAGCTCCTTGAGGATCAGAAATAAATATTGATGTAGGATCAACCAACCAACTCAGATCATAAAACACCAGCATTTGTTCACATATCTTTTAGTATCAGAAAAGGAGAAGGGGGGGGGGCTCTTGTGCCTCTGAATGTTTTGTAGAAGTATTTATTATATTTATATGGCTTCCCATCTCATACAAGTGACTCTAGACGGTGAACAACAATCATTCAACGATTGTCATGCAACCATTTCCCATTGAAATCTTCAGATCTTCAAAGACCACATTTGGAATATTGCATCCAGTTTTAGTCACCATGATATAAAAAAGATTTTGAGACTCTGGAAAAAGTGCAGAGAAAAGCAACATGGATGATTAGGTGGCTGGAGACCAAAACATAGGAAGAATTGTTAACGGGAATTGGGTATGTCTAGTCTAGTGAAAAGAAGGATGGCAGTGTTCCAACATTTAAGAGTCTGCCACAGAGAAAAAGGGGTAAACCTATTTTCGAAAGCACCAGAAGGCAAGACAAGAATCAATGGATGGAAACTAATTAAGGAGAGAAGCAACCTAGAACTAAAAAGAAATTTCTTGACAGTGAGAACAATCAACCAGTGAATAGCTTGCCCTCAGAGATTGTGGGTGCTGCATCACCCACAACCTCTGGCAGCTTTTAAGAAGAGACTGGACAACCATTTATCTGGTATGGTATAGGGTCTCCTGCTTGACCAGGGGGGGGGGGTTGGACTAGAAGACCTCCAAGATCCCTTTCAACTCTGATGATGTTCTGTTCTAAATGTGCACAAGACAGAGGAGCTTTATCTTAACAGAATAACTGAGTTGGAAGGGACCTTGTAGGTCATCTAGTCCAATCCCCCACCCAAGCAGGAGACCCTACACAATTTCTGACAGATGGCAGTCCGGTCTCTTCTTGAAAGCTTCCAATGATGAAGCTCCCACAACATTTGAAGGCAAGCTGTTCCATTGGTTGATTGTTCTCACTGTCAGAAAATTTCTCCTTATTTCTAGGTTGAATCTCTCCTTGAGCAGTTTCCATCCATTATTCCTTGTCTGGCCTTCGGGTGCCTTGGAAAATAGCTCGACCCACTCCTCTCTGTGGCAGTCCTTCAAATATTGGACACTGCTATCATGTCTCCCCTGGTCCTTCTCTTCACTAGACTAGCCATGCCCAGTTCCTGTAACTGTTCATTGTATATTTTAGCCTTTAGTCTTTCTTGCACTAAGCCACTTTATTGTTGAAATAGAGCCCTGTCTTATAAAAACTGTTAAAAAAACTACTCAAATGTGCCCTCCAGTTGCACATAACTCTTACGTTATTAATTTTGGGGATAAAACTGAGGGCTAAGTCATCACTTTCCATATGCGGGAACATTCACCATGCTTCAGTGTGATGGTGCTACCATGTAGTCACTCTGCAAAAAATGATAAACCAAACTGGTTTAGAGCCAATAAATGGAAAACCCTATTTCCTGGGAGGAGGTGGGAAAAGAAGCAGCACACTTCATGAGTTAATTGCTAGAAACTTTACACAAGTATCAGGGTGAATTTTGGAGCAGCTTGCATAAATTTTAGAGACACAGGAGGAAAAACTTCCGTTCTAGGAGCAATAAAAGACAGCACACTCTTACTAGAGGATGCCATCTGCTGGGATAAATATTGTCTTCTTTGAGTTGAGCTAGATTCCTGGTGGACACATCTGAGGAGGCCTCTGTGCAGTTGTCTTGACAACTGTACAGAAATGCTATTGCCTTCTTCTAGGACTTAACAGATATCCTTGGAAATTTCACATCTAAATACTAACATGTTTGGTCCTAATTAGCTTTTTGAGGCCAGCAAAATTATGAAATAAAAGGAAGAGCTTAAATTCCATACCACTCTGGTACAAAATTTTCAGTTAAAAAAAATATAGAAATCTACTTACATTTCCTTCTCTTCTTCAAGGATGATAAAGTAGCCTATGATACTGTATATAAAGTGTGAATATGTACTTTAAGGTAGCAACTATCAGTGCTACCTTATACTTAAGCAGTAGCAATAGAATATTACTACCTTAGACACAGGGGTGAAATCCAGCAGGTTCTGACAGGTTCTGGAGAACCGGCAGTGGAAATTTTGAGTAGTTCGGAGAACCGGTAGCGGAAATTTTGAGTAGTTTGGAGAACCGGCAAATACCACCTCTGGCTGGCCCCAGAGTGGGGCGGGAATGGAGATTTTGCAGTATCCTCCCCCTGCCACACCCACCAAGCCACACCCACCAAGCCACACCACGCCCACCAAGCCACGCCCACCAAACCGGTAGTAAAAAAAATTGGATTTCACCACTGCTTCCCACACCATGCCCACCAAGCCACTCCCACAGAACCAGTAGTAAAAAAAATTGGATTTCACCAATGCTTAGACAATTTGGCACTAAGATAAGAATTTGACCCAACGACTTATCATAAGAAATGAAGGCGAACTGTGTATTTCCCAAAGCAAAACTTTTAAAACTTGGGACCATTGTCAAGGCAAGTCTATCTTGTGTTATGCCCAGAGTTCCTTGGGTCTCATCTTAATATCTTCTGAGAAAAATTTAGGTGGGAACTGTATCTTTTAATTTTTTCCTGTGTCCATTTAACAGAAATCTATTTCCCCCCCCCCATATTGGCCTCTTACATTACCTACTTTAATTAGTTTGAAGACATGAAAAGCTTGCATGTATTTCTGTTGTTCTTTGGTTGTCCAATTGTGGAATTCGGATCATTTCCCCCCGCCCCCCCATGGACCTAAAAGCTATCTTTGGATTTCTGTCTGGTTTCTGAAGTCACAGTTACTTCAAAGTAAGCCCTAATGTGATTTGCTTTCAAGGAAAGATGTACTGGAACAACTTGAAAACGTGACAATTTTAATTCTTTGTTCTTACAAATTTTACATGAAAAAGAAAAAATGTTGAACATCTGTACAAGATTACTATCAGACACAAAACAGTTCTTTATATCTTTTAAAGTTCAATGATATTTTAACTCCAAAGCAATCTCTCCACAAATGACTTCAAGGGGGGGACACTTTTGCTGTGATTCATCTGAGTTCCAATAACAAAAAAAAAAAAAAAAAAAAAAAAAAAA
Source organism: Thermophis baileyi (assembly GCA_003457575.1). Lineage (NCBI taxonomy): Eukaryota > Metazoa > Chordata > Lepidosauria > Squamata > Dipsadidae > Thermophis > Thermophis baileyi. Next base: position 404,524 of record QLTV01002671.1, read on the forward strand.
CAAAAAACAAAACAAAAAAAACCTGAATGAAGTAGAAGCTTCATTTTATGTACTTAGTTCAAATACTTTCAAAACTATCAGATGCTTAGTGTTAATGCTTAATGTATTAAAAAAAGCTTATTTGATGAAAATCTGGAGCCCATAAAGTTTGACAATGCTTGGATTCAACATATAGGGATGTTAAAATTCTTTCTTGAAATTGCTAGATGCATAGCTTCGATATTCACTGTAGTTAGTTCCTCTTTTTCTACATTCTAATCTGCTTTGATGTAATTAGCCAAAATTTAATTCACTGAAAAAATGTTTGGGAGACAGAAATGCTGAATCTCTTACTCCATCTTTCTCTTTTATGTCTCTCTCTTTTTTTTAAGAGCCGAGGTGGCGCCGTGGTTAGAGTGCAGCACTGCAGGCTACTTCAGCTAGCTGCAGTTCGGCGGTTCAAATCTCACCGGCTCAAGGTTGACTCAGCCTTCCATCCTTCTGAGGTGGGTAAAATGAGGACCCAGATTGTTGGGGGCAATATGCTAACTCTGTAAACCGCTTAGAGAGGGCTGTAAAGCACTATGAAGCGGTATATAAGTCTAAGTGCTATTGCTATTGCTAATATCCCACCCTGCTTTCATGTTGTCTAGACTTCATAATTCTGTCGCCATTCACCTTCATCCCATTCTAAAAAAAAATAGTTAGAGATTGAGCAATCTTTTCTCTAGAGTTTTCTGGATCCTCTGGACGTGCCCTAAATCTCAGGCAGAATACTTTTTCTCTCTCAATTTCAATAACACCAAATTGTCTAAGCCCTTTTCCATCTCTCTGTTTATTATTTCTAATTTGCTTTCTAAAATTTCCATTTCATTTCTCTAACTTCTCTCATAAGATGCCCTATAGATCAGTGGTGAAATCCAATTTTTTTTACTACCAGTTTTGTGGGCGTGGCTTGGTGGGCGTGGTGTGGCTTGGTGGGCGTGGCTTGGTGGGCGTGGCAGGGGAAGGATACTGCAAAATCTCCATTCCCACCCCACTCCAGGGGAAGGATACTGCAAAATCCCCATTCCCTCCCCACTCTGGGGCCAGCCAGAGGTGGTATTTGCCGGTTCTCCGAACTACTCAAAATGTCCACTACCGGTTCTCCAGAACCTGTCAGAACCTGCTGGATTTCACCCCTGCTATAGATTCTTCATTTTTAGGTAACTTCTTCTTTCACCTCCTCTTTCATCTCTATGATCCTTTCTTCCCTTCTACCTTCAAAAGCAACCAGTTATCTTTTGACAGCTTTGACAAATTCAGATGCATGCTGTCCCATTTCTTCAGCTAGTGATATGTATCCAGAACTATATGTTTGGGATGACAGTGGAGGAGCTTGCTTAACAGATTAATTACTGCTTTCAGATGTGTAAAATTCCTAGTAAACAGGCTATTTAAAGGGATAGACAGCAAAGCCCCCCTCCTTTTTTGGGGGGTGGGGAAGCACTCCTACTGCAGCCGCAGATTGAATTTTTAGTAGAGGATCTTGTAATTTTATTTTTCTTTTTAATACTTTTATTCAACATTTTTAACATTTAAAATCATAATTACACTATTACAGCTCTCCGTTATCGGAATTTCTTGTTAATTTCATGTTATCCATTTTAAGGCCTGTTGTTTTATACATTTACCTTCTTATACCATATTTACTCCTTTATATAATATATAAAGTGTATACAACACTTATACATCATATTTACACTCTAAATATATCTATATTTTTCCATTTTGTTACATTTTCATACATTCCTTATGCGTTAATTTTGCTTTTCTTTTTGAGCCAGTTATACCATCTATTCCATATTTTATAATACTCTGTTTCCTCTCTATCCCTTAGTTCCATCGTTAATTTGTCCATTTCTGTGCATTCTAGCACCTTTTTAATAATCATTGCGTTTGAGGGGATATTTTCTTGCTTCCAATTTTGGGCAAATGTAATTCTTGCTGCAGTAATTATATGCAGCATGATGTATTGAATTTCTTTACTAATATTTTCTTTTGTTATACCCAATAAGAATAATTCTGGCCTCATATCAATTTTTTGTTCGGTAATTTCCTCCATCCATTTTTTGATTTTTTTTCCCAGTACTCCCTGGCTTTGGGACATGTCCACCACATGTGATAGAAAGTCCCTTGTGGGTGATTACATTTCCAACAGTTAGGTGGTCTATTGGGGAACATTTTGGCCAATCTCGCCGGCAGTAAATGCCACCTATAAAACATTTTGTAGATATTCTCCTTGTATGCGGCCGGATCTTGTAACTTTAAATATTGTAACCTGGCAACTACTAGAACAAGGCATTGGTAAAGCTTGAATAAGGTTATCAAGTTTAGATTGGATGTCATTTAAGGAAATAAAACATGGCCACAACTGTGGAATTTGTAAGTAGACAAAGTTTTCCCAGATGTGATGGTCAGGTGGCCTTTCCTTTCTATTCAATATGTTGTGGCTGATGACAACTAGGATTATGACAAATTTTGTTGGGAAATATGGAGGTGGGAAGTGTTATCTTTCCTCAACATCCTTCAGAGGGGAAGTAGAACGTTCCTTTCTCAAGGTAGCAAGCTTTTTCTTATGTAAAAGAATATAGTAGTTATATCTATGTGAGAATCATGATGTGGTAGGAAAGAGATGATTTTCTGTTGTTTCCCTACCTTATTTTCTTGTTTCTCTATCTTTTTCTTCCACTGTTGAATAGTCTCTAGGCTATTTCTCAGTCACTTGTTTCCTTTTGTGGTCATTTCCAAAGTAATCTCTTTTCATTCTTGGCTTGACTTGGCTTTTCATTCTTGGCTTGACTTTCCTTCACAGTGTAATTCTCTAGGAGCGGCAGGGTGGCCAAGAGGGGAAGACACTTTCTCCCACTCGGAAGGTAGAGAGTTCAATCCTAGATGTTTCTCTATCAGGTCGCAAAGAGAAAATATCTACTGTGAACTCCACATAGGCATCAGGAAGGGCATTCGGCTAGTAAATGCTCAGCTCCATTCAGTTGCCCTAACTCCACCCCAATAAAAGAGATTACAGTGTCATATAAAGAAAGAAAATAGTGTAATTCTCTGAATTCAGGCTTGTACTCCTACTCAAGGTGAATATAGCATTCCCTTGATGAGTTACAAAAACGGAGCTGATGGCTTGACAAAAACACTGAAACACCCATTCTCCCTGTTGGTCCAGCAGGTGGACAGCCATTGGGGGCAAATGTCTCTTCTATTAAGACATTAAAGGTATTATGGACATGAACATATCTGCTTGCGAGTCTACAGCTCATAGAGAATTGGTGATCAATCAGAGCTTATCCTTTCTTTCATGAAACTTTTTAATAGGTAAGTGCAGGGGATTCACAGCCAGTCACTGCTTATCTGCAGAATGGGATGACTTGCTGTAGCCAACTGGCCACAGCCAACTCACGGTGGTCAACATACCACAGGACAACTTGCTGAGGGGCAATTAAACAAATACAAAAATTAAATTAATAGATTGAACCATGGGCAATAATAATAAAATAAAGTAAATCCAGAAATACAAGAATTACAATAATTTCAATGAAAATGTGGTCACCAATAATAAAAGTAATGGTATGAAATGATTAATACAACATTGAATTGTCCCGCGGCGAGTTGGCCTGTAGCGAGTTGTCCCGTAGTGAATTGTCCCATGGCGAGTTGATCATGGCAAGTTGGCTGTGGTGAATTGCCCTAGACCCACTTATCTGATCTCCTCTCAAGCCCACCAAAAATGAAGAGTCTCATCTCAGCTGCTCAATTCATCCAACTCCATGGAACAAGCATTCCTTCCTCCATCTTCTAGTTCTTAACAAAGAAGGATTGGCTACCTTACTCTACTATTGGGACAGTGGAATAGATAGGCAACCAAGAAAGCACTGAAACATCAGACAGAGCAATGAAATCCTCCAGATGTTGCCTTGCAAAACTCAAGAGACAATTTTAAAAAAGGACTTTGTGTGAAGTTACGGTTCAATGGGACTTGGCCCCGTAACCTTTCTAAAATATCAGAGCACTGTCTTGGAATATATTAAGCCGTAATCAAGGAAAATGTGCTTCAAGCACAAAATATTGTTCACCAGCCACCCACATATCTGTGGGTTAAACAGGATGACAGCAAGGAAAAGCTGAGCCCCAAACCTTTGAAGTAATTAAACATGATGGATATCTCTGATAACTACGATTTATAACAAACATCACAAGGCAGAGATTGCCACCAATGTCTTCAATGCAGCCCTAGTTGCATAGAAATCACCTGTTCCCTCATTTATTCTGCTTTCATTGTAATTTTCTGCTTCCCTTTTTTTCTGCTTTATTTCTACATAACAGTGGGGAATTAATATTTGACTAAACGACTGTGATAATTTGGCTGGAAGCTGCAGCTGAATAATGCAGGCGTGCAGAAGAGCAGATTCCATGGAGGGTAATGAATGTCTGGGAATGATCCAAAATCTCTGCCTTTCATGGCTGCATCGCTCACATCAATCCCTGCTTAGGTGGCACTGACCTCAGGCGGAGGCCTCTGTATTTAGGGGAAGAGGTTAAAAAAAGTTAAAATGGCAGCTGTGATTACAAGATTAAAGCCCTGTTCTTTTTTTTTTACATGCTCTGAGATGAGTGGTTCTCATACTCACAATGTGGCCGGTACATGTAAAGATCCCTTAGCATCACATGCCGGGGTGGTATTGTGAATGTGGGGCAGCTTAGGTATGCTTATAAGTACAAATGCCACTTTTATATGCTTGCTCTATCAAAAGTCCCAGATACAGGTAGTCCTCAACTTAGGAGCTTTTTCAGGACTGGCAAATGGACTTTCTTGCTTTTTCTTTTGAAGACATTTCACTTCTCATCCAAGAAGCTTCTTCAACTCTGACAGGATAGTGGAGAATGGAAGGATTTATATTCCTTGCAGACAGCTGGTCATTTGCATTCTTTTAGAGAGTCATTGAGGCCCCTTGGAGGTTTGTCTGTGTCCTCAGGGTCACCTGAGTAGTGCAAATGGCTGTGAAGACTTCTTGGAACTTCTATGGTCACGTGATCACATTTTGGGCACTCAGCAACTGGCTTGCACTTATGTCTGTTGCAGGGGTGGGTTCTAACTTACCTCGCCGCCGGTTCGTTTCCTCCCGCGCCGAGAAACTCGGCTTCTGCGCATGCGCAGAAGCAAAACAAGCAAAAAATAGCAAAAAAAAAAAGCCAAAAACAAGATGGCGGCGCATGCACAGTGCCGAAAACTCAGTTTCTGCACATGTGCAGAAGCAAAAACCAGCAAAAAATTCAAAAAAAAAATCCCCTCCCAAAAAAAATTCAAAAAAAAAAAAAAGATGGCGGCGTCCACAGGACCGGCTCCGTGACATCACCACCGGTTTACTACCGGTTCTATAGAACTGGTGCGATCTGGGAGGAACCCACCTCTGGTCTATTAGCAGTATCCTGTGGTCACATTACCACAATTTATTATGTTTTTGATGGAAACTGATGTTTACTTCCAGTTTCTGGCAAAAGTGCCCATTGCAGACAGCGGATTTGCTTAACGACTGCGGCATTTGCTTAATGACCACTGCAAAAACAATTGTAAAATTGAGTACAGTCATATGATGACCTGTTTAATGACTTGCATGACTTGCGGCCATAACTATGGGCTCAATTACAGTAATAGGGTTGACCTGGAATAATGAAAGAAAGATGGGTTTTTTTTGGCTGTCGTTATAAAATGAATAAAATTACAACACATAGAGGATGGATTCAATAGCACCAGAGCTGCAGGAATAGGTCTGGCACACTAGATGGACTTTATTAAACCTCCCATATAAAACTAAGAATAAAATGTTAAACCTGGCACTAAATGTGAAGGGATGTACTCAGCAGTGAAATCTACTTACCTTCCCTACCAGTTCGGAAGCGCGTGCTTTTTCACCCTCTGCGCATGCGCAGAACGCTTTGCGCATGCGCAGAGGGTTAAAAATAAGAAAATGGCGATGTCCGGGTGGGTGGGCAGAGCCTTGCGCTGCCGCCACTACCGGTTCTCTGAACAACCGGCGGCTGCCGCTACCGGTATGCCCGGACCGGGCTGAACCGGTAGCATTTCACCCCTGGATGTACTTACAACTAAGCAGTTGAAATATTTGCTCCTAGGACAACTTACCTCTTGTCAAACTAAAGAAAGTACTGAAGTAAATGTTGAGTGGTAAATGGCTTCAGAGTTGCAGGAATACTTTTTTTCACCTTTTATACAAACGGATTTTAGAATTGTTGAAAAGTTTCATTTGGGCCTCCATAAAGTGCATGAGTGCTTTTCATGATCCGGAATTCTGAAATATTTTCCCAAAGTTTTTAAAACTCCTCACTTGCTCCACCACCTGTGTTTCTAATATCCAACTCCATTTCTAGGTGGGTTTTTTTTTTTACAAAAGACATTACTAAACTAGGATACTCTAGCTTTCCTTAAAATATTGTCCTAAGCTTCTGAGAGCTCATCTAAGGCCAATTGGAAATAACCATTTATCATCATCTGCATGCATCATCAGAGAAAGTTGGGGTGGGTAGAAATTCAAATTAAATTGAAAGTGAGTCCCTAAATAGATTGAACAGGGAAAGAAATAAAATGCAACCCTGTCTAATCCCCTCATATACACAGATTTGATCTTATAATGTTACTTGCCTTTCAGGTAGCATCTTACTCTCAATCTAGAATTTCATACAGTTTTGGAATAGAGAACAAGCATTATTATTGACTCTGCTGACTGCTAGCAGTTCGATCCTGACCAGCTCAAGGTTGACTCAGCCTTCCATCCTTCCGAGGTCAGTAAAATGAGGACCCAGATTGTTGGGGGCAATATGCTGACTCTGTAAACCGCTTAGAAAGGGCTGTAAAGCACTACGAAGTGGTATATAAGTCTAAGTGCTGTGGCTAGTGCTATTAGTCTGTATCCTTAAGTTTTTCCCATAAAAGAGATCATGAAACTGAGTCAAATACCAATTTGGGTTTCCCACTATAACGGATCAGACCTGCCCCAGTCAGGTCCCTTAGGAAAGGAAGATCCTTGATTCCATTTAGATGAAGCGATAGGTTCTTTTACTAAAGAGTGTTGGTTGCTGTAAAATCAGGCTAAAACTAAATTTCCCGTGTGAAAAATTCCATATTTTTCCTCTCATCCCAGCCCTCCCCCCATGACCTATCCATCTTCTGCCAATGAAGAGCCACATGGGTGTTTTGAGAATGCTGAGATATTTGGGGTAGTCTACATTCCAGTCTCAGGGTGTAGGGCCTTGAGCGCTGGCACAAACTGGTTCCATGCTTCCCTAGTCTTTCTCAAGCTGTCTTCCCCCCCTCCCTATTTCCCATCACATCCCCAGACATGTTTACTGCCCATTTGTCCTCTTTTCCCCCACCCCTCCCTCCTGGCCTTTGATGGCAGGATGGCAGCGAGGCGCCAAGCCGAAGATGGCAGACCTGACAGTTTCCAGTCAGAGGAGCTAGAATTAAAACATGATCTACAGTAGAGAGACCAGATCTGAAACTTGCCTGTTCTTGCCCTAGAATGGCTTCCTTTTCTATCTATTCTTCCAATTTCCTCTCTAAATATAGGTGGTCCTTGACTTACAACTACAATTGGGACTGGAACTTCCATCACTAAGTAGTGTAACCATTAAGTGAATCCTTCATCTGTTCCTGATTTTACAACCTTTTTTTTTTTGCTATGGTTCTTGATTTATTCATATATATTTATTTATATATCAAATTTCGAGACTGCCCATCTCATTCAAAGAATGATTTGCTGAGTGAATCCAGCTTCCTCCATTGACTTTGCTTGTCAGAATCCAGCTGGGCAGGTCACAGATGACAATCATGTGACCCTGGGATGCCACAACTGTCGTAAATCCATGCTAGTTGCCCAATGCCTGAATCATGATCACATGACTGCATGGATGCTGTGATCATTAAAAATGTGAGGACCAGTCATAAATCACTTTTTTTCGGTGCTGTCATAACTTTGAATGATTTGCCGAATGAATGGTTGTCATGTTGAAAATTACCTGTATTAAGTAAGCATAACAGTTTGCTGCCTGGTGAAGAGTTAGCAGAGTTAGTGTCAGGGTTCCAAGTAACAGACCCAACGCAATCAAACCTCTGAGGCCTAGGTGTTCCTCAAAGTACAGATTTATTAGGCATGTCATATTGGCACATCTGGTGAAAACCCGACTCTGAAGGCCCCAGGGTTTTCCCCACCCAAATTAAAAGTCAAAGTTCTTTCCCCCCATCCACATGTTCATCACATGGTCCAATCCGGTCACAGCTCCCACTCTAGTTGGTTTCAGTCCACGCCTCCCCAGCACCTGGTGGGAACATCCTTGGTTCCCAGGAGAAAGAATTTTATTTTGGCTACAAAGTCCCTAGCTATCTCTACTCCCCCCTCCCGTTCCCACAGCTCCAACCAGCATGGCTGTGGCAGCCCTGAAGATGCTCCAAAATGGCTTCAGGTTTGACAGTTAGACTGTCTTTTTTAAACAACTGGAATTATTACAGTCACACCACCTCCCAATTCTTGAGGCATCTTTCTATATATGGGAAAAAGAAGGTGAAGCCAGGGACCATGAGCCAGCAGTATTTTAGGTACTGTGTAATCCAGAGGTCTTCAAACTTGGCAACTTTAAGACTTATGGACTTCAACTCCCAGAATTCTCCAGCTGGCTGGAGAATTCTGGGAGTTGAAGTCCACAAGTCTTAAAGTTGCCAAGTTTGGGGACCCCTGGTGTAATCATTGCCTTCTTCTGGAGGTTAATAAAATCTCATTATTTTGGATATTGAAACAAATGGCCAGGAAGATTCCATTGTCTGGTTCTGCAACCCAAAATTACTCAGTTTGGAATTTGTAAACAGTTCGAAAATGAAGTATGAAGGCTCTGACTTACTAGATTCTATAAATCTCCAACCGTGGCAACTTTAAGACTTGTGGACTTCAACTCCCAGAGTTGAAGAAGAAGAACTCTGGGAGTTGAAGTCCACAAGTCTTAAAGTTGCCAAGATTGGAGACCCCTGCTATAAATTATAATTTACCTGCCCACATAAAAAAATGGATTTAAGGTTTCCAGTAGATAGCACTTAATGTGCAAAAGATCTTCATCAGACAAAAATGGTGGTGGCAATCATCAAAAGTATCTCAGAGGTTGTGAAAAAAAGAGCAACAATAAAACACAAGATGAAAAAGAATTTGTAACTCAACCACTACCACTGCCACTTTGTCCAGGAACATCTAAACAACCAGTAAGGACAAAGCAGAATATCCAGAAGAAGACTTCTTTCCCAGCATGAAGGATTAACAATAAATACCTGGGAACTAAATGAGATGAGGCCATAGTCTTTGTTAACCCAACATCTTCAGGTTGGTCATCAGATTTCCCGCTTCCTTTTTCTCCATCTTAAGTATCTGTATATGAGTATGAATAAGGGACATCAATAGTGCCTTAAGTAGTTGCTCCATCTTGTAACAGGAACATCAATATTCCATTTATGCTAAGCGATCCTTCATATTAAGTAATTTTAAAATCTATCTTGTAAGAGTAAAATATTGTCACATCATATTTAGTGTTGGCCCAATATCTGGTTTATTCCAATATGCCCCTTGGAAGAGTTTGCTGAGCACACTGTTTTGTTGTGAGAATAAAATCATTTAAAGATGAACAACAGAGAGTGCGTGATGTGATCCCGTGCAGAGTGGTGGCAGGTAATGAATAGGGATGTGGCAGCTCTCATAAGATCAAAAGCTTATGCAAGCAGCCTGTTCATGTACCCATGAATGTTCACGTGAAAAACATCATGTACAAAACTGTAGCACATGCATTGAGCCATTTCATCACTGCAGTGTATATGATAACATTGTGAGGAACGTCCATAGCGAGGAAGATAAAACAGGAATGGCTAAATTGATTATTTAATTCAAAGAGGAAAATATGTTTTCATTTGGATATCACTTCTGGAATTTGTGCTTGTGAAGAACAAAAAAGAAACATTGACTTTGGTTTTGTTGATTAGAAAGATTTGGTGTTATAGGTATGGCTAGTTATATATTAATGTGTAAAAGCAAAAAAGTTGAGGTTGGAGTGTGTTTATCTTGTGCTAAGAAGAGTTGGAAGTCAATACCCCCTTTCTTTCTTTTTCTCTTTCCCCTTGTATCTCACACCCCCTTTTCCCCGCTCCCTTTCCTTCCTTTAATTTCCTATTTTTTCTTCTCTTCTTGTATTTTATATAATAAAAAATAAAACCTTAATAAAATTGCGAGGAACATCAAGGAATACAGGAAGAGTAGCTAAGTTCCATGTTTAGAGACAACCCACCATCAAAGCACTTATTCATCGTGGAAATCCTATTTTATTATTCTGTCTCCAAAGCAGTCTAGCAGCTAAGACTTTTTTTGAGAGGGATCGGCGAAAACAACAATATATTTACAATGTTGGAATCATGATCACCTGAAAATAAACAGATGGTGCTCCAAGACTACTGTTATAAAATCTATACAAGCTTCTGTGGCACTATTAAGTACTTTTTATCTCTTATGTCTCCTGCCAGCACAGCAACATCTGCATAAACAGTTGAAGAGCACAGTTTAAGCGTTCTCGTTATTGAATTAATAAGTATGGAATAGCAAATAAATGAAGCTCCAACAAATAAATGGAACAACAATAACAGGCTCTAACTGTTTCTGAAATGCCAGAAAAGACACATTTGGAGCAGTGGTGAAATCTACTTACCTTCCCTACTGGTTCGGAAGCATGCGCTTTGCGCACGCTTTTTCACCCTCTGCGCATGCGCAGAACGCTTTGCGCATGCGCAGAGGGTTAAAAACAAGAAAATGGCGACGTCCGGGTGGGTGGGCGGAGCCTTGTGCTGCCGCCGCTACTGGTTCTCCGAACCACCGGCAGCCGCCACTACTGGTACGCCCGGACCAGGCCGAACCGGTAGCATTTCACCCCTGATTTGGAGAGAGAAGACGATTTATTTTGATTTGTTTTTTTTTTCCCTTTCAAGCCTTCTAGAGGAAATCTCCAATGATTGGTTTATAGAACTGTACATATGATATGCATGTCCTTGTAAATATCTAAATATAAATGTCACTATCAATGATGAGAATGTTGGACTATAATTCCATTTCATACCAACACAATCCTCACACTGTATCTCTCTCTTTCTTTGATTAACCAGTTTCATGAGCGATGGCCAATCCCTATGTTACAAACCAAATTAGGAAGATCTTCAAGGCAAAAGTCCTGGAAGTAAAGCATATTGGAAATCCAACTCTCAACATAATAGGATAGCAGCAAGCTGGGTCAGGCTGGGAGATGGCTTTTTTCAATGGTATCCAAACTGTGGAATCTGAGTCTGATTGACAATGAAAACAGGCACCCTAAATGCTGATCAAAATGGGTCAAGTATACCTTTGACAGAACTATTTGCCGATCTTGATTCATAAGAGTCATAGAGTCAAGATTCTCCACTCATCCTTAAGTTGTACAGCAGCTTGAGTGATTCGCTTAACAACCATGGCAAAAGAAAAGGTTGTAAAATTGGGCGTGACTCACTTAACATCCACCTTGCTTAGCCACAAAAACTCTGGTCCCAACTGTGGTCATAAGTCAAGGACTACTTGTACCAAAAGGCCATAAAATGTTAACAGAGCTTTGAAGACTATCCGATTTCATCTCACCTCTACCAGAAATATCAAGAACCCCCAAAATTATTATTACCAGGTGCTTTAAGTTACTTCTTTTTTTCTGAAGACCCGATAAGATGGAAGCAAGCAACTTTCAACTATGCAAGTTTTATGCTGATTAAGTGGTAAAATATTTGCCCAAGCTCCCTTCTGCCCCTTCCTTGCTGCAAGTTTTGCTCTTCATCTTTCATTAAGAAAGCAACTGATGAGACCTCTAAGAGGCCATATGGTTGGATATTCCCATGGTTGGAATGTCAGTTGCCTGGACCAACTGCCTGAATAAGGGCCCCTGGCAATACATAAATTTGACCTTGAAGTGGAATCTCACTTGCTGAAAAAGGTGGGGGGGGGGAGGGAAGGAAGGAAGGAAGAAGAAATCCACCCAGATCAGTAAACTAAACAGAATATAAACCATAGTCTCTAGTCGGTATGTTGCCTCAATAATTTATTGTCCAGAGGGTACAATAACTATCAATAATTCATTGGCAATAATGCTCTACAACCTCAAACTGACAAGTTTGCTATTTTGAACGTGAAGCAGTCTTTCTGGAGTGTCAGATCTTAACTGTCTGATTCAGAAACAGACAGAGGAGACACAGATGGACCTTAGAACAGGGGTGAAATCCAGCAGGTTCTGACAGGTTCTGGAGAACCGGTAGCGGACATTTTGAGTAGTTCAGAGAACCAGCAAATACCACCTCTGGCTGGCCCCAGAATGGGGTGGGAATGGAGATTTTGCAATATCCTCCTCCCAGGAGTGGGGAGGGAATGGGGATTTTGCAGTATCCTTCCCCTGCCACGCCCACCAAGCCATGCCCAGCAAGCCATGCCCACCAAGCCACACCCACAGAACCAGTAGTAAAAATTTTTGGATTTCACCACTGCCTTAGAAGCATGAAGTCTGGCTTTCAACTTTATTACAATGCAGAGGGAACAAGTCACGTCAACCACATGGGTAAACGATTTGCCATTTTAATGTATTTAATGATGCTGGGGAGGGTTCTACCTGCCTTATCATCGAGAAAGGTTCCCATGATTGTTACTAAAACAAATGGGATGCTACCTCTCAATGGATGCCTTCTTGTCTTGAGGGAAGAGCATGCAAAGTTCTGGTGAGCTTGAGAGCTATACTGGTGGTGATGTATTTTACTAGAAGTATCATCCACGTTAGATGGGTCTTATCAAAAGAGCCAGTGTATCCATCAACTCATTTAATAGGGTGAGAAAAGAGAAAAAGAAACCTATAACACAGGGGTGTCAAACTCGATTTCATTGAGGGCCGCACATCAGGGTTGTGTTTGACCTCAGGGGGCCTGGGTGGGCATGGCCAGGGTGGGCGTGGCCAGCTCAATGTCACTCATGTCGGGGGTGCCTGTAGTGCCTGAGCGCTCTGCCAGCAAAAACGGCCTCCTGAAACCTTCTACCAGCAAAATTGGGGGGGGGGGGCTCGCCGGCTCCGTTTTTGGCTGTGACGGCCTTCTGCAGTCCTGTGCAGTGAAAACAGAGCCTGGGGGGCTGCCCACAGCCTCCCTGGGCCCCGTTTTCAGCCACAACAGCCTCCTGCAGCCCTCTGCCAGCAAAAACAGAACCCAGAGGGGCCGTGTGCAGCCCCCTCGAGCTCCGTTTTTGCTGGCAGAGGCCTGCAGGAGGCTGTCACAGCCAAAAACAGAGCCTGGGAGGGCCACGTGTAGCCCTCCCGAGCTCCATTTTTGCTGGCAGAGGCACCGTGGGCTGGTCCTTCACTGTTTCCAGGGCGGCCCCGTGGGCGAGATCTAAGCACCCCATGGGCCGGATGCAGCCCGGAGGCCTTGAGTTTGACACCCCTGCTGTAAAATAACACTTGCTGCCCAGATCAACAAAGACCGCATCAGATGTTCTCATGAGTTCCTGCATATCTGTTGACAAGTAGGCAATAGGACTGAAAAGATACGGCTGGGCAACCAGGACACAGCCTTGTAGGATTACTGGAAGAAAAACAGCCATAGACAAGACAAAAACCTACTGTGTTTGAAAATTGTACAGTCATGGCCTACTACTGTAAATTAGAACCAACATAGCAGGGTTACTTAAAGTGAATGTTTGAACACTGGAAAACAATTTATCCAGTCTCAAATTTAACTGAACAACAACTAGCAATTCAAAGAATATTCATTATTAGAAATCAAATTTGGAAATAGAAAGGAAACAGCTGATATAAACTACAGAAATGATAACTTAGAAGAAGTAACAACAGGGTTAGTACCAGTACTAATATTGAAACAAACTATGAACTGAACAACCCCCTCACCCCCACCCGCCCATTCCACAAGAATTTAAAGAGAAAACTGTGGCATGTCCAGAATTACCAGTAGAAAGAAAAAGACTGCGGGCATTGAAAGTGTAATGCCCCCAAAAGACCTGACATCTATAATGCAAGATATGAATGAGGCAATTGCAAGGATTAAAGCAATATGTATAGAACAGCTTGTATGGACCAATCAGCTTGCCTATAGTACAGCAGTGGTGATTATAGAAGAATTGGGTATTAAAATTACAAAACCAAAAGCAACATCATATTCAATCCCAAAATGGAAGATCAGACTGAAGGTCAAGATAAAGAAATTAAGATCAGGTGTGTGTAATTTAAAGAATATGAAAGAGCAAAAATGGAAGAATGTAAGGAGCCTAATAAAATATATTGGCTTAGCACTAGAACAATTGAGAAACTTTGGAATTCATAAAATAACAAATAACAACAATAGCTGGGGAAATTGAATGCTGTGAGGCACGAATCATCCAATTTAAGCAAAATCAGCAATTTCAATCAGACCAGAGGCGATTCTACCAAAGTATAAAAGGTAATAGAAATTCTGAAAATGGAAAGCCAAACAAAAATAATTCAAGAATCCATAACTTCTATCAGCTCAAATTGCTTTGTATTGCATGCCAAGAGAGCAAAGGCAAGATCAGGCCTTGAGAAGGTCCACATTTTTTTTTTTTTTACCATTGCTACCAAACTATGAAACAAGCAGAAAACAGCCCTCACAATTTGTCTCACCATTCAAATGCTAGGAGGTGCTTTAGGTGCCATTGAAAGGAAATGAATGGGTTGTACACCTCCTGTACTCCTCTTTTTGCATGTGTTGGAGGGTTGGTGGGCTGCTTTCAATGGCTGCATTGAAAGGGGGAAAGTCTATTAAGAAATAGCTGCTCCAATGGTGGAATTCAGCTGGTTCGCACCGGTTCAGGCGAACCGGTGGTTAAATTACCCACCCCGCTATCGAAGTGGATCCTGGGTGCTGTGTTGCAATGGAGAAACGGGCAACAGAGCGGCTGGCACGAGGGAAAGAGAAGGCCGCGTTCCCTTTTTCTTCTCCCTGCTCCTTCTCCTTCCCTCATGCCAGCCGCTCTGTTGCCCGTTTCTCTATTGCAGCACAGCGTGCAGGATCCACTTTGATAGCGGGGTGGGTAATTTAACAACCGGTTCACCCAGGGTCAGGTTGGCCATCACAGGAGGCTTGTCCCGCATGTGCAGCAGAGCTGGAGGATGGGGATGGGCCACGCCTCCCATGCAGTGGTGGGATTCAATTTTTTTTACTACCGGTTCTATGGGCGTGGCTTGGTGGTCATGTGACTGGGTGGGTGTGGCTTGGTGGTCATGTGACTGGGTGGGTGTGGCCAATTTAACAGTCCATTAAACAATGCACACAAATTAAACTTTAATTTGTTTTGCTCCTGGGGGTGTTTTGTTTTTTTGCTTTTGTTTTCATGTTGCTCTTTTGGTTGACTTTTCTTTTTACTAGATCATTTTTTCAATTGTTTAGGAGTCTAGTGGTCCGCTTCAGGAAACTCAGTTTTGCAGCAATTCTTCTCAGCCCCAAGGAGCTTGAGGGTTAGGGTTAGGGTTAGGGTTTCTCTCACTCTCTCACTCTCTCTCTCCTCTCTCTCTCCTAGAAGAGCAAATGGGGTTGGGAAGAGAAACCTTGCTCCCCCCTCTCTCTGTCTGTCTGTCTCTCTCTGTCTAACTCTCTCTCTTTCTCTTTCTCTCTCTCTCTCTCTCTCTCTCTCTGTCTATCTCTCTTTCTGTCTCTCTCTCTATCTCTCTCTCTGTATCTCTCTCTCTCTTTCTCTCTCTCCCTCTGTCTATCTCTCTCTCTTTCTCTCTCTCTCTGTTTATCTTCTGGAGGCAGGGGAGGTGAAAAACGGGCCCATTTTTCACCTCCCCCGCCCCCCAAAGCATTTTGCAGGCCAAAAATGGGCAAAAATGGCCTGTTTTTGGCCAAACGGGGCATCTGTGCACCCCCTTTTTCACCTCCCCTGCCTCCCGAAGCATTCTGCAGGCCAAAAATGGGCAAAATGCCCTATTTTTTGGGCAAAAATGCCCGGGTTTTTGCCAAAAATGGCCCATTTTTTGCCTCCCAGGGCATCTGTGTGCCCTCTTTTTCACCTCCTCTGCCTCCCGAAGCATTCTGCAGGCCAAAAACAGGCAAAAAGCACCCCATTTTTGGCCTAGTGGGCCTCCCTGCACTTACCTGGGAGCCAAAAATGGGCTCCTGGAAGGGGCGGGATGGGGAGGGGTGGGGACAACCAGAGGTGGTATTTGCTGGTTCTCCAAACCAGTCAAAATTTCTGCTACCGGTCCGCCAGAACTGGTCCGAACTGGCTGAATATCACCTCTGCTCCCACAACAGCCAACCTGACCCTGGGCGAACCGGTTGTTAAATTATTTGAATCCCACCACTGAGCTGCTCTAATGGGTGAATGTGATAAGGTGAAGTCTCTTTCAAGTCAAGCTCAACATAGTAATTTAATGAACATATCTATATAGTGGTTTTGACCAGACATAAAGCTCTGATCAAAAGAGAAAATGGTTATACTAGTCTCTACTAAACCCTAAGCTGCCCAGGAATAACCACAAGTTATGGTTAAAAAAAATCAAGGAAGCAACTATAATGGTACAATTAAAGCTCTGCCTATTTTTTGAGCCACACATGAAAAAGTGATACATCTTGGATCACACCTTCTTGGTTGCCATCTGACCATTTTTGACCATACCCCATAATCACACCTACCAGAATCAACTCCCTTTATATCCCAGTAAAGTAGGCTGATACTCTGTATGTCTAATTTGCACTTGTATCCACAACTCATTACAGCATACGCAATGTAGTTTCATTGACTCATTGAATTAGACCATTCCGCAAATGATGATTAAAATCAGTTTTACAGGTTATCACCAGAGACAGGCTCAGTTGGTGATGTAGGGCCAGATTAAAGGATACTTAACCAGGGGTGGGTTCCTCCTGGTTCGTACCGGGTCACCCGAACCGGTAGAGAGCCGCTGGTGATGTCACAATGGCGTCATGGACCCGCTTTGGTCGGTGCCGGTCTGTGGGTGCTGCCATTTTTTTCTGAGGATTTTTGGGGAATTTTTGAAGTTTTGTGCTGTGCTGCTGCTTCGGAAATGGCTCTCCCGCCCGCCCCCGGGTTTATGCTGACCTTTATTCTTCGCCCGAAGCACAGCTGATCAGCTCCTCAGCTGTGTTTCGGGCCGATTATAGTGACTGAGCATGCGCGGAAGCAGAATTGCACCGGGGGAACGCGCGCGCGCACGCAACGTCACGATGCACACCGGTGACGAAGGTAAGTGGAACCCACCCCTGAGCCACGCCCACAGAGTGGTAGTAGAAATTTTTGGAGCCCACCCCTGTACTTAACTATATTGCAGGGGTCCCCCAACCTCTGAGGTGTGGCCCACTAGTGGGCCGTGAGCTGTTTGCAACCAGGCTGTGGAAACGGCGGGCAAGTGCCCACTTGCACGAGCAGCGGACGAGCTCATGCATGCATGCTCCATTTGCGTGAGCAGTGGGCACGCGTGCATGCCACTCACTGAAATGGAGCTCTGCACTTGCATGTGCTTGCCAGCCGCGTGTGTGGGGAACCAACCCCTCTAACCCCCCCCCCGCCAGTCTGCAAGGTCAGAAAGGTTGGGGAACTCTGCTATATTGAATCCGTGTTATTCTAGAGTTTCAACCAGTCACTGAATAGAGGATTAATCAATCCTAACCAATGTTTGTTTTAGACACACACTTTAATTAGTGGAACTATAAGAGCACCTTCAGTTTTTTTGAAAGACGATTTTTGTTCCAATATTTGATTAGAAAGGAGGAAGGAAAATGATAAATTAAAATAACAAATTGTACAATATATTGAAGTAAAAGGTAATTACTTTATTGGTTTTGACATATACTCTCATTTCTATATTTTACTAAACCGGCATCCAATGGAACAGCTTCAAACTCTTCCTTAATTTATAAATTCCAGATGATTTGGAAGGCTGATTAAGACTACTGACACTTATGATAAAACATTTCCCCTTTCTAATTGCATATTAGTCTGAACATGGACTTGGCAAGTAATCACAATGGCTTTTTTTTCTATTCTAGCAAATAATTATCTCACTATAATCACCTTACAGCAGCACAGCAGTATATAGTTTTCCAGATCAGTGAACTAATCAGGAAAGGTTTTCTAGGGTTCTAGATCACCCAAGATTGAATCCGGCCTTCTCCAGACAAATGGCTTCTAATTCTGTTAGAATTAGAGCTTGGTGAAGGTTGAGAGGTTGGGAAATACTGTGGTCTGATGAATAACTTTGCTTCACAGGATGAAGCTGGGTATCTGGCTTTTGAGGCCTCCAACAGTTTCCAAACAAAAGGAATTAGAGGGGATAATATAGGTAGTCCTCAACTTACGACCACAGTGGAACCCAAAATTTCTATTGTTAAGTGAGACATTTGTTAAGTGAGTTTTGCCCCATTTTATGACCTTTCTTACCTAAATTGTTAAGTGAATCACTGCCATTGACAAATTAGTAACCCGGTTGTTAAGTGAATCTGGCTTCCCCATTGACTTTGCTTGTCAGAAGGTCATAAAATGTGACCACATGACTCCAGGACACTGCAACCATCATAAATATGAACCAGTTGCCAAGTGTCCGAATTCTGATCACATGATCATGGGGATGCTACAAAAATTGGAACTGTGAAAAATGGTCATAAGTCACTTTTTTCATTGCCATTCTAACTTTGAACAGTCACTAAATGAACTGTTGTTAAGTCGAGGACTATCTGTAGTATAGAGGCCCTCTCTAGGTATCTATGGAAGAATTAGGGTGAATACTCTTCACACACACACACACACACACACACACACACACACACACACACACACAGGCATACAAGTCTGTTTGTCTTTCTGTCTGTCTCGCATTGCCCTGTAGTTCCTTTGCTCTAGCTATTTACGTTTATATGAAAAATCTGCATTGCCTAAACTTAATTTTGAACACAACTTTTGATAGTTTTTCTCCAACTTATTCCTTCTGGAATGCAGGGGGGGTGTCTTGTTTAATAATCTTCATGAAAAACAGTTTTATCTGCCTCGGGAATTTCACGCAGCTCCATCAAGTGTGGCTGGTGACATCTTTGTAGTCATGATTTATGATGACACAAGAATGCCAGTGTGGCATTATAGCTCCGTAACGTAAATTCCTTCTTTTTTAGTCTCTCAAATCTAATTAATAGGTTTATGTCAATAGGAAAATAGGATGAGCTCTAAAGAGACAGGAGAGAAAGAGACAAGAGAAAAGAACAACCTGTGAACTGGGGGCACATAGTGTCTCCAGTGAACACAAAAGGAAATATCTCTTCAGTCTGGAATTGTTGCCAATTATCATCCTGTCACTGATTCAAGCTTCCCTCCCTCCTTTGCATTCTCCCTTCCTTCCTCCCTCCGTCCCAGAAAAAGGCAATTTGGAAGATGGTAGGGAAATGATGTTACAGCGTCTGCAAATTCCATTTCCGCAACCCTATGAAATTTGGCTTTCAGGGGAAAATAAAATAAAATAAGGAAACCAAAATAGATACAGAGTGAACGGCGCTTTGTGTCAAGATGGCCTCTCGATAGTTATTGATTGATTGATCCTAGTTGTATATTGCTGGAACAATACAGACCCACAGCGGTTTACAGAAACACCAATAAAAGCATCCTTAACTGTTAAACAATCCATGGAAAATATTAATTAAAAAAAAAACAGCCAATAACTACTCAAAGTGACAACAGTACAAGGATAAAATATAATGAGAGTGATCACTAAAGCAAAGCAAGACATCATAGGAAAAGCCAATAATATAATATTACTATTTAAATCAACATTAAGTGAGCTAAAATGAAAAGATGGTAATAGCAAACTACACATAGTTAAGAATAGAATAGAATAGAATAGAATAGAATAGAATAGAATAGAATAGAATAGAATAGAATAGAATAGAATAGAATAGAATAGAATAGAATAGAATAGAATAGAATAACAGAGTTGGAAGGGACCTTAGAGGTCTTCTAGTCCAACCCCCTGCTTAGGCAGGAAACCCTACACCACTTCAGGCAAATGGTTATCCAACATCTTCTTAAAAACTTCCAGTGTTGGAGCATTCAAAACTTCTGGAGGCAAGCTGTTCCACTGATTAATTGTTCTAACTGTCAGGAAATTTCTCCTTAGTTCTAAGTTGCTTCTCTCCTTGATTTGTTTCCACCCATTGCTTCTTGTCCTACCCTCAGATGCTTTGGAGAATAGCTTCACTCCCTCTTCTTTGTGGCAGCCCCTGTTCCAGCAACCGTTTTTGATATGTTTTAGCCTCCAGTCCCCTATTCATCTTTGTTCTTCTCGGCACTCTTTCTAGAGTCTCAACATCTTTTTTACATCGTGGAGACCAAACCTAGATGCAGTATTCCAAGTGTGGCCTTACCGTGGCCTTATAAAGTGGTATTAACACTTCACGTGATCTTGATTCCATCCCTCTGTTTATGCCGCCTAGAACTGTGTTGGCTTTTTTGACAGTTCTCAACTTGCAACCATTCGTACCTCGGTTTTAATTTACATGAAAGCTGGAACACGATCAGTGAAGTAAAGACAAGGATAGAGAAAGCTCGAACAGCATTCTTCAAAATGAAAAAGGTCTTCTGCAGTCACGACATAAGCCTAAGACTGAAAATCAGGCTTGTCAGATGTTACATCTTTTCTATCCTGCTCTACAGAGTAGAGAGTTGGTCTCTGACAGAAAACCACTTGAAGAAACTAGAAGCATTTGAAATGTGGATTTACAGACGGCTGTTACGTATAAGCTGGGTTAACAAAATCACAAATGAGGAGGTGATAAGCCGCCTGGGAAAGCAAAGGGAAATCATCAAAGCCATTAAAAAGCGAAAGTTAGAATATTTTGGACATGTGATGCGACACCCAGAAAAATACGGCATCCTTCACTTAATCCTCCAGGGAAAGATTGAAGGCAAACGAGGTCCAGGCAGAAGAAGAACATCATGGCTTCAAAACCAAAGGGACTGGTTTGGACAAAGTTCAGCAGCACTTTTTCATGCGGCTGTTGACAGAAATAGGATTGCCAACAAGATCGCCAATGTCTGATGACGGATATGGCACAAGAAGAAGAAGAACCATTTGTTGACCGTTCAAAGTTACAATGGCACTGAAAAAAGTGACTTATGACTGTTTTTTACACTTATGACTATTGCAGCATCCCCACAGTCACGCGATCAAAATTGGACACGTGGCAACTGGCATGCATTTAGGATGGTTACAATGTCCCGGGGTCATGTGATCATCTTTGGCAACCTTCTGACAAGCAAAGTCAATGGGGAAGCCAGATTCACTTAACAACCATGTTATTAACTTAACAACTGCAGTGATTCGCTTAACAACTGTGGCGAGAAAGGTTCATAAAATGGGGCAAAACTCACGTAACAACTTGTCTTGCTTAGCAGTGAAAAGTTTGGGATCAATTTTGCTGGTAAGTCAAGGTCTACCTCTATTTCACCGCATGTTCTTCAGGAAAGTTAATGGCTTCTGAAGAGTGTTGATTATAAGATGTAGTAGACCTTAGACCTTAGTAGTCTGAGGTGTAGTAAGTGTTGATTCTAAGCTGAAGGTATTTCATAAGGTTGGAGCAACAATTGAGAAGTAGCACCTCCTAGCTTCCTAGCTTCATTCTCTTGTTCTGTACTTCTCTGAGACAATGATAGTGGGGACATGGCAGATGACTAAGACTGTGAACCAGGAAATCTCTGATCCAACTCTCCGTCATGGATTTGCTAAGTATCTTTAGGCAAATCACTATTCTCTAATCCACTTAAATTGGGCACAGTAATTCTGCTCTGCTCACAAACTTTATAAAACTATATGAAAACAGGCTGGATAAAAGTCTGAAAATGGAAATAAACTTAGTGATAAGAAGATAGATTAACAGAGTTGGAAGGGATCTTGTAGGTCATCTAGTCCAACCCCCTGCCCAAGCAGGAGACCCTATACCTGTGATGGCGAACCTATGGCACGCATGCCGGAAGTGGCACGCAGAGCCATTTCTCCGGGCACGTGGATCCGTCGCCCCTTGCTCTTCCGGGTTCCAGTGCGCTGGCCAGCTGGTTTTCATGCGCATGGGAGCGCCAGAAACAGGAAGAATAGCCGCTCCAGGAAGATGATCTTCCTATTTCTAGAGTGCGCATGCACATCGGCCAGCTGGTCTGGTTTCTGGCACTCATGCGAGCGCGAAGACCAGCAACAGGCACGCGTGCCAAAAGACATGGAGAGGGGATCCCGGCGGTTGCTTCCTAAGGGAGCAGAGCAAGGTAAGCTGGGCTTCCCTCCCTCCCTGCCTGCGCGGGCTTCTTGAGCGGCCCCAGGCGGTCTGGAGCACTGGTGGATGAGCAGCCGGTGAGGGCGGGGTGGTGGTGGTGGGCTACCTGTGCAGATGACCCCGTGGCCTAGGCTCCTCCACGCTGGGAGCCGCCGTTCCCCGGCCGGCGGCAGTGCTCTCTGCCCCCCCACCTCGGCAGTGCCATGCGCCAGCCAGAGAAGCTCCGAATGTGCGGCCTCAGAGCTTCTCCAGCTGGCATTGCTGAGGTGGGGGGGCAGAGACCGTTGCCGCTGGCCAGGGAATAGTGGTTCCCAGCGGGGAGGAGCCCAGGCAAGGCTGCACGTTCGGAGCTTCTCCAGCTGCTGAGGTGGGGGGGGGGGACAGAGAGAGCTGCTGCCAGCTGGGGAATGGTGGATCCCAGCGGGGAGGAGCCCAGGCATGGCTGCACATTTGGAGCTTCTCCAGCTGGCGTTGCTGAGGTGGGGGGGGGTACAGAGAGAGCTGCCGCTGGCTGGGGAACGGTGGTTCCCAGCGGGGAGGAGCCCAGGCAAGGCCGCGCATTTGGAGCTTCTCCAGCTGGCGTTGCCGAGGTGGGGGGGGACAGAGAGAGCTGCTGCTGGCTGAGGAACAATGGTTCCCAGCAGGGAGGAGCCCAGGCAAGGCCGCGCGTATGGAGGTTCCCCGGCCGGCGAATGGCGCTTTCGAGGTGGTGGGGCTGAGAGAGCTGCCGCTGGCTGGGGAATGGCTGCTGCTTTGTCTCACCAGGGAACGGGCCGGTTCCTGGTTGTCCTCCGGTAAGAGGCGCACCGGCCCTCTTGGAAGAAGTGGGGGGTGCATGCGCGGGGGCGGGGCGCATGCGCAGTGAGGGTTTCCATGTGCGCATGCGCAGTGCAGGGCGCATGTGCAGGAGGAGTGTGGGGTAGGGTCATGCGTGCATGTGCAAATAAGGGCGCGCATTGCATTATGGGTGCGCTTGGACTTTTGGTACGCAACGGCAAAAAGGTTCGCCATCACTGCCCTATACCATTTCTGACAGATGGCATTCTAATCTCTTTGTGAAAGCCTCCAGTGATGAAGCTCCCACAACAACACAAAGAGTCCCTTGGGAGTTGGGCGGCATACAAATTTAATAAATAATAATAATAATAATAACAACTTCTGAAGGCAAGCTGTTTCATTGTTTGATTGTTCTCACTGTCAGAAAATTTCTCCTTATTTCTAGGTTGAATTTCTCCTTCATCAGTTTCCATCCATTATTTCTTGTCTGGCCTTCGGGTGCCTTGGAAAATAAGGAAGGAAGGACAAGCACTGAATAAATACAATACTGAACTGGATTTATTCTAGGAAAAATATCAAGCCAGTCCACCCTGGATTACAATTCTTGATTTTGCTAGTAAATTGATCAGCCACTACTCTTCAGTTAAGTGCTTGAGATGGACTACTACAGCTTCCAGAAAGGGCATTAAAACATATTTGCCTTAAAATAAAATAGATGGGGTGAGAAGAAGAAGAGAGAACTGCTAAAAGCTTAGGGGACGTGTCATTTATCATAAATTGGCTAAAGAAAAAAAAATCAAATAACAACACCACACCTCAGTGGTCCTTTTAGGGAGAGGCTTGAAGGGGCTATGAAATCCCCATTTAAAAAATAGCAGGCCTCTAGATCATTTGAAATAGAACGATTCCCCTGGAAATTAAGCAGTGACCTTTTATAAGAGGGCTGTGTGAATGCCACCTGAATGAGTCTTAAATGCAACAGAGTCTATTTTTGTCACTTTTAGAGACCTCTCTAAGCTTTCATGTATTTCCCAGCATTTGTCATCTCCCTCCTGAACCATCTATCATACATCCTCTGATCTTGTAAAATTTGCCCTTAGAAGGTTACCTAATATGTCTTCCTGATGAAGAATGCTTGCCTTGCACTGTGTATATAAGGCCTATCTCATCGGCACATTATCTGTGCTGATTTATACCCTTCTGCGTGATGTATTTCATATCTCCAGACATCCTGTGCTGACATACTAACCATCACTGTTAGCAGATGGGCCTTGCTCTCCTGAAACCTTTGGAATGTTTGCCAGCGATGTCACACCTGTGGCCACATACCCTCCCAAGCCTCTTCGGGAAAAGATCAAAAGTTTTTCAATGATGATTGAGGGATGATGTCCTGGCAGCATTTCAACACTTTTTTTTTTCAAGCTATTTGAACAAGAGGGCAGTTTGTGAAATGGGGAAGGAATGCCTTGTTGTGAAACATGAATAAGCAGGTGAATCATACCCTGAGCACTGATTTCTGTTCCACTGAATAGAGACAGAACTAAATCCAAGAGACCTAAGACCAATCACTGTCTATGGAGGTTCTCAAAATCATCCAGGTCATGGTTGTCCCAAAGGTGCTTTTCAAAAGGCAACTGGACTTTCTGTTCACCCAAAGAGCATCAGCTAAAATACATCTTAGTAGACTCAAGCATATAACATTATACAGCAGCATTTGAATGACTTTAGCCCTTGGTTTAGCAGCCTATCGGTTGCCAAGAAACATAGCTGGGGAAGTTTTTGAACATGGCACAAACACATACCGGTACTCTTTCTTTAATGTGCATCTTTAGTGACAGGACTCTAAGTCAAAGGGTCTCCTTGCTAGCTCTGCTCTTCTGGTTGACATTGTTGGAGTCATAGGCAAGTGCTCCTATTGGCCTCTCATTTTGGCAGAGGATGCTGGCAGCAATTCAGTTGAGGTTGAGAGACCAACAGCAGCAAAGGATGAGTGTAATTATTATTATTATTTATTATTATTAATAAAATTTGTATGCCGCCCAACTCCCAAAGGACTCTGGGCGGCTCACAACACATGAATAAACACCAATAAAAAACATAATAAATACAATTTAAAAATATCAAAAAACATTTACACCTGCATACATGGGCCAATCCATAGGTTATTGGCCCCAGGCCTGCCGGAAAAGCCAGGTCTTAACGGCTTTACGGAAAGCCAGTAAGGTGGGGGTAGTACGGATCTCGGGGGGAAGTTGGTTCCATAGAGTCAGTGCGGCTACAGAGAAGGCCCTCCCCCGCGGACCAGCCAGCCGACACGGTCTGGCTGACAGGAACCTAGGCACACCCATGACTGCTCGCGCAGCTGCATTTTGGACCAGTTGTAGTCTCCGGACACTCTTCAAGGGTAGCCCCATGTAGAGCACATTGCAATAGTCAAGCCGTGAGGTGATAAGGGCATGAGTGACCATGAGCAGAGCCTCCTGAGCTAAATAGGGCCGCAATTGGTGCACAAGGCGTACCTGTGCAAAGGTCCCCCTGGCCAGAGCTGTCAGGTGTTGATCTAATCTCAGCTGTGAGTCCAGGAGGACACCCAAATTGTGAACCCGTTCTAAGGGGATTAAGTTTTCTCCCCCCAGAACCAAGGAAGGACGATCAACATGGTCCTTCGGAGGCAATATCCACATCCACTCAGTCTTGTCTGGGTTAAGTTTGAGTTTGTTAACTCCCATCCAGACCCTTACATCGTCCAGGCACCGGTCTATTACATCCACTGCTTCACTGAATTGACGAGGGGTGGAGATATACAGCTGGGTGTCATCAGCGTACTGTTGGAACCTCACCCCATGCCGTCGGATGATCTCACCGGGGTGGTAGACTGTTTCCCTTCCTGTTTATGGGGACGTTGAAGGCAGATCACTTTCATATTGTTTACTTCTCAGTTTCTCCAAAACTTTTCAAACTTAACCAGATAATTTAATCCTCTACCAAAATGCTTGCTCCAACTTCCAAAATGTTTTTAGAATGATGTTGAAATCATGTTGAAAGTGAACCAAACCATTCAGGATGAGATGACAATCTATTTTTTTAAGAAACAGAAATAATTTAGGATTCTTAAACATTGTGGGGGAATGGGTGGCATGAAAATACCAGACAAATTATGTCTTTTTTTACTTATTTACTTTTTTCCGTCAGATGTTGAAGTACTGAGTTACATCATTTGTAGGATAACATAATTATGTGCATGTTGTACTTACTATGTCTACTTGTGGCTTGTAATGTTGAGCAAGAACTATAGTATTTATGGAGAAATTTTTATGTGGAATTATTTTATTGTAAACTGGAATGCATGTTTGAAATTGGACCTGCTTATCATCTGCTCCCTTTTTTTACAAAATTCAAAATCTCTCGTGAGGCTTTTTAGCTCTACATTTTGGCAGCAACTTTTGCATTTACCTCAGCAAGCAGGAACTGTGGAATGGCATTTCAAGAAAACAATGTAGTGATTTTTCCAAATTTGCCTCCACAACTGGCACAAAGTAGAAATTATTCAGTAAAAATTATTTGATAGCCAAACAAAAGGTTTTTTTCTGACAATTCTTATTTATGATTGTTTTCTTATTCTAGCTCTCAGTTACGGTGGCCACAACCAAGCAATATAAACTCCACAATGCTTTTAGCTATGCAAAAATATTTACAGGCCTTAAACATACTTTCAAGACAAGCTGATACTAAATTTAGCAACTTAAAATTTGCAGGTTTTTGGTTTTTTTACAAGAAATTTCTTTCCACAAAATAAGATTTGTTTTGTCTAGGCAATAGGTTGGTCATCTATCAATATGTTCCATGTTTAACATATGTATGTATGGAAAAATTACATGTTAATATAAATAAATGATTATATCCCAGTGAGCTTTTAGGAAATGATAAATGTGAGGGAGATGGACGGTT
This sequence comes from Thermophis baileyi, assembly GCA_003457575.1. NCBI lineage: Eukaryota > Metazoa > Chordata > Lepidosauria > Squamata > Dipsadidae > Thermophis > Thermophis baileyi. The sequence goes on from QLTV01002671.1 coordinate 431,663, forward strand.
CCAAAATGTGATAAAGAAAAGTAAATAAATGTTATACCATTTTACTTCAAGATTGATATGTGTACTTAAGGTATTTCAAGTTCCTTTGTGGCCAGTTAATTTAGAATTTGCTGGTTGGATATCAAAGAGGGTGTATGCCAGACAAGATGCCAGGATAATTATAATTAATAATAAAAGTTCATTAATGAAAATCCAGTACTTATAACATCAGTGATTCCTCCCCCAGCTCCCACAGTGAGCCAAAACAATAGGAAGGAAGTTGCATGGAAATGATTCACAATGGGGTTGCTTTCATTGGGCATGTTTTATAGCAATAACAATAGCATTTAGACTTATATACCGCTTCACAGTGCTTTATAGCCCTCTCTAAGCAGTTTACAGAGTCAGCATATTGTCCCCAACAATCTGGCTCCTCATTTTACTGACCTCAGAAGGATGGAAGGCTGAGTCAACCTTGAGCCTGGTGAGATTCGAACTGCCGAATTGCAGTCAGCCGGTAGTCGATCAGCAGAAGTAGCCTGCAGTACTGCACTCTAACCACTGCACCACCACAGCTCTTATAGCCCTTCAACCTGTCTCCTCACCATGATGTTGCTCAATTTAGGCATCAGCAAGGGAAGGTTACAAAGAGGATTAGCTGCATTCCTAAAACCTAGGCAATGGGTCCCTAGCTAAGTAAAAAAAGGGAAGTAATTATCTAAGTGGGGTTAGAGTAGGATGTTTATTATCTCATAACTTGAAAGGGTAAACAGGAAGAGCTTCTATGTGTATGCAGCTTCTCTTCCAGATGTTAGTTGAAAAGTCAGGTCAATCACAGGACAATATTTATATATTATTAAAGTTTTAATGGGCAGAAGGAACACCTTTGTTTCTCATAATTGTGCCTGCTATACAATGATGGGGTTTTAACTTTCTTGACTTTCACCTTTGTTACTGGACTTCTGTTTCTTTATCAGGTTCAGTGTAATATGGACACACTTCTAAAGTTATTGTGTGACTCTAATATCATGGCATACATTTTGTTCTTTCTAAAATTATAATTCTATTATAATATAAGTCTATAAGACATATTTGGAAATATAATTTGGACCTTATTCACAGGGCAAATTTAAAACTCTCAATTATTCCAGTTTGAACTCCAGTCTTTTTTTTTTAATTTGGGGGGAAATAGTTTGCTAATAAGATTATTAATACTTTAGGTTAACATATTGCTAATCAATTTTTAAAACCATTTGAGTTTTTACAAGTAGAATTTAAACTGTTTAAAACTGCAGATTGTCAGTATATATACAGTTGTAACCATTGAATAAGTTCACCATTTAGTCTAGTTGTGTCATTCCTTTATTTTTTCATCAAATGTGTATACTGCCAAATCTTGAAAAGCCAATATATTAAAATATAACAAAATGTTCTACAATAAATAAAAGTAACACAACACAACGCACAACAATAACAACCACCAATGTAATAATTAATAATATATAAACAACATCCAAGTAAAGACAGCAAATAGTCCTTCTCAAAAGACCTTCTAAAAAGTTTGGTCTCCAGAAGACCACCATAAAAGGGTCCAGTCTTAATTTCTAAAGCAATGTTTCCCAACCATAGCAATTTTAAGATGTGTAGACTTCAACTCTCAAAATTCCCCAGCCAGCATGTTGTAGAGGTTGAGAAATATTGCTGTAGAGGAAGGCTGTTTCATAATTTATGCTTTCGGACTTCAGCCCCCTCCACTCATGGAATACCACCAGCAGTCTTTTAGGCAGAGTATCTCCTTGGATCAGAGGTGGGTTGCTCCCAGTTCGGACCGGATCTATAGAACTGGTAACGGGAATTTCCCCCTGCTCGCCGAACCGGGAGCGATGGCCGGCTGGACACGCCCACAAACCGGCTCTCTCGGCGGCGCCGTAGGTGCCGCCATTTTGTTTTTTGCTTCTGCGCATGCGCAGAAGCTGGGTTTTCGGCACTGCGCATGTGTGCGTGGCTGCGCGGCATGCAACTCACGCACGCCCACACGGTGCGGGAGGAAGCGAGGCGAGGTAAGTTAGAACCCACCCCTGCCTTGGATGGGTAAAATCGGTTTGGAGTAGGTAGTCCAGCAAGCCCCATGGTGCTAATTGAGTAGTAGCATCTAAAATGTCTGAATTTCTATCAACATTGAAATATGGCTTGGCTGATACAATAGGTGCAATAATAAGCCATTAACTAGTATTGTTAAAGTACATATTCGTCATTAGTGAGAACACTGGAATAAAGAATTGAAGCAGCCAATTTTAATAAATCACATTAAATATTTAAAAAAGATTAAGTATGACTTTGTTCTCTCCTCAGATAACATTTTAAAAGGATTAGCTGTTAACATCTTTTTTTCTACAAATGTAAAGTAATGTGTGTGTGTGTGTGAGAGAGAGAGAGAGAGGAGACTTACACCTGTGATAAGGACTTTTCCCACCAGGATTTCATATTGGTTTAATATTCATGAGTTTTTATATTGGGTTTTTGGGATGATAATACGGTTACAAATTGTATATGGATGAGTTTCTGAATTAGGTGAAACAATTGAATTGATTACTTTTCCACTATGAAACCTGATTGGTAAATCCATATCGTTCACCAAGCATGGGTCCCATCAAAACAAACAAGTCTTTTACAGTGGAAAGACCTACCCCAGATTCACAATCTTGAAATGGTTATATGATTTTGCTCTCTGCTTATGAACTGCTTCCATATCGACAGAATAGAAAGGTTGATCAATATTGTCCTATGTGGTCAAGTTTAATGCTGCATTTAATGCTTGCATTAGCAGCATAAGTACAATGTTCAGAGAATGGAGCTATCACCAGGGATGTCCACAAGGTCTAAAAAGTCAAGATTGTGAATGTGATGTGCTGATCAAATCTCTGTTTTTTGTGTATGCAAACACTCCTGCCTGTGACAGTCACAATATATAAATACAACCTTTTAGTTTAGCCCAAATAGAGAATTATGTCATAAGAATTTTTATACTAGTGTTTTAGAGTGTCAGCCATTTAATGCAGGCAGCCTCTACTTTCCCACAGCAAAGGTTAGGATGCAATAAATTCTTTAGTGCAAAATGCTCCATAAGTCCAGAGCAGAGGTGGGTTCCTCCCGGTTCGCACTGGTTTGCCCGAACCAGTAGCGACCCGCTGGTGATGTCACGGTGATGTCATGGAACCGGTTCTGTCAGTGCCGGTCCGTGGATGCCGCCATCTTTTTTTTTTTGAAATTTTTTTTGAATTTTTTTTTGGGGGGGAATTTTTTTCCATTTTTTCTTTTCTTCTGCGCATGTGCAGAAGCCGAGTTTCCGGTACTGTGCATGCGTCGCCATTTTGTTTTCGGTTTTTTTTTTTTTGAATTTTTTTGGGGGGGAATTTTTTCTGGGTTTTTTTTCTTCTGCGCATGTGCAGAAGCCGAGTTTCTGGCACTGCGCATGTGTCACCATCTTGTTTTCAGCTTTTTTTTGGGGGGGATTGTTTTGGATTTTTCAGCACTGCACATGCGCGCGCACGCAAAGCGCGCGCACCCACGAGGCACAGCCACGCGGCATGGGAGGAAGTGAACCAGCAGCGAGGTAAGTTAGAACCCACCCCTGGTCCAGAGGAAATATAATTATGTACAGTATACCTTTATGTAATCCAAAGTATCTCTGGTTGGCCATTTTCTGGCATTCAGAGGAAAAGAGAAGAAAAATCCAAATATTAATTCCTTGGAAATCCAGTGAGAAATAATCATAAGCATTAGAAAAATTATAACTACCAGATGAAGTGGAACTGAAGGAATGAATCAATGAATGTAGTTATACTATTGTTATATTACTCTGCAGGAAAGGAAAGTCAAATTAAAAAAAAATGATTTCTCCTCTGGCGAACTTTCCCTACCAAAAGGTTTAATAAATCTGAAAACTTGAAATAAGTGAAAGCCCCATCAAAACCAGTGGTGGGATTCAAATTTTTTTACTACCAGTTCTGTGGGCGTGGCTTGGTGGGCGTGGCGTGGCCTGGTGGGCATGGCTTGGTGGGCATGACAGAGGAAGGATACTGTAAAATCTCCATTTCCTCCCGATCAGCTGGGACTCGGGAGGTAGAGAATAGATGGGAGTGGGGCCAGTCAGAGGTGGTATTTGCCGGTTCTCCGAACTACTCAAAATTTCCGCTACCAGTTCTCCAGAACTGGTCAGAACCTGCTGAATCCCACCTCTGAAATTCAAAATTATATACATATATATCTAACATGCAAGTTTTATGACTTGAGATGTTGGTAGAGAATGGTTCTGCATAAATACAGGTAAATTCCAAAGTATGCAAAGACAGGACACCATAGAAAACAACTGTCTCTTTCTTTCCCCCAAGTGGAATCTTTGTAACTATGGTCACATTATCCATACAGGTACAATGCATCATGAAATCTAATTTGGTGTAGTGCTTAAAGGCACTGGGCTAGAAACCAGGAGACTGTGACTTCTAGTCCTACCTAAACCATGAAGCCAACTAGATGACTTTGTGCCACTATCTCTCTCTTAATCCCAGGAAGAAGATGATATCAAACCTTTTCCAAAAATCTTGTCAAGAAAATCGGAGGGAGTTGTCTGGGTAGTTTCTCAAAAATGAAGACTGTCTTCAAGGCATGTATCTAATGTAATAATTTGCTCCACTCCTAATCTAATATCTAATCTAATCTAATCTAATCTAATCTAATCTAATATAATCTAATCTAATATAATCTAATCTAATCTAATCTAATCTAATCTAATCTAATCTAATCTAATCTAATCATCTTCTATCTGTATCTTTGAAGTATAAAGTTAAAAATGTGGGGAGGTTGCAGGGGTGAAATGCAGCCAGCTCTAACTGGCTCGTGTGGGCCGGTAGGGCCGACTGCGCAAAGCCCCACCCACCCGTGCCGACGTCATGACGTCCCCTTTTTTGGGACGGTTTTCACATTCTGCGCATGCGCAGAAGGCTTTGCGCATGCACGGACGACGCGGCGCACACACATTTGCGAGCCGGTAGGGAAGGTAAGTGGATTTCACCCCTGGGAGGTTGTATCTCTATATGAGACCGGTCTGAGATTATATATTTTGGTATGGAACACTCACTTCAAAAAGCCTAGGAAATCCCAAGTCTGATAGGCTGAAAAAACTCATCCTATAAGAAGATACTTAACCCCTCCCTCCATCACTTTCATTATTTGCAAGAAACAATACAGCCATGTTCATGAAGTCCCAGTGAGGGAGTTGAGATTGTCTCAGAGGATACCTTATACCAGCGGTTCTCAACCTGTGGGTCACGACCCCTTTGGGGGTCGAACAACCCTTTCACAGGGGTCGCCTAAGACCATCGGAAAGCACATATTTCCGATGGTCTTAGGAACCGAGACACCGCTCCTCTATCCGTCCACATGCAAGTACCCAGGGATGGTGCGACGCACGGGCGGCCCTCGAATGCGCAGGCGCCGACGGAAGGGCCGCGCGTGCTAGCCCGCCATCTTGGTGCCACGCCCCCTTTGTCACCTCATCGCTTCTCACCTGGCAATGCGCACGCGCGGGGAGGGGGCGGGATGGGGGTCGCGGCGGCGGGGCAGGGGTCGCAGCATTAGGAAGGTTGAGAACCACTGCCTTATACCTTACTTTTTATACCTCTTTTATGAAAGTAATGTGATCAGCACAAATCGCTGCAAAACAAGCTATGGAATTTCACATGTATAATAATACAGTTCCAACTTCACCAGTATGATTTTTTTTTACTGGTGTGAAGTTAAATAGTATGTAGGAAGAAAACTGCTTCTAATGATGTTTCTTACAATAGTCACTGTCTGTCCTGCCAACAAATAGATGACAATGTGCAAACACACCTTTCCAAGGTTATCCAACAACACTTAAAGATTTAATGAGGAAGCCACAAAACATGTATGGCCTCTCCTGAAATATTAATACATCACCATCAATGTTTTATCACTTTGCTATCAGATATCAACCTTTACAAACTTCAATAATTTTAAAGCAGTTCATGAAAAATAGATATGTTTACCCAGACATCGTTCCAGCAATTTCCATCTCCCACTCAATGGTAATTAATATCAATTATCCTGGGCAAACAAAATGTACCTTCTGAATGTGCCAGCAATCCCATGTTGGAAAGACACCATGATAAATGTTGTTTAGGGTATGAAAGTCAAATATCATAAAATTAAATGGGCTCAGGATAGCAGAGAAACACGTTAGACACCATACTCTTGAGAAAAGATATCTGGATCCTATAAATGGAGCATAGTAACGGTTCTGCCTTTGTAATCAGAAGGAAAAAGATCTGGAATTGCCTTTAGGTTCAGCTCTATTTACAGAGACAGCAAGAAGAGGTCTTCAGCAGTGAACTATGTCTGAGGTTCAAGTTTAAGCAAGACTTTTGACCAGGGGTGAAATCCAGCAGGTTCTGACAGGTTCTGGAGAACCGGTAGCGGAAATTTTGAGTAGTTCGGAGAACCGGCAAATACCACCTCTGGCTGGCCCCAGAGTGGGGCGGGAATGGAGATTTTGCAATATCCTTCCCCCTGCAGTGGGGTGGGAATGGAGATTTTTCAGTATCCTTCCCCTGCCATGCCCACCAAGAAACACCCACCAAGCCACACCACGCCCATCAAGCCACGCCCACAGAACCGGTAGTAAAAAAATTTGGATTTCACCACTGCTTTTGACCAACTGGAGCTCCTTTTTAAAAGATGGACCAACTAGGGGATTCTGAACTCCTATCAGCTTATAGCTTTGGTACAATTTATGTGACAGAGGGAGGGAAGGAGGGAAATGCAAATGCTTATTGTTAATTGAGACCTATAAACATCAATCTTATTCCCCACTATCTGAAATTACATATTTTGGAGTGGAGGTTTCTCCTGGTTGAGAGAGCTAACTTCTTCTCACGGATTTGGTAATTATTATTTTTTCTCTTATAAATGAATCTAACTCTCCAAATCTGGGATTCTTGTAGCTTCGACTTGTTTGGAGAGAAGTATTTTGGGCCAAATTAGATCCAGGATTAAATGGTTTAGTCCTTCCCTCCTCTTGTGTAATGCACAGCAAGCATATGGATCTTATATCTCTTTCACTTTCTTCCCTGGTATAAATCATAGACCTTAGAATTTCATCCTTCTGCTTAATTTTGGCTGAATACAAAATCATCACTCCATATGCAGTGAAATGCAGTGGCGCAGTTCTTAGAAAATGGAATGAACTGAGCCATTACAACCAGCACAGATGGGAAGGGATGGGATATGAATGTTTTTCTAGGACTTTTTGGGTGGGAAAGATAAAGAGTTTCTGTAAGGAGAAACCAATAAAGTTTGAAGAAGGATGGATAGGGTTGGAGCCATTTATTTAACTATATTTTTCACATTCCCCACCTTCTGAGTCTGTATTCTCCATCTTGGAATTCTACTATCGTGTTTCTCATGTGGGTTTTGTGTGCGTGTGTATGTGGAGGGTATTGTTTGTTTTAACTGATGAATCTATGATGCATACTGAACAGCAGACATACAACTTCATGGAGCACAAACAACTTTAACCTCCCTGTCTTTAAATCTCTTTCTTATTTCTTAGTCATATTGTCCTATACAGTATCAATCTTATTTGCCTCCAGGCAGTGATAGGAAAAACAAAGCGCATATGTCCCTTCCATTTCATCTTGAACTCTTACAGAAACTTTCCTCAGCCTGGCTTGTACAGTGGGCTGAACAATCCCCAAGGGGGATTCCTACTGGGGATTGTAGTTAACTTGAGCGATACTGCAAATCTTGATCTTACGCCAAGCAGATAGCATGTGGATTGTTAAATGTTACATTTTTTATGATTCTTAAAACTGGATCAAATTGTTTTATTGGCCATTCCGGTAGGTTTCATTGGCTGTGTTATGTTGGTGACTATAAATTAGTTGGTTTTAATTACATTGTTTTGCTAGTGTAGTTTGATTATTTAAAATTTTGCCATTACTGCTTGTCTAGGACATATTGATGTTCCTTTGCCTTTGTAAAAGTATTACTATTATTATTATGGTTGGTCACACAGTCAGCCAGATGTTTAGACTATATTTAACATTTTTATCCCCCTAGTGAGAATTTCCCAAAGATTTGGGACAGGCAGTTGTTGTTGTTCAATAGTGTATTGTCACAAGATGTAAGCTATTCCAAGTAAAGCTGCCTTTTGCAATTGACCGATGGTGATTTTGACAATGGTGATAGTGTTCAAGTGGTGCTTCAGGTGTGTTAGGATTACACCCAAGGCACCTTTTACTATTGGTACTATCTTTCTTTTGCCACAGTTGTTCTATTTGCCAGTCTTTGTATTTTGTTATTGTCTCCAGTTCTTTCTCTTCTATTCTGCTGTCTCCAGGTACTGCCATGTCCACTATCCAAACTTTTTTTGTCTGTCTTATCGACAATTGTTAACTCTGGCATGTTAGGTGGAGATGCCTGTCTGTTTGAATTCTAAATTCCCAGAGTACTTACACGTCTTCATTTTCTATTCCTTTGTCTATTTTAAAGCTCCACCAGTTCTTGCTTGGAGGCGAATGGTATTTCTTGCAGATCTTTCAATGCACCAGAGGTGGGTTTCAGCAGGTTCTGACCAGTTCTGGAGAACCAGTAGTGGAATTTTTGAGTAGTTTGGAGAACCAGTAGATACCACCTCTGACTGGCCCCGCCCCCATCTATTCTCTGCCTCCCGAGTCCCAGCTGATCGGGAGGAAATGGGGATTTTGCAGTAACCTTCCCCTGCCACGCCCACCAAGCCACACCCACCAAGACATGCCACATCCACCAAGCCACGCCCACAGAACCGGTAGTAAAAAAAATTGAATCCCACCTCTGCAATGCACCATTGTTGCTACTTTGTCATGCCATTGTTTGTAGTCAGTCTGTGCGATCTTCTTGCAGCAGCTAACTAGGTAGTCCATTATTATTACTATTATTATTGACTGCAATAATTAGAGAAAATATAAACTAGGATTTCTATCAACTGACTTGCTTTTCTACCTCAAGGCGGGGGGGGGGGGAGAGAGAATTTTTCAATTTCTACCATAGATAAAGCTTCTGATAATGCACTCCAATAAAATGAAAATGTTATGGTGAAAATATGGTGAAAATTATATTTGGCTTCACTGTCCTCTGCCATTCTTGCCTGGGGCCTCAACAGAAACTAGCCAATTCACTCCAATCCTGATATGTTATATCCATGCTATTATAGTTTAGCAGATCTCCTGGGCAGAAAGCAATCTAACCATACTTATTTAGTTGTGATTTTACACTGGGAACCTCACCAGCCTCTACTGGGAATTAGGTGAAGATGCTAAATCCATTTTCATTTGTAACTATGTAAAATTGGAAGTTTGTTCCCGGGAGAAACGATGTAGATAGTTTAACCCTTGTAGCAATACATAAATCTGTCCAAATGGTCTTAAGATCTGCCATTTCTGGTTTTTATGATCCTTTTATGAAGATCATTCATTGGATCTCATGCCTGAAAGATTAAAAAAAAATGTACATTGTATCTGCGAATTGTAATTTTTCGTGCTACAATGGGTGCCTTTATTTGGGGGGAGAGTAAGTGGAATACTGAAGTTATAAGCTCATTTGCATGCAGCCATTTCCCCTTTTTTTTGTAAGGGGTTAATACTGAATATGATAACACATCACTAATTAATCTCTCATTTTAACTTGATCAGCAAAGTTCTGTAGAGAAGGAATCAAGCAATTTGCTATCGCGGGGAGCTTGCTTAAAAACTGCAGGACAAGAGAACCTGTTAAAAATGCGGAAATCGGCTTTCCAGTTTCACCTGCCTGCCCATCGTCTCTGAAGCTCTATAATGTTTTCCCTTAGGAATTTTTCTGAAGCATAAAAAGTCGGGCAGGCTGAAGATCTCTGGAGGAAGGTTCTTTTCAGTGAAAGATGGGATTCCTTTCCTTCCACTCTTTTACCCAAACAAACATACACACAAACATCCCTTGACTTCTTTATAACTAAGATAAGTTCAAGAAGTCTGCAACTCAACCATGAGACTTTCATTTTTTTTCTTTCTCTTTTGGGACAAACCCATTAAAACCCATTAATACTTCCTGGAATTTTGAGAGTAGTAAAGTCCAACTCAGAGACGATCCTGAATTTGGAAAAGACTGAGATAGATGCTATTAACTATAAGCAGAGATAGATCTTTTAAGTGAAAAAATATGCTCATTTCGCTACCAGTTAAACTCCCTAGGCAGGGTGCCACACGGGAGGAAAATCATTATGAAAAACAACAACACCCCCATCCTCTTTCTGGGAAAGGCAGAAAGGATTTGGAAGCTGGTCTTCTCATGCTGACCAGGTTGGTTCTTAAAGAAGGAGACAGAATTTTGGAAAGGTAAAAATTAGAAAGTCGGCAAGCATCAGTTCTAGCCAGTGGGACCTCCTAAAATGCTTTGCTGAAGAGTAGAAGGACCTCCTGAACCACAGAGTTATTGCAGGGAATGTAGACAATAGGACATACTGTGTTTTCCCGAAAATAAGACCTATCTTGAAAATAAACCCTAGCTTGATTTTTTACACATGTGCCCAATATAAGCCCTACTCCCAAAATAAGCCCTAGTTAAGACCCCGCACACTCAATTGCACCTGGTTGCATGAGGTGGGGCAAGGCGCATGGGTAAAAATCAAGCTAGGGTGGGGATGGGGGGGTGGAACTGCTCCATGTGCCCTGGACCCACTTACCTTAGGACAGTTGCAGCCAGGCCTCCCACACCCTGACACCTGCCTCACCTTGCTGGCCCACTTCTTCTGCGGCCGCTTCCCTCCGCTTTCCAAAGGCCTCTGACGGCAAAATGGAGGCTGGGGGGTGCTGCGCGTGTCAATCCAGAGCTCGTTTCTTGGCTGCAGAGGCCTTTCTTGAAGCCACATGGGCTCCTGCTGGTGCCGCCACTGCGAGGTGAGGACAGTGGAAGACATCCCCCGAAAATAAGACCTAATGCCTCTTTTGGAGGCAAAAATAAATAAATAAATAAGACCGGGTCTTATTTTCGGGGAAACACGCTAGTAGTCAAGACTTACATTTTTGCTTCCATCTAGTGGTCATCTGAAATTTTATAGCCCAAATTGAGTAGCCATCCCATTTTTGGAAGAAACAGGATGGCCAAAATCCCTCTCTCCCTAAAGTCCTAAATGTCCCTTCCCATATAGTTCAAGAAGGCCCATAACTCTGTTTTGCTAAACAGTGCAAAATTCTTGGAATAATTGCTAACAAGTTTTGTTGCTTTGGAAAATGAGCATTGGACATATTAAATATGAGGAAGCAGAACCCCACTGTACTATCTAAAGAAAAGTAGATTCCATTGAAGCAAAGGATAGGGAAAATGGTTGCATTGTATGTTTAATGCTAGATATTTCTTAAACCTAGACTTGTTTCTCCTCTACCAGTTATATTACTATCCCAGACATTTCTTCCCTATAACTCATGAACATTCGCTAGACCAATTCTCGAATACAGCTCACCTGTCTGGAACCCGCACTGCATATCGGACATTAATACAATTGACAGAGTCCAGAAATATTTCGCGAGAAGAGTCCTCCACTCCTCTGCTCGCAACAGAATACCTTATTCCACCAGACTTGAAATATTGGGCTTAGACAACTTAGAACTACGTCGCCTTCGATCTGACCTTAATGTAGTTCATAAAATCATCTGCCACAATGTCCTTCCTGTCAATGACTACTTCAGCTTCAACCGCAACAATACATGAGCACACAATAGATACAAACTTAAAGTGAACCGCTCCAAACTCGATTGCAGAAAATACGACTTCAGCAACAGAGTGGTCAATGTCTGGAATACACTACCCGACTCTGTGGTTTCATCCCCAAACCCCCATAACTTTAACCCTGTCCCTGTCTTACTGTCCTATTGTCCTCATTTATCTGTACTTACTTTGTTTATGTTTATGTTTATACCTATACCTGCTATCTTGTACATGTTTGACAAACAAATAAAATAAATAAAAATAAAAATAAATAAATTTGCAGTGGATCTTATATCCAGTCTGTACGAGCCAATCATGCTAATTCAAAAAATATGTTTAAAGCCATTGAACTAACATTGCAAATGAGCTTTGTAAGCAACAGTCATGATCACTGACCATTAACAATCAGTCAAGCATAGGAAAATTGGACTTCACTTGGCACAAGCCTATTGCATGCCTATTTGCTATCATTAAGAAAAAAAAATAGACAATACAACTTGATGTAAATGCAGCAATGCTAAAATCTATTCCAGAATGAATCTGCAGTATTGATAAATTGGGACCTGGAATATTTTCCTACAATTGCCAGGAAGTTGAAAGTGAGATTCCAAAGAACTAAATCAAAACCTCTGATTCAGGGGTATCCAACCTTGGCCACTTTAAGACTTGTGGACTTCAACTCCCAAAATTCCCCAGCCATGCATGGCTAGGGAATTCTGGGAGTTGAAGTCCACAAGTCTTAAAGTTGCCAAGGTTAGATAACCCTGATCTAACTCAAATTACAGATTCCCCATACCAGATAATTTACAAAGTAAACATAAAAATATATAAGTACTATCGTGTTCTTTTTTCATGCCCTTTTTCATATCCTGCAGGAATTGAATGCAATAAAAGCCAAAAATTGCATATCTCCCTGTATTGTTTTCCTTCCATTTCATAGACAGTTATATAACTATTTAGCAAAGTGATCTATAAATAAAACACATTGCAAAAATGGCTAAAGGGCATCTAACATACAGATTACTGCCATCTGTAATGATGTAATTTCTAAAATCTTTGAGAGATAAAACAGTATTCAGGGAATTCTCTCAAGTCATTTTATACCATGGACTTTCTAGTAATCACTATTACAGATTTTATTACCGGTAGTTAGGTGTTCAGATTTACATATCATTTCTGAATTAGAGCATCTGTCCTCAGTCAATAACGCCCTCTTCTCTCTCTCTCTAAGATTGTTTGCACAGTTGGAATCCGAAAGGTACAGTAGTCCTTGACTTATGACCATAATTGAGCCCAAAATTTATGTTGCTATGTGAGACATTTGTTAAGCAAATTTTGCTCCATTTTACGACCTTCCTTGCCACATTTGTTAAGTGAATCCCTGCAGTTGTTAAGGTAGTAACACGGTTGTTAAGTGAATCTGATTTCCCCATTGACTTCGCTTGTCAGAAGGTCGCAAAAGGGGATCGATCACATGACCCAGGGACACTGCAACCGTCATAAATATGAGTTACGGTAGTTGCCAAGCATCTGAATTTTGATCACGTGACCCTAGTGAGGTCTTTATGGTTGTAACTGTGAAAAATGGTCTGTCAGCCCCGAAGTGTCAGGACTGCCATTCAGCGGGGGAAACACCCGGGAGGGGAACACATTCAGCCTGACCTCCAGTTGCTACTGCTTGAACTCTAATTGCTGCTGCGGGGGAGTCGTCAGGAGGCAGCTCAGTTTGCTACTGCCTGAACTCCAGTTGCTGCTGCGGGGGGCATAGTCAGGAGGCAGCTCAGCTGAGAGGCCCACTTGGACAACAGCCCAGCTGCGTGGGGAGAGATTGTAGCCTCCTAATCGTGGCTTGTGAAGATCCCGAACTAATTGCTTAATGGGAGAGGAGGGGTGCTGATAGGCGGGCGCACAGGGTGGAGCGCGGGAATGGGTTTTAAATATGAAGGTGGTGTGGGAAAATGTTAGGAATGCTTTACGAAAAGCAAAACACAAATACAAGCTTACTTATCCACAAAATACTTAAACCTAAAGGTTCCCTATAGGAAACTCACCCCCAAAAATATCGGCCCCTTTCCGATTGTTCAAATTATAAACCCCATTACTGTCCGCTTAAAGCTTCCTCCGTTATTGGGAAAAATGCACCCTGTGTTTCACAGCAGCTTGCTGCGCCCCGTGTGTACGTCATTGTTCCGGGGAGCTCCAACCCCGCCACCTGGTCCTATAGATATGGAGGGGGAGCCACATTTTGAGGTAGAAGAAATACTGGATGCCCGCAGGCATCGTGGGCGTATCCAATATCTTATTATGTGGAAAGGGTATCCATTATCAGAAGCATCCTGGCTCCCATATCAGAATGTAAGGGCTAGTCGTTTAGTGGCCAGGTTTTATAGGAAGAATCCTACCAAGCCAGGGGGACCGGAGGAGAGGGTGCAATAACCTAAGGTGTTACAGTCTGGTTTTTGTCTTCTGGGTAGCCAAACACCCGGGAGGGGAACGCGTTCAGCCTGACCTCCAGTTGCTACTGCTTGAACTCCAATTGCTGCTGCGGGGGAGTCGTCAGGAGGCAGCTCCTTTTGCCACTGCCTGAACTCCAGTTGCTGCTGGGCGGGCATCATCAGGAGGAGCTCAGCTGAGAGGCCCACTTGGACAACAGCCCAGCTGCGTGGGGTGAGATTGTAGCCTCCTAATTGTGGCTTGTGAAGATCCCGAACTAATTGCTTAATGGGAGGGGAGGGGTGCTGATAGGCGGGCACACAGGGTGGAGCGTGGTAGTTTAAAAGCGGTGGTGGGTGCACTAGTAAACCGACGCCAACAACATTTCATTTCATTTCATTGATTGTGAGTACGTGCCGGAACACTGAAGATAAATAGCTACAACCCTGTTCCTTGGTTGTTGATTGTTTTCTTGTTATGATCCGGAACCTGACAGGGTCATAAGTCACTTTTTTCAGTGCCATTGTAACTTTGAATGGTCACTAAACGAACTGTTGCAAGTCGAGGACTACCTGCAGCAGTTCATAATATAAGTAGGAATAGAAGTAACATTTTAAGTGTTTAGGGGAAAATTCCAGCTCTACTTCTCCCTTAACTCATCTGGAACAAGAAGGGTTAAGAAGAGCCTACACTCTTTTCTTGTTACTTTGTCAGTGATCTAATGGCCATCGATAATAGTTGAATAAGAATTGATGGAGAGATAGATTTAATTAACCCTGGTGTCAGCAGCCAGCATTGCTGCCTGTTTGTGTGTTAATGGAACAATGTGGGAAAAAGTCCTCTTGAGGTTTGCATGGCTCAGCTGGAGGCGAAATAAAACAGTTCTATTCATCGGCAGCGCCTCCCCATACTGCTGTGTACAAACTGTCAAACCTTCACTACACCTCCCCCACCCTGGAGTACAAAGCAATCACCTAACTGCTTGCAATCATACGGCCGTGTTTTGCACCATCTGCAAATGTGGGCAAAAGAGGAGGGGATAGCGGAAAAATCTTTGGGTGCCCTGGAGGCAAGTATTACCGAAACAACAGGAGAAATCAAAGCAGCTGTCGTATGTGTGGAAGTATCCCACAAGATGATGGGATAGATCAAACTGAAGAAACTTGGTTTGGATTGTAATATCATCTATGCGCCTCTCACGGAGACCATAGCCCTGTTTAAATGCAGGAAGGAAAAATGGGTCATTTTCCAAGATGGGAGGTCTGTGTGGAGAGTTTTTTCCATGGGAAACTGTGGTAAGGCTTTCAAAGAATCCATCCATTTGAAATCTCAGCTATGGAAAATGAGACTGTTCTGCTTTGTTTTGGCTTGACAATTGGCCTGGATAGCATTTCCAGATTGAAAACAATGTTCAGTTTTTCTTGGATAGATTCTAACCAAGAGACAAAGTGCACATAGTTCACCCTTAATATTCAGAATAACAGAATAACAGAGTTGGAAGGAACCTTGCGGATCTTTTAGTCCACCCCCCTACTCAAGCAGGAGACCCTATACCATTTCAGAGAAGTGGCTGTCCAGTTTCTTCTTAAAAGCCTCCAGTGATAGAGCACCCACAACTGAAGCAGCCATTCCACTGTTCTCACTGTTAGGAAATTTATCCTTAGTTCTAGGTTGCTTCTCTCCTTGCTTGATTTCCATCCATTGTTTCTTGTCTTGCCTTCTGGTGGTTTGGAAAATAGGTTGACCCCCTCTTTTTTGTGGCAACCCCTCAAATATTGGAGCACCGCTATCATGTCACCCCTAGTCCTTCTTTTCATTAGACTAGCCAGACCCAATTGCTGCAACCATTCTTCACATGTTTTAGCCTTCAGGCCCCCAATCATCTTTGTTGCTCTTCTCTGCACTCTTTTCAGAGTCTCAACATCTTTTTTTATAATGTGGTGACCAAAAATGGATGCAGTATTCCAGATGTTAAGGTTTTATAAAGCGGTACTCAAAACACAAACTCCCAAAAAGGCTGAATTCTCAATGACTCCAATGATATGATGTCACCTAGGAATGAAAGAAAAATAGAAAAAGAAATGTCTTCCCCCTTGATAGCAATAACTAAATAATTTTAGTAAATTATCACCTTCTCTTAAAATACAAATAAATGATCTCTTATTCTGTATTCCATCTGTTATCTACAAACAGATCCTTAAAACCTCACTGTTCAGTCCTGATCAGCCAAAGTCTATTAAAAGTTACAACATCAGTCTCAGTCTTGTCTGCTAATACTTGGTCCTCATGTTTTAAATACAGTCTATAAGAGGCAGACACTCTTAAAAGAAACTTCTGGGACCATTGTTCAAAAATATCCTTCAATATGTCCACTGTTAAAATCTTTTACTTCATTCTGCTTTAATAAGTCAAATTTGAAAGTTCTCCATCTTGAATTGTAATCTTCTGATTCCTTCTGATTCTCTCTAGTGTTCAAGCTTCAAAGTCTCACCTATAATTTTGTAGAGTACTCAAAACAAAAGCATTTTCCCATGGGAAGGATTCTTATAAATGAATTGCAAAATCTCATTTCAAATCCATCTGTTATTTCATTTATAACATTCTGAAATCAAAATTTTAATCACCCTTTTGCTCTTTATTCTGGAAAAAAAAAAGTCCTTAAACCTGTATTTAAAACGTCTTTCACTAAGGATCGAAGGAACCTCACTTGGTGCTGTAAACTCGTTGATCTAAAAGTAGCTGAAAAACAGTTAACAAGTAATTTTCAAAAGTCATTAGAAAAGGAAATACATGGAGCCATAACTTACTGACTGTGGTGTGAGCAAGATGGCTATTCCTTCGTTTTTCAGAGTTTTGAACCTGTCAGAGATCTTGTCTTGCAATCTCTTTATAAGGAGCAACTCTATGGCTGTCCAGAGAAAAATTACAAGGAGCAGGTCTAGGCACTGGCTCTTTGTTCTACCTCACTGGTCAGCTCTCACCAGTTCCTGTAGCTGTACGAGTCAGTAATGCTAATAATGCCAGAGGATTGATCTAACTTTATCTTCTAGTACTGCAGGTTGTTGTAAATAGGGATATCTTCTAAGGGATTTAGTAGGATATTGACATCTCTATTGTACAGTATTTTAGCAATCTCTTATCCTTTTTGTTTGATCTTAGAATCAGTTACTCCCTGTCCAAAATTCTGCGCAACCAGATGTCTTTAATCCAGCTGTGTCATAAACACCATTAATATTCTGAAAAATTCTCAGATCTTCCTCAGTAGCACGTTGAGTGACACCCAACCTGAAGTGCCCATCATCTGGCACTATATCTTCAATCACTTTATACTGACTGTACATGTGGTTTTCTTGGCAAAATACAAAGGTAGTTTACCATTGCTTTCTCCTGTGCAGTATGAAATGGTGTCTTTGCCATTGTCATCCTCCTTCAAGTCCCTGGATATCGACACCACCTCCTGGGAAACCCTGGCACAAGATCAATCAACATGGCGCACGCTGATCTATCAAGGCTGCCAGACATCTGAGGACAGAAGAACAACCATAGCACAAGAGAAGCGAGCACTCTGCAAAGCCAGAGCTGCAAATGCTGCAACAATGGTGCCCACACATGTCTGCCCAACATGTGGCAGAACATTTCATGCCCGTATAGGCCTTACCAGCCACCTGCGGACACATCGTGGACAGCCCACAACTTGTTAGATGTCAAGGTCCTCTTCGAACATGATGGACGAACATCATCATCATGAAATGGTGTCTTTGCCATTGTCATCCATCTCTAACGTCTTCCTATATTGCTGCTGGCCATTGTAGGTGCTTGCTTGCTTTAGCTGGATAACAGGATGACCTTTTTATAGCTACACTTTTTAAGGCCACACTTGGAATACTGCATTCAGTTTTGGTCGCCACGATGTAAAAAGGATGTGGAGACTCTAGAAAGAGTGCAGAGAAGAGCAACAAAGATGATTAGGGGACTCGAGGATAAAACATATGAACAACGGTTGCAGGAACTGGGTATGTCTAGTTTAATGAAAAGAAGGACTAGGGGAGACATGATAGCAGTGTTCCAATATCTCAGGGGCTGCCACAAACAAGAGGGAGTCAAGCTATTCTCCAAGGCACATGAGGGTAGCACAAGAAGCAATGGGTGGAAACTAATCAAGGAGAAAAGCAACTTAGAACTAAGGACAAATTTCCTGACAGTTAGAACAATTAATCAGTGGAACAGCTTGC